>KQ435866.1:109847-153231 GCA_001276565.1 Melipona quadrifasciata
TCTCTGCGTTACTCTCCATCTCGGTTTCCTCTTGTTCTTCCTGTGTTTCCTCCTCTTCTCGCTGTTTCGCTCTCTTTCGCTCTCTTACCACTCTTTGTCTCCCTTTTTTCTCCCCCGGTGCGCTCAATGTCTTGGGTCTTTAACGCTCACCCCACGAAAAAGTTACGGGCGTAATTACCACACGGCAGGTATCATTATACGCGTATATGCGTTCGTTTCTTTATGCAGATACGATTATCCCGCTTTTTCTTTCGTCTTTTTCTTCTAATTTTCGTCTTTTTGTCTCCTTCGTTTCTTTTCTTCTTTTTCCTGTTTTTAATCTCTGTCCTTACGCGTCCGGCCTTCTCTCTCTCTCTCTCTTTTTCTTTACCTTTTCAGTCGCTTCATTCTCCCCCTTTCTGCGTGCGTGTGCAAGCGTTTTCTCGCTGCTTTTTTCCCTCCTTTTCATCTTTTTCTCCGCCCGTTGTTGGTCCTGAGTAATTGAAATTAGCGGCCGGCTTCGTTTATTACGCGTTTCGTATCGCTAATTATCGTTGCTCCGCGGTCCCTTTGATGCCACCGTTTTTAAGTGTATATTTTACTGGAATCACGCTGCACAGGCTTAATGATGTATCGCGCGAATTAAGATAAAAGCGGAGCCTCCTCGAGACCGAAGAGGAGAGACGTCCGAGCATCGTAGAAGGGAAACGTGTAACCGGTGGCCAGAGCACTTGAAACATTCTCCGACTGTGTATGTATTCGAAACTCGAGCTGCCGCCGAATTCGTTTTATCGAACCCTGATTAAACATTCCCTTAATATTTTGGTCCATTGCTCGGTCAATTTGAAACAAAATCCCAGTGGTTCAAATAATTCTAATAATTCTAACGACGTCGCTTAAAAATAAAAGTAGAGTATTTTGTTCTCTGATTTATTTATCAAATCTATATACATATGCATGCGCTAGATTTGAAAACCATTGTTGAGTGTAGTGATAATGAATGATGATGAAAACAATTTTAAAATACTACGGAGGATTTATAGAAAATTTATAAATGTGTTATTATACACATGTTATTATATTATATTATACACGTGCGTATTATTATACACGTGTTATTATACACGTATTAATTTACAAAATGAAATTGACAAGAATAATAAGTTAACTTTAGAGAAGAAGATGTTGAAAATTTTGGAATATTTATATTTCCAGCATTCGATATGTACAAAATTCCTAGATACAGGAAATTCTTTCAACAGAATTGTCTCTACGTGTGTGGCAAGGACCGTTAGATAAAATCTTTGCTTCCTTTACTAAGAATCTTCACCGTGTAGGTGGCGAAGAGGTCGTTTCAAATTTATTGCCCGCTATCGCACTTTTATACTGATTCTGTCATTAAAATCTTATCATTGTACATTTAACGCGTCTTCAAAGCAAGTAACAAGTTTGCTTAAAATTATCTCTGTGGAAAAAGGAATTATTGTCAAACTAACTGCTGTTAACAAATTTCTGTTCAAATCTTGGAATGTTTGATTGAATTTTTACTTTATTCGAAACCCGTTATCTCAATTTTCTCGTTATCGCCTTGTCATAAAACTGTCGATGACAATTACATTTTATTTCGCGCTTGACGTATAATTTATTCCGTGTAAACATCCCGTCAACGAACAACGCGTTCTTCTCCGATGGTATCTCAAACTTCATCTTTCTAAATTTAAAAAACGGTGCCGCGTTGCATCATGGCGAGCGTGTCGTATCTCATAGATGTTCATTTATGCACAGTAGTTGCGCAAAGGTATCTTTTCAACGTTTCGTTTCGTTGGACGCTTTTATACGTTTAGGCGTCTAGGTAACGGTAAACGACGGCGTAATGCAGACGCATTAAAGATACATCACACTTCCTTCAGCGAGTGTGCAAAACGTTTTTTAAATAAACGCTGAAAATGGATGTGCTCTCCCCGTCCCTTCCGCTGGAACTTTCGTTAATTCGTTCGCTCGCTCGTTCATTCGCTGGCTCGCACCGCGCAAATAATTTCGGTCGGGCAATAGACCGAATGCATTAAAGATAATTGCGCTTTTATGCACGGAATCCAGTCTCTCTGTAATTATGAAACAGCCAGCCCCCTTTGATCTGTAATTTACGCGTTTAAACGCACTCGCATCCATCAATTTTTAGACACGCTTCCGCCGATTAAAATTTCTCCTGTCCATTATACCTTGCGCGATTTTTCGAGCCCTCCTTTCAACGACGTTTCATTATCTCTACCTTGTGTTTTTTTTTGTTTTATTATTATTTTTTCTCTTCATCTTCTTCTTTATTTTTTTTCTTTTTTTCTTTTTTTTTTTTTCAGTGACGATAATAACGTTAAGCACGTATAGAAAATATTTGAGGATTTGAATTGGCACGGGGGAAACGTGATCGTGAGAGATTAGTTTGGTGATCTGTGTTGTATTTATTTCTGGTGATTCAAAGTTACATCCCCTTCAAAATAGTCCAAAAATACTTCCTACACTCCGTAACTTAAGTACCGAGTGGCACTCAGAAACTGACTATAAATATAGGCTTTACCGTGGAATATGTTACTTTGATACCTTTGAGATTTTGACTTTTGTTTACGAGCGATGCCGCCGCTCGACCGTAGATAACAGTTTCATTCCCTTTGATGAGAACTTGGTGCAATCTGAAGCAAGATCGCGGGGAGAAATTATGTGTAAAACGTGGCTAGTGTAAAACAAGTGCCGCGTTCCGATTACACACTATTGAGCTTTGTTTTCACAGAGTCTAAATTTTTCTTCAAGTTCGTTCATCGAATCCGCTATGTACGTGGATTATCTTTCAGTAATTATAGACTCAAGTTGAATTATGTCTTAGTTTCAATTTGACCAAGTGATGAAAAATCGATACAGTGAGCAGAATTGTACATAGCTTTATACTTTTACCAGACAACGTGTAATCTCCATTCATGGTCGTTGAAGTAATGACTGTCTAGTCCCTATTCATTATTGTTGAAAATTTAATGATCGTTCGGTCATGACAGTTGGTAATACAGAAGCCAGTGACTCGGAGGAACTCCTTGGCGGTGTCTCGGCACCTCGTAGCGGTTCACCACCGGAATCCCAGCCAATTCTATTAGAAACAGAGACACCGCAGATCGCGGTCGACGCTTCTACCAGTCCTACGCCGGCCACCGGAAATGACGAGCAGCCGAGCGCTAGCACAACGAAGCAACTTAGTTTTGAAGTATGTATTAGTGAACTTCCTCCCTTGTTGAAAAAGGAACAGCAGGGTACACGTGTTTATGAATTTGTGACGAAATTTCGAGAATCTTGCTCTAAACTAAACTTTCAAGATCGCAAGATCGTAACGTACTACACTCGTCGCGTGTTAATTTAAAATTTCGTTCTCACGGTGAGGATGGATTTTGTTTCGCAAAATCTTTCGATTTGAATCAACGTTTAATCATAAAAAGAGAAAGATCTGCTGAAAAAAAATAAACTTGATTTATTTCACATTAACGTAATCCAAATTGTGAGGACAAAGTGTATCGCGTGTTCCAAGTAGTAAAATATTTCACTTCTCCCTACTTGAATTTTTCCCTTCTCGTAATCTTACGTGTAAGATTTTACTCGGCCCCGATTGCAGGAATTCGAATGCGACGTTTCGGTAGCGGAGGGCGACCGAAGACGGCAAGAATTCTCGTTTACCCTGTACGACTTCGACGGCCACGGGAAGATAACAAAGGACGACATAGCCGGCCTGGTTACTACCATTTACGATACCCTGGGCGCTTCTATCCAGGTACCTCCGTGCGGCAGTAAGACGATTAAGGTGAAATTGACTGTGTCGCCAGATCAAAGAGCCAGCCAGACGCGATCGACTGGCGGCTGTTTGAACGCGTCCTCGCAGCCGGCTGCTGCCGCGAGTTTTTCCGGAAATTCGTCCTGCTGCCATTTGAAGCACGCGTCCTGCAACAATGCCGGGACCCACACCGGCGCACACGGTTTACGTAGAGTTCCTAGAAGGAGAAGGGTGCCGCGACACCATTGCCAGGTAAGATTGATGCCCCTGCGAGAGGCGAGGATTCGAGAGACTCGGGGGGGTTTTTATGGAGCTGCGTCTCCTCTTTCGTAACCCGACAATTCTAGAAGCTAGGAGGTGGATTTATCATTTCTGCCTTTCGAGATTTATCGCTCGCGGGAAGGAGGATTTTTTTCCTCCTTTTTTTCTTCTTTTTTTTTTTTTTCATTATTGATGTAACACACAGGGGTTCTTGCGGATTAGCTTCTTATTGTGTCGAACGGTGTTCGAACTCTCACAACTGAATGAAATAGCTACGCGTCGTTGTTTGGTAGTTATTTGTCTCTTGGAAAGGTAAAGGAACATGTTCATATGTTTAATAATTAGAAGATGTGAAAAATAGAGTCAGACATTGTATATTTTTAGTATTATTACGTTACATCTAAATAATATTACGCACATGTGTTTTTTAAGCGAAAATAATACTCTGCTTTTGTTCGATATTCTAGAACGAAGAGAAGGAGGTGGATACTCACAGCGAGGACGACGGTGAAAATGCGCGAACGAATCGAATAAAGCAGGAGGAATTACGCAGAAGGGTTGGACCCGTGCCTCATTTACCATCACCCTATTCCAATAGCTCCGAGGGTGATATTAGCGATGACAGTGATATTTCTCCCACAGTTTCCCCCTTGACGCCTCTTCTTACGCCTAATCAGCGAAAACGTAGCGGTGCTCTGCAAAGACAACAGCTCTTGGAAATTATTCAGGCGAACATGGAAAAGAATAATCTCAGTTTTCATACGTCGAGGTATGTCTTTCACGTTCAACCGCATGGAAAATCGCGTGACGCGCACCCTTCTGAAGCAGTGGGATGATAGCGTACATATTTCAAGTAGAGATCCCAGACGAAAGTTATTTCATTGCAACAGTTTTATTCACATTTTCTAGGGTGATGAACGATAAATGAATAATTAAACGAATCATTGCTTGGCATAAAAATGTGAATTTACTGTTCGTTTGAGTAATGATAAAAATATGATAACATGTCGAATTAGGAAACGGCATCAGAACGAGCAGCTGCGCATTCCATCTCATACTCCACATGTCGAACCTTCGCCTCACTACACTCAAGACTGTCGTTCCCCGCCGGAATCTCGGCCCACGACAACAGCCTATCACAAACCTACTCGGGAAAAGCCTCAGGGTTTCGCGTTCTCCAAGATACCTGCGAAACACAGGGGGAATCTGAGGAAGATGCGAACGCAATACGGACTTCAGAGGAATAACGTTACGGTGCAACCGCCACGTGCGTACGTTCAACCTCAAGTCTTACCGAGGACCGTAATCAACCCAAACGTCTACGCAGACCAACAAACCACTACTACTCCACAACCGGCTAATACAAATCGTAATGGCGGCAATTTAATATCGAACAATCAGCACCCTGTCAATCAAACTCCGAGCAACAATCATAACGTTCAGCGTAATGGGACGCAATTCGGTCAAACACCGCAACAATGTGGTAAGTCGGCCAAAAAGCATCAATTGAAACACGCAACGAGGGAACAGGATCAAGCCAGAGCCATGGTCCAAGTCGTGCGCTGGTTGGAGCGGGAATTTTCACAGAATGCGAGCTCCGGTAGGAAGCACGTTCACGAGCACATTCATCATCATTACCATCATTACCATACAGAGGCACTTGTTTGATTCCCTTTTTTGTGAGCAAATGCAACGAAATGGTTTGGATTGATTGCGTTAATCCTCGAGCGATGGGATGAAAACTGAGCGATGCGCGTTGTTACGTCAAAGATTTTTGTCTGTTGTCAGTTGTCAGAAAGTCTGCCGATTGATTTTATATCGGGATCAAATATTGAAAATTTATAATCATGTTCTATCGCATCCTGTTTATATATTGGTATAGAGTTTTTGTCGTTAGTTCGAATAGAGTCCGAATTTAGTAATTCTACAATTTTTGAGGATTAACGTACTAACAAATGTCTGGAGGTAAAGCATAAAATAAACCTTTGGTGATCTATTCCTATGCTTTGTTATACTTGTCGATATAGCGATTTCTACATTTTTATTAATTTGAATTTGCCGAGTTCCTGCGTAAATCTTAATTCCGAAATACTAAGATATTCTAATGTAAATTATAAAGATCACTGCCATGTTTCGTTCTATCATCGAACACAGTTCAAACATAGTTGATCAATAACGAACCAAAACACATTTTGGAAAACAGCTTTGAATCATTAGAAATGTCGACCAAGTGATATATCGAGAAATTTTATTCTTGAGATGTATGAGAGATATGTGTTTATATTTTAATTATTTATCGTATAGAATGATTCTTCCTCATTTACGTTTTCGATTTCTAGGATAAACAAAAGTATGGATATGTATCAGTCTCAATTTGTAATAGTATTATTACAAGTGAATGAAGAGAATCTAAGATGATACCAATGATCTATTACTATACCGAAGTGCTTATTACAAAGGTTGTTATTTCTGAAATTTTTACGGTTTACAGTGTAATTTAATGCTACTGTAATGCTCGACATATATATTCATACGTATACATGACAATGATTCGTTTCTGTACATAATCATTTGTAAAATAATGCGAGCTTCTTCGACAATTTATGACATAATTTTTTACAGATGTTTTTATACAACTTTTTTTTGAAATTATTAGAAATTGTTAGAAGGAAGATGCTTTTCATTTTCTTTCAAACTTTCAAATCACGTAATTATAAAATCATACAAATTTCCTCATTTTCATTTTTATTTTAATTCGATGAATATACAAAATGTTTCTGATTGTTATAGGAATTATTTTACAACAATCTGCTAGATCTATGATAAATAGTGTCATTTTAGACGAAACAGTATTACTCTGTAACAATATCCACTATACAGAATAAAATTGCCGAGAGAATCAGAATGTAAATTAAATTTTTTAAAACTGTATACGTATGCAAAATAGGAAAATCATGAAAATGTTTTAACATAGTGTCAAATAAACACGGAAATAACTCTAAGGATCGATATACCCGGTATCGACAAGAGACAAAGTACTTTTTGACTAGAATTTTCTTGTTAAAGGTGAAACCCTCAAGGAAAGTGTCTCTTGATCTTATTTGAATGCTAAGCATTTTTAAATAACTTCCCTTGGACGTTGTCCTTGGAATAATTCGTAATTCAGCGAAATGTATTTATTTAATTGAACTCCGAAATAAACAAAATGTAGATAAATATTTAGTCAAAGTGTCGGGAATATTGTGTGGACTGTGTGCGTGGTCGCTTGTGTATGTGACTGTAAAAATTTTTATACAACTTTTCTTATTCAGCAGATACATATTTATGGAAAATTATTCATTTTATAAATCAATTAATTTTCATAAACTTTACTCGGAAAAAGAATTTCGAATAAGAGAAAGGAAAGTGTCTAAAGGAATGAAATTCCTTTGTCCAAAACATATAGAAACGACTCCTATAAAATGTATTAAAGCATTTGCAGTCATTCAATATCTTCCTTAATTTTCTATTCAGCGTTGTAATTTTTACGAAGACTCTAGTTCAAAGTTATTTTCGTAATAATTATATCGCAAATCAATGGTGCTTCTATATTCCAACGAATACAATAATACCCCGTAATAGCGTTAATCATTATTTCTCATTGTATATTTATACAATATTTCTCGACAATACAAAAAAGTATTAAGATAATGTAACTATGGGAAACAATTGTGAAATTAAAAATTCTGTACTCTGTGTTTTTTTAAGTCTTATCTCAATTTTGAAATTTACAAACAATGAACATATACAAGATATACGATTACAAAAAATCATTGTTAAAACAAGATTTAATTTTTCTTTTAAAATTAATCTTTATTGAAGAAGAAAAAGTTTGTATATTTTTAACGCGAAATAATTCATTATCAAAAGTTTCATTAAAACACGTAGAATTATTGAAGTAATTATGACTGATGTAATAAATATAATCCAAGCGTATATTATGAGCGATAAAAATGTCAAGTATTATTATTATTGTATGTATCTTTTGAGAGACATAATATTCGACACAGATAAGGTTTTTATAAAAAAAAAAAAAAAATCAAAAGCTAAAAGCTAAAAAAAATGGACTTATTAAGAGTGCCTTGTCATATCTCTGTTACTATGCAAGTATTAAATATCGAATCTCAATTTATAAAAACACTTCCTTGAATTTCAATGAATCCATTTCACAGCTACAATAATTTTCACTTCAGCGATATGTTATTAAGCTACGTATTTTTTTATATTATTTGGAAATGCATGATGCTTAATGCTAAATAATTGAAATTGTTGCGAATATTTTTCTATCGAAGTACTCAAGGAAAAGAAGATTATAATTATAATATTTATTAATTATGGTAGATATTACTAACAATACGATTAAGCTACGACGATAATTGTTACTTTGTATATTTATAAGTCTTGGATGGTGCTGCTGTCCAGTGACATATAATTTTATATCGATCTTGTAGATATTTTGTGTAATGTATTTTTTATTGATATTTATTGAAAACACATTTTGATACATCGCCGGAATTCATGTTGGAATTCCTTTTCTACAGTGTTTCATAAAGCAGACCAATAAAATCTCGACATTATTTTCACTTCTCTACCTTCATATTTTTCTATCCTTATAGTATTGTAAAAAAGGTTTTGACAATCAATTGAAATCGTGGACCGATAGAACGACAGAAATATCATTGCCCTGTGAATGAATTTCATAAGTAACGCCAATTTTCGTTTAGTGTCCTCAACTGAAACCAGAGGGCGATTTTATAATTCTTTTAAATTCTGTCATAGGCACAGGTCATAGTCAGCATATAAACAAGTGAGAAAAATATGACAATGGATGCACGTAGACGAGACAGGGAGCAAATTGGGTTATGTGGTGTTGACAGAATTTGGGGAAAATCACCAACGCGAATCGAAGAGTAAGAAATTGTAACATTTCTCTTTAATTATCATATCATTGCTGTTTAATATTTTTTATTCATATTAATGTAGAATGTCGCCTTTTTAAATACGCCTTTTTTATAATCATATTTCATTTACTCGTTCTTATAAATTCTACAATTATATTAAATATTATTTTATATTTGATATAGTTCTGACGAAGATGAGGAAATTAACAGATACCAAAGTAGCGTTGCACCAAAAGACAGAAAGAGGAAACAAGAGATGAAAAAAAAAGTATGAAAACTATTTTCATTGTATTACATTATTATTTCTGATAGTCTTTTCTCGTGTATTGTTACAAATATATATTTCATCATTATTTTTTTTTAGAAAAGTAAGAAGCTAAAGAAAGAAAAGAAATCCAAGAAGGAAAAGAAGAAGAAACGCAAAAAGAAAAAGAAAAAGTCAGAAAGTAGCTCCGAGAGTGAACCTGAAGAGCTAGAATGGGTAGAAAAGAATGGAGAGAGTGACAGAGCAAAGGTTAAGAGAGGATCAAGTTCAGATGAAAGTGGAGACGAAGTAGTAGGACCAGTTCAAAAACCACATGTGACATTATCTGCTAAAGATTTTGGAAAGGCTCTTTTGCCTGGTGAAGGTGCTGCTATGGCTGCATATGTTGCAGAAGGAAAACGCATACCGAGAAGAGGTGAAATTGGATTAACTTCAGAAGAAATTGCTGCATATGAATCTGTTGGTTATGTTATGAGTGGTAGCAGGTAACATATTCTGTGAAATATAACTATAGCAATAATATAGTGAAGTACAAATTTATTTAAAAATGTAAATGTTTTCTTCAGACATCGACGAATGGAAGCTGTTCGTATTCGTAAGGAGAACCAGATTTATTCTGCTGATGAAAAACGAGCATTGGCTATGTTTAGTAAAGAAGAACGACAGAAGAGAGAAAATCTTATTTTAGGACAATTCAGAGAGATGGTTAATCAAAAGTTAGCACAGGAACAGAAAAAAAAGTAATATAATTATTCCATATTTAACGATAATTTCCACCTTGTTTGATGTAATAGAATTTGTATATAAGAATTTTGAATGCATTACAAGATATTTCCATTAAAACATATAATTTACATGCATTATGTAATATTTTCTATGTGTGTGTGTATATATATATGTATACATTAAAATAAATGTAAATATATTATTGAGGCTTGAATTAAAAAATTTTGATCATTGATAATAATTTATTAATGAACATATTTGTACATATGAAAAATTATAACAATGTATATTTTAGTTTATATTTTCTGATTGCTTTCCCAATCTAGCCATCCTCCAACATAGTTGTATGCACTAAAATATAAACAAGTATGCTTTATTAGTTTTATTATATATGCAGATAAAGTATATGTAAATAATTATGTAATAATTATACTTTTTATATCCAAGTTTTTGAATTTCTTCTTGAACCATGCCACTTCTTTTTCCAGATCTACAGCTCAATATGATTTTTGTATTTTTGGAAGGTTTTTCCTTATTAAATTTTTCTTTAAAATCCTTCTCGGAAAGATTCAACAATGTATTTGTAACATCTCCCACTGTGATGAACGAATTTAACAACAACTGTCTAATGTTTTAAAGAATGATTTCAATAATATTAGAACATACTTGGCACGTGAATACTTCCAGGTAGCTTCCCAGTTTCATCAATTTCTTCCTTTTCTCTGACATCAATAATTAAAATACTACTGTCATTTTGAGCTTTAAGAACATCATTATAATCAACAGCGAGAGACTTTTTATTATCTTCAGACTTAGTTTTAATATCAGTATGAAGAGATGATGAAGTTGAAAACTGTAAAGTTGGTTTTACTAAAAAACAATATGTTTGATATGTGATATATGTATGGAGTAAAATTCTATATTTATAATAAGACATTTTATTTTCAATTATATATTTGCTTAGAAAATAATCTCAAGAAGAAGAAACTTGAATCGTACTTTATATCTCCTACAAATTGTCAATAAGTAACTTTACATAATCTTTTTTTAGATTACCATGAAAAAATATCCTATATGAAGTGGTTTTCAACAATTTATCATAAATAGATGATTTTAATATAATATATGAGCTTTGATGTAATGATCTAAGAGAAATGAGCTTACAACAATGTCGTAATTTATTAAAATCCATAATTATTTTTCTCCAGTCACACAATATAAATTATATACAAGTTGTGTTACACATACATAGTGTTAAATAATATATATGTAGTCGTGCAAAGATATAGGCCAAATTGCATTTTTAAAAAAGATTACTATCTTTGTATGATTATAATATTCTTATAAAATATTTCCAATAATCAGTCATCGTAAAATAATATTTTTAAAAAAACTTAAAAATACATGTCAATGCATATCGTATACCAATGAATGCGGCTTAACTACGCATGTACCAATTAAAACAATAAATTGTCAATTTAATTCACTTTTAAATCATACGTATTTCTACGTATGTGATTTGAAATAAGAATTATTCGAAAGTAAAATGAAGTTTATACGTTTATACTGTCAAAATCCAGTGAACTTGACTTAAATACTTTACTTAGAAGGTTCAGAAGTACAAAACTTCGTTCAATTTCTAAGAAAATTTGTATGAAACGTGTTATATTTATCATAGTATAACGTAAAGGAAAGATAGGAAGACAACATTTTGTGTGCATTTCTTTTCGGTGATTCATCTTCTAGGGATGGAGAAAAATGTTGGGGAAAGTTTGGAAGTCAGGAAGAGCATATCCCGCTTTCGTACACATATGTCGCGCTCTGATGAGGAATGCGGGAACTAATAATTTTTTTATTTCTCGTGCGTGGAGCAGTAAAGTGTATTAATTTATTGAAATAATTGCAACACTCTCATCCCGTTTTTGCACTTTCGCATAATGTGAGTAATCGGACATCGATTCATCAGGGTCATCCGCTTGTATTTCCGTAACGCGGCATGTTGAATATCGTCGGTGGACCCCAGTTCGAGTACATTCTTTTGTTTATTTATACAGCCCTTCAAGTTCAGCAACTTATAAAAATATTATAAGATCATATATGCAATAGGATCGTTTTCGGTGTTGCGAGCATGCATGTACCGATAAGTTGGATTTGCGAGACCTCGAGTACTTTCTCATTACGATGTTACGCATCAATGAAAAATTCAATATCTCCGGATTATCAACATTCCAGAGTGTTGACACCTCTGTCAGAGTGCTCTGCTTTACTATTACTATAACATCAGCATCTCTTTCTAAACATTGACTCCTGATAATTATATCTTGATTCTTCGTTTTCGGATGCGTGAATACATGCGTAGTGTCAAATAGAAGAATGTGTGAATAGGTTCTACGTTCTCACTGGTTTTTTACATTTGGAGATGTGAGAGTGATTAATTTGCGAGCATTGTTCGTATCTTTCCCATTCGCGTTCTCGACGAGTTTCGACGTGAAGTATTTCCAAATGTTTTTTGAAATATATCACGAGAAGACTTTTTATCAAAAAATGTTATAAATAAAACATGTTATAAATTTGTGTTTCTTGAGAGCTTGTAAAAATAGATTTTTTATTGTTGATTTAAATGTGTGAGAAGTAAAATATTGACGTTAAATAAAAATTTGAGAAATCTATTTATTCATAAATAATGTAAAAATTGTTCTGTAATGTTTTCTGAGCAATTGTGAAAAATTAATTCTATGTATTTGCAGATTAAATAAAACAGGTGTAAATGAAATAATAGAAAAATGAGTTCTCT
Organism: Melipona quadrifasciata; assembly: GCA_001276565.1. Lineage (NCBI taxonomy): Eukaryota > Metazoa > Arthropoda > Insecta > Hymenoptera > Apidae > Melipona > Melipona quadrifasciata. The sequence continues at coordinate 122,615 of KQ435866.1, forward strand.
GCAACAAGGTAGCAGATTCTTACCTTTTTCAAATAACAATATACAAAGGAAACAATTGTCAATGCAAGGTACAAGAAAAAATTTTATGATATTTGTGTTTGTTATTTTCTTCTTGTCTCTTAAGACTTTTCAAATGCATGAGATTTTAATTTGTTAAGAAAGTTATGAGTTTATTGTTTCTTAACATGAATGATATATATTTAATAGGAGGTCTTCCACAAAGTTTAAGTGGCAGTGAAACTGATGTTTCAACATCAAACGAGAATTTAACCAATGAAGATCGCTATGTTATAAGACATACAGCTCGCCAAGAACCTCAAGGCCAAGAAAATCAGCAGCAAAGCCCATCAAGATCTTCCAGTCATAAAGAAAATATACCAAATATACAAGTATGAATGAATTATTAATAATTCTTCATTAAACATGTTTTTAGCAGTTTTGTTAACACTAATTCATATTAATCATACATATTTATGTTGCTTATTACATTCTTTTAATTCATTATTTTAGTTTATTATCTTTTTAGTCTTTTAGTCGTTTGAAGGACATTAGTCCTTTAGACTTTAATATATCGCATATTTTTATTCTCAGTTATTGTCTTTGAAACATTTTTCAATGTTTCTGTCAGTCAACTATATTCTTACATATCTCAAATTGTCATCATTATTACTAAGTTACATAAGTGAAAACTACTTTATCGTAATCTAGGGTAACCTGCTCAACAGAAACAGTTTGAAGGACAATTTAAGTGGTTCAAACAGGAGCAGTTTGAAGGAGAATTTGAATGGTTCTAATCGAAATAGCCTTAAAGATAGCATTAATGGTTCTAATAGAAATAGTTTGAAGGATAATTTAAGCAACCGTACCAGTGTAGGATCAAATAGAAGTAGCTTAGATGTGTCTACAAGCTCCTACAATACACTTATTATACACAATGCTAATGATGATAATTCATGGTTACCATCTGGAAGGTAATACACATTTTGAAGAAAAAGTCGCAAGACCATTTATATTTATATTATTTATATAATTTTTTATAAATATGTATTAACCATTAATGTTTAATTTTAGGTTGTCGGGTGTTGTAAGAGAACATGGAGATATGAGTTACTTATATTGTGATGGTGGTGGAAAAGGTCATTCAAATAGCCCTACTATGCAGTCTTTGTCAAATTTATCTCATGAAGATCACGTCTACGAGCAACCTAATAATGGAGGATGTCAAGAAATTACAGACATACCAGACGATTATCTTAGTCAATCGCAGGTGATTGTTTTAATATCATTATCAAATAATGAAATATACAACAAACGAATATTCAATGCTTTTAAAAGATTATATTATTGTAATATATTTTATTAAATTAAGATTGATTGCTCATGTCCGTTGTTTCGTTTAAAACAAGCAGGTATTAAAACATCTTGCAAAAGAAGTTAAAGTACCATCTTACAGTAAACTAACAAATAATGGAGGAAATATTGATATGAGAATGAGAGATGGTGAAAGAGGTAAACAGAACGATAGTGAATCAGAAGACAGACCACCACCTTCATACATGTCCGTCTTGTTGCCACTGAAAAATAAATCTCGACTTCTTGGCCCAATGGAAAAATTGACATTGTCAAGATCGCAACCAGATTTATCTAGAATTGGCAAACCAGATATGGATAACTACAATTTGCGAACCACTTCCCCACGGTGATTTAATTAAACCAATTCTATCGAAGTTAGTCCATTTTGAATGATCGTTTGTTGTAAGTAATTTGTTCTATGCTTAATATTTTCATAGACCTCAAACGAAAGGAAGGGAGGAGACAGAATCTGCAACGGGTGAAATTTGGCCACCATCGGAGATGATACAAATCGTGATTCAGGAAAACAGTGCTTTAAAATTAGAATTAGAACGGTGTTACAACAAAGTTGCTAAATCTCAAAAATTGGAACAAGAAATCGCGAAGGTACATCGGGCTCACGAAGAATTGGCTGCATCGAGTGAACGAAGAGAGAAACTAGAACGAGCTGCTAGATTGAGGTTACAAAATGATTGCAGACGATTAACAGAATTAAATCGTGCCTTACGAGATCAAATAGATTTATTATCGGCACGTACCGATAGTCCTCCGATCGTGGAATCTATGAGAAAGGAATTAACGCAACGAGAATTATTAATTGGTCAATTGATTACTCAAAGTATGTACATTTTCATATTCCTTAGTTTCTATCGACAAAAATATTGTCTTTAACCCGTGTGTATTGATTTTTATATTAGACAAAGAATTAGCCGCGGCGAAAGAAAGACAGGAAATCGAATTGGCAGCACAACGAGCAACGTTACAGGAGCAACGTACACACATAGACATTTTAGATACTGCTCTCACTAATGCACAGGGCAATGTCGTGCGCCTCGAGGAAGAGGTAAAATTTCTTTTATGTCTCTGCAAATTATTTGTTTGTAAGTTGTTACATTTGTCTCTTACAGTGTCGGAAGAAACAAGTATACGTAGAAAGAGTAGGCCAACTTCAACGAGCTTTGTCTTCTCTTCAAGCGTCCAGTGACAGAAGAGAAGAAACAGAAAGACAGTTGAGAGGTCAATTAGAACGAGAATTAAGAGAAGGCGGTGGCGGCGGCGGTGGTGGTGCTAATGGTAATGAACAATCTTTCAATGGAGAAACGATCGCAGAGTTGAAACGACGAATACGCGAAAGAGATGAAAAAATTATGTCGCTGGAGGGTGATGTTGCGAAATGGGAGCAACGTTATCTCGAAGAAAGCGCACTAAGGCAAGCGGCAATCGATGCAGCCAGTCTACCAAAGTAAGTTTGCTCGTTTAATAATTTTTTTTTTTTTTTTGTCATGTGCACAGTAATTGTAATTTATTTATCTGACCAATCAGGGACGCAAAGATAGCTGCGTTAGAAAAGACAAGTCAAGATGCTGAGAAATTAATTGCAGAGGCACGATCTGAGAAAATGAGACACATGGATGAAGTGCACGCTGCACAGAAAAAATTGGCTGATTTTGAATCTAGGTAATATTATCTTTTCACACATGATCTTTTAATATTTTTTATGATTGAAATAGATTTATAGTGATATAAACCATAACTGCTTTGTAGAATGAAGGATTTAGAATCGAAATTAGCTGAAAGAGATGCTATGATCAGAGTTCTTCAGAAACATACGTATGACAAGGATAGTAGTAGCAGCAGTGGTGTTGGTAGTTATCCTGCTGCACATTCGTCTCACTCAAGTACATCAGCGGATCATCACACCGCACTGACAAGCACGCCAGAACTCGGTAAGATTTCTTATAGATTTTTTTCTCGAAAACTAGCCAAAAACTTTTTTTTTCATTATTAATTTTTATGTTTAATAGTGAGCAGTGTATTGGGTGGTGGTAGCGGTTATGGAAGTACCGGTTCGTACGGTGTTACGGACAGTTACAAGTATAGGAAGCAGGGCAGCTTCGAACAAACGAATAAAAGTCTCGATGATCAGTTAAAAGAACTAGACTCCCAGCTACTTAGTAAGGTATGCAAGATCCCAGTAAACGTATAGTTATTAGATGTAGAAATAATTCCTTAGAAAAAAGGGATAAAAGTAGAATTTTAATACTTGATTCTTTCAAGATCACTTTTATGAAATTTTATTTTTATTTTTGTTTACATGTATTCTTTGCGTTCAACGTAATGTTCTTTATTTTGTGATGTTAAATTCTTTAGTGTTTACTTTAGCTTTATAGCTACAGACGACTATGAAAATATTGCAAATTGTACAATTAAAGGTATCTTAATGTTTTATTTGGGTTAGAGCTGTATGAACGAGAATAGTTGATACGTCACAGAAATCTCTATCACAGAAATCTCGGTTATCGGTAACTCGATACATTAAATAAATCTATTAATAATGTATCAGCTATTCTTATTTTGTGTTTGTTTTATTCGTATTGTCGTTTGCATAAATTATGTGTGTCATATTAATTCACTTTTTACAATTTTTTAATTTTTCTTTGTTAGCAAAATTTATACAGAGTAAACTTTTTACCCGAGATCTTGTATTTCAATTTTGTACTTGCATTTCAACGGATCTTTACCTATATAATGTTCAAAATAAAATGAAAATTGATAATTGGAGGAAAAAGTACATTTACTGTTCTGTAAAAAGAGAACTCTGCATAAATCATAGGGCAATATATGCATAGGTAACATGTATGCATTTGCTACTCGTGTTTTCTTTTTTTAATCTAAAAAAAAACCCAGTAAAATGTATTTTTCTACTAATATAAATTTTTGTGTGCCATTGATTTTTCGTTTTACAATTAACTGTACATTAATCGTATATCGTCAGACGATGAGAAAAGAGAAACAAGACATTTCCCTCCTCCTTCTTAATTCGAACTAACCCAATCCGATGTCTGTCCCAAGTGATCCCGGAGTGTGCATGCGCTGTTGTAGCGAGCACTAACCCCTTTTCCAGGTCCCGGGCCTCCTTTCCAACGCGGTTTTGCTTTTCTCTTGTTTCAGCGGGCACTTTGCTGTTTTCCAGGATTCTCTAATCCAGGCACTGCGTCGCGAAAAGGAAAAATACCCAAGCCATTATTGGCGGGTGTAGATAGCACAGGCACCTCGAGCACTGCCTCAAGTAAGAGTCGCCTATTGGACGACTCCGGTGGCGAGGTCTCGCCGGGTATCATGGAGTTTGCTAGTGCAGCCTCGAGGCTGAAAGGCACTGTATCGAGATTGTCGGATGGTAAGCCCGAAGATATGATGCTGTTGGAGAAGCAGGGCAGAAGCTCGCAGAGACAGAGAATGCAAGAGGGTGAACCACGCCGTGCGGGTAGTCTTCCTCCCAGTTCGTTACCGCGACCGCCGAAGAATCTGAAGTCGACGAGCTCGCGTTATTGCAGACTGAGCGACACCGAGACTCGTAAGAAATCGGATCCAGGTCCGACTTTGGACACGTCGGCGAGCATAAAGGCGCGCGATACGAGCAACTGCACCATCGAGTACGGCAGATTCGACACGAAGGCTCAGCGTCGAAAGAAATCATCGGGAGCGGAACAGCTGGTCGTTAATAACTCGCTGAAAAAGCCGTCTTCCACGATAAGCCACGAGTACGAGCGTCTCCAGGGTGAAAATATTCGTAAGAAACAACCGTCGGGTTCGGAAACGAAGCACAGGGAAGTTCAGAGTCGCTCCTTGATACCTCCACCGTCTCGTCGTATCGGGGAGTACGGTCGCCTCAGTGACGGTACCTCGAGGAAGCAGACTGGTTCACGAGGACAAAGTACTGGAAGCACAGTGAGCAGCAAGAGCGGAGGACGCGATTCCGGCGGCACTGCTAGCAGCGAGGCGTCAACGTCGTCGTTGCCACCTTCCAAAGCGAGATCCATTCCTCGCCCGAGCAATTACCGCATTCAGTTTTAATTTATACAACGTTCAATGTCGAGTTAGTCTTACCTTTTTAAAGATCGAGTTCTTCGGAGCGTATAACGAGCAAGTCAGAGAGATATCATTTTCCGTTATCTTCCATTTACGAGAAAGAACCTTTCTTAGCAAACATTGGTACACATTGCTTGTTCCACCGTCTTTACTTTATTACTGTATTTTGTTATTATTTTTTCGACAAACGATGGACAAATTTCTTTCTAGCGGATGCGTCAGAGAGGAGCGTAGCAAGATCGAGTGGTTGAATGATCGAGCGGAAGCGAAACGGCGAACGACGAATAAAATGGGAGATAGGTCAATGAATTAAGGAGAAAGTCAGAAAAACGTTGACCGGTTTCGAGAGCGTCTCTGCTTCGCCTTTCAGCACTTCACAGATCCTATCTAGAAGTCCTAATGTACGTATGCGCGAGCGATACGTCTACACAGCCATAATATTAAACGATATATTAGTTGCCTTTATTACCATTAACGGAGAAGCGAAGCCAATCGCCACGACATAGCGAGGAACCACGATATATCGTTGCGTAGCGATAGTGCATGACCTAGTCATTACCAAAGTAACTTCTGTAATGAGAACGGAATTCATTTCCTCTTGTTTCGTACGCACCTACGTCTAGGAATATTGCGGCCTTTTTTTCACCAACAACATATTCGTGTAAGGGAAACGCGAAAATGAAGTGCCTTGTTAAAGACTGCGTGATAAGGAAAAATACAAGTTCGGTACAACTAGGAATAAGATACATTTGTACGTTCGGGAATACTTTCAGAATTCTACAAGACCCGGGTCTTTTGCATAAAGTCGATCGCGTGATCCTTAACCGGACACGTTATTTTTCAAACGTGTATTTTACAATTTTTTTTACCCAAGAGTTCGTCAAGAGTATCGCATTTCTGCCTCGTGCCTTGTGAAAAAAACATTTCCTTTTCCTCCTTTTCTTTTTCTTTTTCTTTTTTTTCTTTTTCTTCTATGTGTCTTTAAGACTGTTTCCTGTTGGAAACGCTACAAAGATACGTCACGAGATGTCCAATCGGTTTTGCTTTTCGATGGAAAAGCGAAACTGGGGTAAGGCAAACGAGTATTCGATTTGTCTGGATGCACAGTGAGGGATTCGACTGGTATACATAATTACACACACATATACACACACGCACGCACGCGCGCGCGCACACAGACACGTGTATATAATATATATACATATTATATATTTTAGATAATCGTATTTTTGCGTGTACGTATCTCGATTCGATAATTTTAAGTGTTCTTTTACACGGAGAGAAATCACGTAAATCGTTGACGGTGATTTGATTAATTTAAGATACAACGACGGTGAATCGTACACAATATTTGGAAGTAACATATTTCGCGATGGAGCAGTTTTATAAGCATTTATACCCCGAAGTATCGTTCGGTCACTCGGGAGGTATTTGGCCCCCCTTCCCCCTTGTCCTGCTTCAAACTTTTCAAACGATTTTGTGTTAATGAAACTCTTGACGACAGTAATTTCGATCGATGATATTCGTCTATTTAGGGAAATTATTCTTACATTTTCCTTGTTTTCACGATGTTTCTTTTAAACGTTATTTGAACAGTCGGAAAATCAGGCTACGTTTAAACTGAATTGATCAATCAGAGTTTCGATCTAGCGTACGATTTTCATGCTTCTGTCTCTCGTGTATGTTAATTATAGAAAGAAGGAAGAAAAAGGAGCAAAAAGCAATATTAACTAGTATTACTAGCAAGTTGAGCACGTTACGTTGTGAATTCTGCCTTAAACTGCAAGGTTTACTACAATCTTCGTGATTAGTATAGGTACTTATAAGACTGAAAGAAATGAATTTCAACAAAACAAATTTTCTTCTTCGCGATTTGCTGTCACACTTCGTGTTTTCTGCCCCATTTCGTTTCACCCTATTTTCCTCCACTTTGCGCGTGTGTAGATACACATGTATGTCTATCTCACACAAATCCAGTTACGTACGTATACGTATACAGACGCAGTCGAAGTTGATGCATGTACACGAATCCACGTACATTAAAACATCTGTTGTTCACGATACGAGTTCCTTAAAGACTACAGGGACATTCGTGGTAAATATAGCGGAAATTTCATTAGCATTCTCTGTAATCCCTTCGACGAATAGCCTTGTTGCAAAAAAAAAAAAAGAAAGGATCAGAAAAAAAACGGCAAAGAAAGAAGCAAGAAAAGAAGAAAGAAGGGGAACGAAATCTCTCTTTTTTTTTTTTTTTTTACCTAACGTCGTTTCTGCAGAGGTGTCGGAGGACAATTCTTGTTTTAGGATGAATCGTTTACTTTTGTCTCGCACGTCCGAAACAAAGACAAAGAGATACGAGAACAAAGAAATGGAAGAAAAATACGTAGAATGCCAAAGCAAGTTAGAACGCCGCACACTACAGTTTATGTTGACAAGTATGTTTTACTTTTAGCGTATTTATTTGTTTTCGTTTTTGTGTTAATTATCTATTTTACACGCAGGGTGAATTTTCTATCAATTCTTCTTGTTCCCCGCGAACGTTTCAGGAAGGAACTTTCCTCGAACAGCCGTTTTCGAAGCTTCCGTTTTGAAGCACGCGAACCTACACAAACGGTAAGAGAATTTAGAAAATCGAGCGACTACTGATAAAAGACTCACCCTCTATATCTAGGGTGTTCATCGAGATGCGATATGTTTGGAAAATGAGAGATCTCTGGCCTATTTTCCACGTTTGCAATAAGAGTTACGTGTGATTCAATGGTTCTTGAGATTTACTTTCAATGTGCTTTTTATCAAGTCTGGAATTTTCTCCGCTGTGAAAATATTACAAAGCATCGAAACGGAAAATAAATGCGCAGGATATCTTTTATAGCAGCTTGAAATAAAAATTGACTTGCGCCAAGCATTTCTTTTCGTTTCGCGTTACTTTTCCAAATTTAAGAAAACAAATATTTTTTTCATATCATTCTTATTGCAATTTATCCTTATTAAATGTTTATTTATTTATCTCTTTATCACGTTAAGATTTTATTTGGAAAAAAATATTGTTTTCAATATTAATTGGGAATCTCATTTTTTAAATACTTCGTATCTTATGAAACATCCTGTACATATAAACGTAACATGTATTTTATATAATACGCTTATCGTATTATTCTATCACCCTCCTCTTCAAATAACGATGTACCAGTCACAGGAGATAATTATCACGCGTGGATTTTGTATTGTTCAAGTTATAACACACGTTGATTGTGATGTAGAACATAGAGGATATGCGAACCGTCAGTGGCATAACGTTTCCTTTTTTTTTTTTTTTTTATTCTCGAAATGAATATTCGCTCCTTTATATACAAAGATCTGTGTTCAAATATTGTGAAATTTATATTTTATAAAAATACCGACGATTTGAATTGTCGAAGATTTCTCATAGATTGTAACTTTTTATCGATCTTTGCCATAAAAAGATTGCTCTATGAATATTGTAAATAAAGATAATAAAGGGAAGCATTTCGAATTTTGTCGCTAATACATTCTCGCTGATCTATTTATTTGAAATACAAACTTTTGCATCCGACTTTGTCTTTTTCGTACAGTAAAATATGGGGTAAAGAACTCGTTATGTAATTAAACGAAAAGCATAATTAGAAGCATAATTAATTTCGAGTTGCGATTTATTTCTGGAAACAATACACTTCGTGTGCACTTGATAGTTATTACCTTGTAGCAGGTGGCTTGCAAACTCTTACCTTCCTCTTTTTGAAAAGTTACAAGTAGCGAATGATTTGTAGTCGGAGTGGGTAGACTTGTGCCAAGAGAGAGAAGAACAAATTTTAATCTTTCAAACAGACTTTAATCCTTTTTTCCTTAAACATTTATTTTGCAATTGAACGTATTACTTGCGCATTTCAGATAATTCATATTCTTCAAATCGTAACGAATAATTAATGAAAGACTGCTTTGTTAAATCTACGCTTCAAGTATTTAATGCCTACACATACGTTATATTCATTTATTAATGAATCACATCGCTTAAAATAATATGGGAATATCCATTACTTTCTACAAAAATTTTAAAACATTATCACTGTATTTCTGGAATAAAGAACAGTTTCATTATAAAATTAAAGTAAACTTTTTTTACATTCCCCGTAAGATAGAAATTGTTGGAATTTCAATTATATTTCTGTAATTTAATCCACAATTCGTATATTACACTGTTGATAGGAGAGAAACGTTAAATTAATTTTTGAAATGGTCATTTTGCTAATTAAACAAGAAAAATGAACAAGAATTTTTCCGTAGAAATTTTCTAATATAATTTTCGTAGAAATTTTGAAATATAAATTGAAACTAAAAGTTTGTTTATTAAATTCTGCACTGCTTGCGTGCACGTATGCACGCCAGATGTTGAATTAAGCTATACCGGGTGACGCAACTGGATAACATTGAATTGGAAATTTTCATTACATTGCAGAATTTTCTTCTTTTAATAGTTTCGCGTGAGAAATTTTATTTAAAAAAATATGCAAAGTACTAAATAATTTCATTTCGAACGATCTTTGTTTATAACAGGATGCCATTATATATAAATAAATAATTTCAAGAAGGTAACAGAGCGTAGCATCAACGATAAAATACAAATTTGTAATAATATCAATTTCGACTAATACTTTCGATTGAAGAACTACTTTTTTTCCCTCCCTCGTTATCGTTATTTCCAATTTTAGAAAGTACTTTTATTTTTTTTTTAATCCTGCTCGCTCCTCTATACTAATAATAAATTCCTATTCGTTTCTCGCATTAGATTACGCGGATTTTCATTTTTCCATTAGCCACGCGGCGCGCACATACGTTCCACTTAAAAAGCGATGCGCTTACCAACGTGGTTGCATGGTGTTCGAAGAGATTGCAGGGGAGCAGAGCTTTTATTTCCGAATAATAAAAGCTCCGAAACACAATCGGTTCAAACCCAGTGCCCCATCGTAGGATCCACGGTATCTTGACGACGTTTCCCGTCGATTTTCCGCATCTGCGTTGTTCTTCTCCGTGCTCGTCGTGTCAAGTGCTTTGCGTGCGCACTGCGCTCGCAGCCGGTAGGGGTTGGGAGGTGCAGTTGGATGCTGCTTGGTGGTCGGTACGCTCGTGGCTGCTCGGCTCCGCTCGGCAATCTCCGTGGATCTCTGCGGGGGCAGAGGCCTCCTTCCCTTTCGAGCGATTCCACAGTGTTCACACTCCCGCGTAGGTGTGCGGTGGTACATGGTGGATTTTACTCGTTCGTCGCGCGATCCGTTGATAAGTACGTGTCCCCGTGTCGGGTCGTCTTTTGCGAGTGATACGCGAATCGCCACGTTGTTTCTCCGCTTGTAGCGCGGCAAGAGGAGCGTTGAAAAGTCATCGGGAGATTGACATCGGCGGAGTGCTGACCGCCGAGTGAAAGAAAGCACAGCGCGAAGGTTTGAGTGAAAACCGGCGGAAAGAACAGGGTGATGATCGGTGTCATCGATGTTCGCGTTCGAAAACGGACGACACAGCCGGAGAGATAAAGCCGATTCTCGCGTGGATGCTCGAGCGAGCGACATTCTGGTTTCCGAGTTGCCGGTGGCCAACGAGTACGAATGCGGTGACTCCGCGTTAGTTGACGATTCACCTGTTACGAGTGAACTCGCGGTGCAGTGTTACTCCCCCTCCCATCCTCCATCCCTTCCCTTTCCGCCCCGTCGTCCCGATAGATCGATCCCTCAAACGCGTCGATCGCGAGCCCCCGTGCTGTTCGTCTCTCGCTGTCGAATATGATTACGTCTTGACGTTGCTCGCGTTCGAAAGGAGACAGTGCAAAACCGAGAAAATAACGGCAAAGATATATATATATATATATATGCTGATTTGAAATCCACGGGCAAGTGAAATGCGCGTATCCGACGGTTGCTATGAAGACATTGTTTTTTGACATCTGACGTCGCACGGTTCTATCAAGTGCTTGATTTGATTTTTCCATTCGATCATTCCTGGACCAATCAGAGCGCTCCGTCACGATTGTCGAACTTGGTTGTGATTCTCGAACGTTGGTGCTGCGTTACTAATCCAGTCGGTTTCTTTCGATAGGAAGGTGAAGGATACGCCGGGAGAAGTGTTACGTGAAAAAAGCGAGTGATCAAGCGTGGAAAAGGAGTATCAACTGGGATGTTCGTTTCTCCGTTGAAGCGATAATCGATCGGTCAGCTGAGATTCGCGCGTGAAACGATATTATCGCGAAATTACGCGGATTGTACTCGATGGGAACAAGGACTCGTGAAACGCAATATTGAACGAAGTAGTGTCGGTCGTGCGCGTTACAGGTGTACTGTGTTCGCGTGAAAAACTGCAAGGCAACTTTTATTTCTCGGAACGGGAAATACGTTCACACGTTTTCGGTGCGCGAGTGAACCGGAGTTTTGTGTTTGCGTACGTTCCATTACGTGCTCGGTGTGTTCATCTATGTTTCTGTAGCGGATTCGTTCTAACCATGAAGGAGTACGGAATGAGACTGTCACCGATGAGGCTGATCCTGATATTCACCGTTTTTTCCACCACCACCATTGTGAAAGGTAACTGTCCAATTGTCCACGATTTTCTATAAATTGTCAATCATCGGCGCGTCGGTGAAAATTCGCGGATAGGTCAGAACGCGACGAAGGAGTTAAAAGATCGCGGCACGATATTTCAAAATTTGAAGTACAGCGGAACCTCCGTCGCATGAACTGTTACGCGAACGTTTTGTTATACGAGCGTTTTAACGTTTGAACGCATATTTCGATATGTGTGTATTTCATACATGTATAGGGTGGTTGATTGGAAGATGAATGAATGATACAAAACAAAAATAATCTTTACAAACACATGTTTCTTTTATTTGCAAATATAATTAATGAATGTTTTTCGGTATTTTTTTCTATAACCTACAAAAATAGAAAATAAAAAAGATTGAAAATGAACAAGTTATGACTTTTTCAGTGGCCATCCTGCATATTGCAATAAAAGTGTTTATACGCGTGTAAATGTGTTCACATACTTCTCGTAGAACGAGATCAATTCACGATGAATCGACGCGATACCGTACAAAGTTGCACGATGTGACTTTTATCGTGATCAAAACGGAAACGCGTGATATTGGAAAAAGAAGTAACATAATTAAAGAATTTAAGAGTAGGGAAATGTGCAACGAGTTTAGTACAAAAATATGGTATCGCAAAATCGACCATAGCGCAGATATAAAAAAACCGGAAACGTGCTATTGAAAACTATTTAGAGCGGAAGCAAATAGGAAATATTTCGACAAGTCCTTTAATGACAAGGAAAACAATCTGAATACTAGGACTGAACGTTAATATCTTTTTGTTTGTGCAACCCGTGTATAAAAATATTGTATAAAAAGAGGGAAATGGTGTCAATTTTATTTCACCGTGTCGTAAGTAATCAATCAAATTCTGCGCTAGTAATAAATCGCTGAAAATTCTCCTATCTGAACGCTTTTGTCTCGCAATTAGTTCGCGTAAAATTTTACTGTAGCGCAGAATCATACGTTGAAAAAATTAGTAACGTTTCAACGAAATAACCGGGAACTACGCTTTTCTATTCTTTCTTTTATTTGATGGCTTCCTCGGTATATGGATTATTGTAAATTTGAAATGGCGGTATATTAAGTGTCGCCTTCGGGTGACTACGATTAACCACCACGCGCTTTCGTTCTTTCGCCAGTTTTTTATTTAGTATTTCAATGTAGATCGTCCGGAATTGAAAAAAGCGTTTTATATTAAACGAATTTATATTTCGGGAACAATTTTAACAAAGTAAATTGACAACTACGTTTTTACGATACGCTTCTATTCTTTTCTGATTTCGTGAATTCTTCTGATTTGAATCGTTCTTTTACGCCGCCTTGATGCATTTAAGAGGAAAATATGTCGCTAACTCAATTTGGCAAGGACGTTTAGGGGATGTACAATTATCTAAGACTGGAAACTGGAGTTGTATCCAAAAATGTTTTAGACAAAATTTAAACGGTTTCGAGAGGAGCAATTGATACAATTGTTATTTTTTAATGTTGAAGGTCAAGTTTGTTTTTTTTCAATCGAAATCATACATTTTGCCAGACATTATTCGATTCAGCTCGTCATCAATATTAAAAGATATCAATTAATTCAAAACCATTCAACTTTGTCTAATTCTTGATACCAAATAATAGTCTGATCAATTTTTCGACACAATCAATCGTTTCGAAAATATTTCGATTTCTGGTCTCGGGTGTAATATTCGCCCTTGTGTAATTTTTCTACATTTATACGGTCAAACCTTGACTTTCGAAAAAAAAAAGCAAAAAAGGAGAAAACAATTTGACCAGAAACGTGTTGAACGCCGTTTCCAAGAAGACTCGAGCGTACCGTGAAAACCAATATCGCTTTGAAAGTTGTCGAAACGCTATTTTCCAAGGGCATGAGCGAGGGCCGCAAAAAAGCAGGAAAGAGCAGCTACTCCTGAATCAATGGAAACTACTTTGTAGCATGCGACGGCGGTAACACGATACGGGATAAACCTTCGTGGCGGTACACTTGCGTTGGAAACTTGCGGGGAAGCCCCGGCAGGGGGGAAAGAGGAATGGAAAAAGGCAAAGGGAAAGGAGGGATAAAGGGAAGCGAGGAGTGGAAGCGTCCGTGCGCTCGTTCGTTAAGTTATTAAGCCCCCACTTCGGGTTAATTATTTCGACGAGAACGTTTTGAGAAGTAATTAGAAGTTGAAGTTGATTTCGAACGAGCGTGCGTAGCCGGGGTCCAGGGCAAACGGCAGTCGCGCACGAGAGACGCTCGCCGACCGATTGAAGCTCCAGCCCGATAAAGAAAATACGCGGCGGGAATTGGATCTGGCAAAATTGCGCCAAAAGGCGGCCATCCAATCATTCAGCTGACCAATCACTCGGTAAATGGAACCACGACCCCGTGTCCCCGACGAATGTCGACCGAATTTCTGTTTTTCTTTTTTTTTTTTTTCTCCCTACCCTCTGTCTCTTCTGCCTCGTCCTCTCGTTTCGTTTATTATTCGCACATAGTTTCGCACGGGTTTTCGTTGTTCGTCGCATGTACAGTGTCTCCCTTTTGAGACTCGACTTTGAGGCTCGAAAACGGGCAGCGTGATTCCTTTGTCGGTCGTAATGCGTTGAGTATTTTAGGGAAAATGAGAAACGTGCGAGAGAGGCTGGTTTTTTTTTTCTTCGGGGTGTTCCTCCAGTGGAGTTTAATCTTGAGGAGAATGCTGGTAGTTGTTCGTTCTTTGAGCGATTTCTGTAGACGGATAGTAAAAAGTATTTACGCTGGAATTATCAAAGTAGTAAAAAAAATGAGAAAATATAATTTTCCGTAGACACTTTGTGAGTGTATTACGATTATGGGGATTTTAATTTAATTTTTGACAATTGTGCCATACTTTCTTTTGTGTACCTTTTATCGCCATTCCTCTGGCGGAAATTTCATATTTTAGTCATTGGTGATTTTTGAGCGTTGAATAATATTTATAATATTATATATTTACTATTTGATATTTTGAGCATTGAATAATATTTATAACATTATGTATTTACTTGCGCTGTAAAAATGTCTTCGTATTTCTATGTAATTCGTGTGTAATTTAAAGAAGATAAAAAAGTTGTTCGGAAGATTCTCCGATTGTTGTTCAACGTCAGGAAAATATTGCTTTTTCGTTCGTCTCTGTTCTTGAAAATTCTCAATTTCTCCAAGTGTCTTTCTCGTATTGTCTTTGATGTTATGATTGATTGTGGAAAAATACGTGTTGCGCTATCGATAGGCAAATGGTGTGTATTCGAGCGAAGGTCAAGGTGGATTTGACAATTCGAGAGGTGATTTGTCATCTTACTGCCTAGATTACCACACGTCAAGGGTTATTTTATTATCCTTGTGAACGAGACATACGCTCAGAACTTCTGACTTCTATGTTCGTGGAATTGATATGACGAATTACACTTTAACAGAATTCTTAAAACAAACCGATTCCTCTTCTCTGTTATTTATTGTTACTTCAAATATGATAGTCTCTGCAAAACGAATTGTCGAAGCAATGCTTAGAGATTGTAAACGTAATATTTTACTTGAACATCTCATTGCAAGTACTTGAAAATTAAATCCAAACACAGTGTACAGTTATTCTCCCATCGCGGTAAACTTGGAAACGTTTTTTACGACAGATGTATCGCAAGTCGCGAATGATTTCTGGAAACGAACATGTGGCTAGTTAAGGAGATCGGTTGAACCAGGATCGGATAAGAGGTCGTTCACCGTAATTGTGTAAGTGCATCATAACGGCTAATTAACCGGAAGACGCGTCCCGCAGTTAATCAGGGGATCGATTCGATAATTGATCGCCACGAATCCGCATTAAATCGCTCGGTTTGTCGTTCGATCCGATATTAAATATTGGAAAACTGTCGTCTCAATTATACGAGGTTGCGTCGGAACAAACGAGACGCTCGCGGGAAGTTGCATCAACGGAGTTTCACGGCTCTGTGTATGAATGGAACAAGGGACGACGTAATATTAAAAATATATATTTAACAAGCACACAATTTGATACAAAACAGTAAAGCTTTAGATTCCTCACTCTCTTCACTGGTCTTAACACTTTTTACCGACCGCTAGCGGTTCAACAGGAATACGCACGTCCGACCGGCCGCTCAGCCACAGATTCTCCCTGACGTCGGCTCTGTTCGGTTTATATGTGATAAACTGTCGCGCGGAAGTACCTGTGCTTTTCGTACGCTGAGGGAGCTGTAATGTATTTAAAGACTCTGGATGCAGCTGGGAAGGAGAAGGAGAGTGTGAAAGAGAGTGAGAAGAAAGGCGATTGCGTTTCGTCTCAAAGTCACTGCCTAGACTCATCAGTGGGATTGATGGCAGCGACTCCTTACCCCAGACGCTTGTTGTTGTAACTACCCGCGCGCTAGGCTGGCGCCCGATTGCCCCCTCCCCTAGCGGTGTTGCCGCACTTTGTTTTGTTTAAACGTCGAAGATCAGTAGGACCTCGACGCTAGGCGCGCAGCCACTTGCGGCTTGTGCTAGTCGAGTGTTCGAAATTCGTAGTCGAGGAATCGAAGGTCCGCTACATACGCTCATATATTATAGGATAATTAGGGTCAATAAAATCTTTTTAGTGATATTAACGCTATCGGTCGGTAAGCGTCGGCGACAAAAAGCCGATTAATAGGCTATCGGTCGGTAAAGTGTTAACTCGCTATTCTTTCCCCTCGGTTTCTCACACCGCGGTTTCTCCTTTACGACTCGACTCTTACCGGCCGAAACAATGATAACACTTCCCATGCCATACACAACATACATATATATGTCACACATTTATACCACAGATTACTCTTCCATCTACACACCTGAAGCCAACACACTCACACTATGACGTACTTGACAATATTTCGTCTCTACTTTTCTTTTTCTCGAAAGAGTGAGAGCGAGAGGGGAACTCTCGTATCTTCGACCAGAACGAATTACAATTCCAGCGCAAAGTTTCTCAACCGACGACGAACGTGCCAACGGCGAGACGATGTAATTCAGAGACGAGATTCCCGAGCCAGTTCGTCTTCCACTTCTCCCGTTTTCTTTTTTCTCTCTTTCTCTTCCCCTCTTTCTCGCTCGGCGCGAATCGGACGATTTTCATATTTCCCTCGATTCCTGCGGAGCCTCGGGATCAACGTACTCCGATCCTGAATTTCGTTACCATCTGATTTTTGCCCGGGCTGCCCCCGCTTGTAATTACCTAATTTCGCGGACGGCACGGAGAGAGGGAGAGGCGACCGGTGCGACGGGTCGCGTGGAATTAAAGGGATCGTGTCGGCGTCTTGCGGCGACGGGGAGGAAGAAGAGAGGGGAAAAAAAGGAGAAGAGGAAGAGGAGAAAAGAGAGGAAACGCGCCTCTCCTTGCGGATTTTCCTCTCTTCACGGGTGGGAATTCCGAAAGGATGCACCGAGGCTGAGAATATCCGGAAATATTAAAACTCACGGAGCAAACGCAAACGGAAGGAGGGACGCGAGCGTTGCGAGATTTAAAATTGAAATTGGTTTGCTTGACGTACATCGAATCGTTTCGAGAATTACGTCGAACTTGAATAGACGGACGGGGGTGGTGGAGGGAGGGCAATTGTTGGCTAAATATTCTCAAACGGTGTACTTTGCAAAATGTGTGAGAGTCGTAGGTGTTTCTCTATTACTGCGAGGCGTTTGTCGTTACTTTACAGTATCAAGCAATTATTTTTTCATTGTTACACTCTACTTTTTTGCACAGTTTGATTTAAAGTCCGAGAAATATATTAATAACGAAGATAGAAAACTTTCATTGAGCAATTTGTGACACTCCAAACGAACAATGTAATTTATAGTACCGATTCTATGAGTATAATCAAAGCCTTATCAATTACAATGGAAAAGGACAAAAATAACATTTTCTACAATTTACACTGAACACTTTTTAATTTGTATCGCTGGAAACTGGAAAAGAATAGAAGATTTGAATCCCACCAATAAGCCAAAGACAGCCATTAAGAACTTATTCATTGTGTAAAAACCAGCGTTACGGACGAATGGAACCGACTATGGATAACATCAAATCGAATCAAGATCCACAACGTAGCAAATGACATCTACCAAGAAATTCCTCTTAACGGATTAGCCAAAAGAGCTAATTAAGAATTATAGTTTGATAAGAAAATAACCCATGAACGTCGAATCAATCACTCACAGCTCGACACATTCCATACGAATGCACAAACTTTGAGTGGCAGAGGAGATTTCATAGAATTGACTTTGCAAAATCATCCGAAGAGAATACTTCCATACTCAATAGACGCGAATCTGTACTATAAACTATGAGCATCTAGTCGCTCTAACTTCAAACCTGCACAGAAAAAAGAAAAGGATAGAAATTTCGAGACCGGCGCGTTTCGCTTTGACTCGACGTTGCAAGAAAGAAATTCGAGCGTATCCGTGTAACTCGCGAACTGTAAAATCTTCGGAACAAAATTACGCATGTGTGAACCGCACAATAATAACAATTGAATATTTCCATTTCGGAAATAATACTCGACAGAACGAGACGCGACCGGTCGACCGAACGACGGTAATATCAGAGAGTTTGGTTTAATAATTTCTTTGGCGAACGTCGGCGACTGGAACAAAAGTCGAAGAGATCGAACGGTTTTCTCGTCGTCGAGGCAGGTTGATATTCCTCCGAGCGGTGTGTGTCCGCTGTCATTCCAAGTCGAGCGAAGAAAGAAGTTGGCCGTGCACGCGTTTTCCTTTCACCGCGCTTGAAAAACAAGGATCGGACTTTAACCTGATCTCGGGCTGTTCGAGAAAATATTAAAAAGGTCGGCAGGCTGTTATTTTTGCCGCGCGTTACGCGTACGTACTCGTGGGGGCTGGTGCGGCGCCGGCCGGGAGTCGCTCGCAGGGAAGAGTATTAATTACGAAGCCGTACTCATTTACGCGTCACTACGGCGAACGTGGAAAAAGAGTCGCGGTTGTAGCGTCTCACGATTCTTTGGTCTCACCGAATCAAACGGAAGGTTTGCGAAAGGAGCGGGAAGAAAGAGCGAGGAGAGTCAAACGGATAGCGATGGTAATGGAAGCGCGTAAATTAAATATCGCGATTTCTGGAATTTGGAAGTTGAGATTTGTACTAAATATTAGTTAAAAACAGTTCGTTTGTTCTAACTGATTCTAAACATTCTAACAGGTACTCTATTTTCGACGTTTCATTTGTTTCTGCGTGTCAAACGTGTCTTAACTCCTCATAAACGCATATAAATCTGCAGTCTATTTGTTATCGTTAAGTATACGCGAAACACGAAGTTACGAACTTACTGAAAGTTGGCTGATGAAATTAAAACAAATTTCGCACGGAGTGAGAAATTTCATTCATAACGTCCTCTTTCACACGTCGACTATTTCGTTGCGCGAAATCTGCACGTTTTGTTTAATTTTTACAAAACATTACGTTACAATATATATATATATATATAAAAGCGCAACGGAAGTGTATTTTTCTTTTTGCAGCATCATCTATTTGTTTATGTCATTTAAAATTTTTCGCTCGATTCTTTCTTTGTTGTTTTTTTATCACTGAAAGTAAAAGAAAACCCAGAAAATCGGGCCTCTTCAGGTGTAACGCTGATGCAACGAAAATTAGCGATTGGTTGATTTGAGTCACGTGATTCGCGAGGGGGTGTGGCGTAGACTGGTACTGAGCGATCGCGCCTATAATTTGTTTTCTATCGATTCAAACGTTTGCACATCGATAATTTTATGGCAAAAAAGTCGTCTTCGCAGTTGCTTCTGGGCCTTTCAGTGAGACGAATCGTACTGGGGTACAAGTCGTGCAGCTTTCTTTGATTCGTTTTGTTTTAATCGTTGAAATCTTGCGTCTGTTTCATCGTTTAATCGTCTTAGAACGTACGAATGAAAACGCGTTAACGTTTAATATCGACGGTTGATATCTTTGACGATCTTTACTATTTGTTCCATTTTCGGATTGCCTAGCGGTCGTTCGTCGTTCTCTTGTTAAAATATCGTGCCGCCGTCGACGATTTCGTGCTGTGAATCGTATCTTGTGTTCACTCTTATCTTTTGTCGATTTAGTTGGTGCTTTCTGCCGGTGAAAAATAGCTGCCAGTGTATCGAGACGCGCGTAGAGAAAGAACGGTGAAGATATTTGTTTGTTTGTTTGTTTGTTTGAAGTTGGTTGGTTGGTTAGTCGCTGGGATGAAAGTTTTATTTGCCAGCTCTCTCGTTATCTCCGCGCCGGCAGAGAATTTATCTGAAAATTAATTTCGTTACGAACGTTCCACCTCCACGCGATTGTTTTAAAAGGAATATAATTGCTTGGATCATTGTTATCTCGTGTTACCGGTTCGCTTCTTTTTTCCCTTTCTCTCACCGCGAAAGTTTTTAAAATTTTTAAAGTTTTTAAAATTCCCGGTTAATCAAAGAAAGCGTGATCGAGATTCAATTCGTTTTCCTTTTCTTCTTTCTTTCTTTTTTCTTTTTTTCAGCCACAATTCACGGTGAAATTGTTGGAAAATTACAGCTGCGAATATTTATTTCTCATTTGCCGAGGCGTATTTTTTTTCTTGTTCCTTTCCCTTTCCGTGAGAATTCAACAATTGATACAGTCTCACGTGCAAACAATTGTATTATTGTCACTTGACACTGAATAACTTCAGGGTGAAGTTTACAGGCGAAAGCGTCTGTTTTTCGCGATTTCGTTCTTTCGAAGACGAACAGAGGAGAAACAGTCCACGGTTCACAGAGTGACAAAAATTTACTTAAAAAATCGGATCAACGTTGACCCGAGGTTTGCTTCAAAAGAGCGGGAGAAAAAGTCTCGAGAAAGTTACCATCTACGCGGTTTCTCGTTCTCTGCTTCCTCCCTTGAAAGGGAACTTTTCTCTCGGAATGGGCCAGAAATGACAGCGAGTCGTTCTGGCCATCCAAAGTCAAAGTAAATGCCGGTCGTTGATCGAAGTGGCATCGTTCGAACTTTATAAAAACTTCTTAAAAATGCATCATCCAGTCTTCGGCATTCATAATTGCGAGACTCAACTCCGTTCCCCTCAAACGCGACGACGAAAGTTCACGGCTCACTCTTTCGTTTTTGTCTCTCCTTTCTCTTCCATCGTCGTCGATTCTCGTCTATTATTTCGCGCGAAACGCGAATATTCGCCGGCGACGATCTCGAAATTCGGCGGATCCGGCGTCACGTCGCGATCCCGTGATTTATCGGTGGCACGGTGAAAAATTTGTTGCTTGAGTCGCGGTGAATTTCGCGCCGTGCGTCCTTGTTTTCCGGCCCCCGACCTCGATGGAGCTTCGACCCGGGGCGACGCGTCGCTCGGCTCTTTGGCGAATTGAAATTTCGACGGGCGAGCCGAGCCTTGTTGATAAATTGAAAAATTTCGAATCGGGTTTCTTTTTCTCTCTTCTTTTTCTTTTTTTTTTTTTCGTTTACTGCGTGTAACCAATCTCGTGGCCCTTTTCTTGGGCCACCGTTTCATTCGCGACTCGAGCATTGCTGCAAACGAAAATGAATGACGAAATGACATTCGAATGCTAGGAATAGGAATCTCCCCGTGTCTGAAATTTCTTTTTGGTAATTTTGTAATTGGAAAATTAGGTTTAGGTGATCGAGAAGAAGGTTGCGATTTAAGTTGGAGCTGTTATAGAAAATGAAAATTTTAGTTGACGTTATGAAAAGCTGCAATGTATTGTAAATAAATGTCGAAAGGTTGGAAAAGCACTGAAACGCGGTGTAAAAATTTGCGGTGCACGCGATTTGCCGATCGTATCCTAGAAAAATATGTGTAAATTATGATCGAAATACGTTTGGAAGATGATCGATTGCAAGAATCTAGAACATCAAGCCCGGTTGTTCATAAAATTTCATCGTGGCGGTGGTGCAAGAAAAATTACAATCCCCGAAGCGTTGCCCGATTTGCACGTGAAATCTGGATCGTGATTTATCCACGCAGGTTTTTCTCCCTTTAACTTTCGACCGTAATCTGCTTGACTTTTATTTGAAATAAAACTTCGCTCTCCTGCCTTTCTTTTTCTATTTTCTCGCTGTATTTTACTTTTTTTTTTCAACAACATTGCACTCGCTCCTAGTTATTCCGGTTCGCGTAAATCTTTCAACGACAGACTGTCTGCTTGCGACGTACGGCGTACGGAGAATCATTAAAAGCACCGAAAGTTACGTCAGAAACGCAAAATTAAAGAAGCAAAAGTGAAACATTACGTTAGATTCTAGAAATGAAAATTGATCCGCGAAGTAAAACAGAACTTTAATATCGACCTCCCTTAACAAATTTTAACAATTTTGAATTTTACACCGAAACGAACGCAAGGTGTTTCGCAAGGGAAATATCAGATAAATAATTGCACGTTTAAAGAGAGACAGGAACAAGCGAGGCGACCGTCGTGCAGGAGAGCAGATAACATTTTAGGAAAGAGAATTTTGCACTGGATACGATTGTTTGAAATCGTGCAGTATTCTGTTTGCGAATGATCCGTGCACGGTAAAACTGAAGACGCGTACCACCGTTCTGCTCGAACGAGTTTCTACAGTTGTTCGGTTTAACCGCTCGGCTATTACATATGCAATACCGCGTACAGTTGCGGTAACCTCATCCAGTAGTTATGAAAATTTGTATTAATTCCACGGTGATACGAACACGGCAGCCAAACGTCGTTTCGCTGATCCGCAGGAGCGAACGTTCAGTTGCAGACGAAATATTTTAATTTTCTGGTTTCGATGTCTCTCCTCACGAACTTGCGAAATTTTTCAACGTCGTCCCTTCAAATTTCCCCTCGAATCTCAGGCGGCATAATGTTGAATTTAATTCTCCTCCAGTTTTACTTTCGTCATTTCGTTCCGAAAGTCCCGAACGAAACGGGAACCCGTCAGTTTTTTACTTTCAAATATCGGATTTTTGTTACGTCGGACCGGAGAAGGAGGTGGAAGATAATTTTGTTAGTGAAATATTCAGTGGAATCGGCGGTCTTGACGCGCGATGCCTAGTTAAATAAAAACGAGGCGGCATGAGACCGCGAATTTAATATCGCGCTGGCGGCGGGATATTTATTTCGAAAAATGCAAGGAGAAAACCCTCTATAAAATATTAGAGGGACTCCCGGACGGAAATAAAAGTGCAGAAGCGCAAACTTCAACGGAGGATACGTTGAAATTTTAATATTTCTTTAGACTTTTCATCGGTAGCGATTTACGAGACCTATCCAGATTTGAAATAAATGAAACTTCATCGACTTCCCTTTCGTTTTCGCTCGGAATTATTTCCGGTGCAACTGGAAATTAATCATGACCAAAAATCGGTCTTTATTTACAGAAATCTTAAATTTTCAGTATTTTTGATAATTGAAGAAATCATCGGGGAGAGTTATGTTTTTATCACTGAAAGTGATTTTAGTAGGGCTAATCCAGAAAATCGGGGCCTCTTCAGGTGCAACGCTGATGCAACGAAAATTAGCGATTGGTTGATTTGAGTCACGTGATTCGTGAGGGGGCGTGGGGTAGACCTCGAGTAGGAGCGGCGTTGTCTGGTACTGAGCGATCGCTTCTGTAATTTCTTTTTGTATCGATTCAAATGTTTGCATGTCAATAAAATTTCATGGGAAAAAAGTCGTACTGGGGTACAGTATCAAACCAATTTTAAAATTATCGTGCTAGGTTGGAACTAGAGCTACACGTTGAATCACGAGGACACGAGTGTCAAGCAACAAGTTATTTTTATAAAACTGTACTCAGACCTACCACCCTACAGTAACTAGTTTACAATTAATTTTCGGCTTCCGTAGCTGATCGCACGTAGACGTGCGATATCTCATCGAAGCTCCAATTGGAGCGGTTCCAACCTCGAGGGAGGAAAGGTTAACGACTGTCAGGAGGAAACCGAACAACTTGGTCAGACCATGTTAAACATTCGCGAGCCTCCAGAGTACATCACGTCTCTTCGATTCCCATTGTAAAACGACACTCGGAGTGCAGATATTCGGTTCGGAGTTCAATTTTTGACGGTTCTCGAACGTCTGACAAATTCGAACTCTCGCTTGCCGCGTCACTGACCATCGAGTCCTTCGGAAGCCATGTCTCTTTAATACCTGTTCTTCTTCTTCTTCTCTGTTCTACCGTGACCATGCCTCATCCTCTAGAACGCGAGGTTAACAGGATTCTCGCGAGATCGAATAACCTCGTAGAGCAGCCTCAGGGTGGCTGGACAAGGGATCGATACACTTGGAATCTTGGTTGTTCGGCCAGCAAACGGGAATGAGAAGTCGCAGCGAAAGAACATAAACCATGGCCGGGTGACAGGGGGTGGAAAGGGGCCAGGGACGACGAGTCGCGAGATAATGCAACGGGCTTGGATTACATAGACATTCGACTCACCCTCTCCCTCCCCTAACGCATACGTCGGATGATCCCTTGCTCACCTATGCTGGTTGACTGCCGGTCCTCCTTCTCCCAGGGAAGCTTCCATGTGTGCGAAGCTAACCGTTTGCGTTGGCGCGACGCTTTGGCTCCGAGCACCTCGCGCGTCTTTCTCCTTCCACCTCCTCCTCCCCTTTTACACCCACCGCCGTGAATCCCGCTGTCGCGCTTCTTCCTCTTCTCCCTTTGCCTTGGTCTCTCTACGTGTTATCTGCTCGCTCGCTCGCTGCGCCGAGTGGATCGTGCGGGAGTGCGCGCGCGGAGGCTTTCTCTTCGAGGTCCACGCGGAACGTCAGCTAAATGGAATGGCACGGAAGTACACGCGCGCGCGCGCCAAATGTCTCTGTCTCTGGCGGCGTGCGAAGCGAAAGAGGGTTGGAGGGAGGGGGGACCGGTTGGATGCAAACGGGGGTTGCGGCGAGTGGACAGATTGCAGGCGGACACGAGGAAACGGACACGAGGAAGCGGATGCCCGTTAGAAGCCTCTCGAGCTCTCCCTCGCGCATACAGGGTGTTTCGGAGAGTTGCTGCCAAACTTCGAGGACATGCGCCATTCATCGGACAAGGCTAGAGCGGTTTCAATTGAACAGCGGGCTTTTACACGCTCGCTAGAGAACGCCGAGGAAATAGCAAAAATGTACAAGATGTACTACGAATTTAGGATACTTGTTCTAACTAAACACGAAGACTCGTGACTTATATTTCGATAAACATGCTTGAAAAGTAAATCGGTGAAACATCACTTGGAGGCAGTGGAAGAGGTGACCAAGTCAAGACAGATCGTCGAATTCTGTAGTATTTGTATCAGTAATTGCATAAAGTTGAAGATGACGAAAGTGAGATTGAAGAATCACGAAGATCCACGATTCAGTGTTAATGAACATGGCTGAAAGTCAAACGCTTCTCATCGGTAAAATATCACTCAGAGGTAGTAGAACCACGCCAAGGGCCAAATAGGTGACCAGTGCATTTGAGTTCGTGGGTGAATCGAACGCATTTGCGTGCTGTATAATCGAAACCGTAAACTTCTCCTCGATCCTTGCGTAAATACAACGCGCCGAAGTTTGACGCTAACTTTCTGAAACACTCTGTAGACTGACCAGTTTGGCAGCGTGCTCTAGAGTGGGTTTGTCGCGGCTGGTTGTCGTCCGTGTCGTGTTGCGCGCGGAAATTTGTGGAGTCTGGTTCCCAGAGTCGAGGTGCTGGTCGCGGAGTTTTTGACCTCTTTTTCCTGCTTTTTTCCCTCTTCTTTTTTTTTTTTTTTTTACGCAGCTTGCGATCAGAAATTTTTGGAATCCGCGTTGCAGATTCGAGGACTGCGGAGCGGTTGTTACGCGTTATCGATGGCAACGCCGGCCCCCTATGGATAGAGCTTTTAACGAAGAAATATGCGCTTACCGAGATGAAAATTTGGGCAGGGTTTTGTTCGAAAACCTTTCTCTCCTCGTTTCCCTTCCACTTCGATTCTGGCGGCTACCAGTTACGTCGTTCTGCCTTCGTGGTTTTTCGCCCTCTAAATGCATTCCTTTTTTGTTCAGGCAGACGTGTTAACCTTCGTATCGTCTATTTTCCACATTGTATTTACGATAATTGCCAGTGTGATTAAACATCGAAGTCGCATCGATTGGGAGCAGTTTAAAGGTAATTTATCGCGCTTCCGTTCCCTCCTCGTAAATCTTCCGACGAGCTTTCAGTTATATACGCAGTAACGTTAAACTCGGAATGTGGAAAATCTCTTGGAACGTTATCCCCAGCTGTAAGTACATTTTAAAACGGAAGCGGCTGATCCTCCGTTTACGATCGAATCGCGCGTCGTCACGGCCGAAATTCTGCTCGATTTTACGCCGCGCCATCATTTACGCCGTATCATCACCGATCCTCGATGTGCACCCTTCAATGAATAAATACGTTTTAATTACGCTCGGTTCGGAGAAATTATCCATTAACGTGATACATTTACATTTTCAACTCGGCAGAAACGCGCGAAAATTTCTCGCGTCGAACTTTCGCAGGAAACGCGAAAAACTGAAGCGAAAGAAATTATTCGAATCGTTTCGAACAACCGGCGGACGTGATTAATTTTTCAGCTCATTATGCGTCCATCCTCATTAATGCACAATGTTTGTCCGATTTACATTGCTTTCGTGAAATTGCAGCGAACGTGTTGCGAACGTCTGAATTACCGCGCAACGATCGACAATCGGGCCATGTACCCACGTATTATGTGCACGCGTACGCGCCGATGTTTCTGAGTTGTAACGCTTATCTCGGAAAGCGATACCAGCGATACGATCTTTGAATTCTCATTAACCGGCGATTAACGATGTCGTCGTTGACGATTAATGATACATTACCAGCGTGCACGCGTATGCCCCATTTATGCGATGCCAGTCGGACTTTCATCGATCCGTCACACCGGTCGCCCCGGTGTCCCTCGAACGATTAATTAAAACTGGAACGATTCTTTTGCTCGCTAACCCCGAGGATTTATATTCGGATTTAGGAGGTCTTCGAAACGTCTGAGAATTTTTTTTTTTTTTTTTTTTTCAATAACTCCGACAATAACTCCGAGGCGTTCTGTTCTCTCACGAAAGAAATTGTCCTTTTGACAAAAGTGGTCTCGGTACGGGCAGTACGTTGAATGAGAATATTTAGCGGACGCGGGAAAATTTAATGCGGGAAAATTTAGCGCGGGAAAATTAGCACGCCGACGAGCGAACGGAAAGCCTGAATTTCTTCCGCTTTCGATTCATTGCTCTCGACTTCCGTGCGACTTCCGCGATAACGTGCTAACTTCCTCAAATATTATTTCTGTCGACGTCCTTTGTGCCGACGCGGCCGGCGAGTGTAAAAGTTTTATTAATCGAACAAAGACGCTGCTCGATACAGACGTTGCTCGAGCTGGGTAAACGGGAAAGAAGATCAAAGGGTGGGTAGTTACGACCGCTTGCACTCCAACATAAATATTTTAATGTAACTCTTTCACTCTTGGATTTAACTTGCGCGTTTGAGGGTTTACCTGAGTGAAATGCGAGAAAGATCACAGTTCCCTCTTCGCACTTTTTGATAATTTAACGCGGGGATTATTCGGTTCCTTTACAACGTGGGACGCGTTAATAACAATGATTAATTATTGTCACCTGGATTATCTCTTGCCGTTTCTACAGAAAAACACGTTTTCTGCCAACGTTTGTCGAGGCAAGAATTAAAAGTTGAAACCACCAAGATGTTGCTTAATTCCATTTTAATTTACGACACACTAAATATCATCGACTCGGAAGACTTTACCTTGGCGTACTTTAGATCTTGCTACATCCTATTTAAATTTACCAAGATCTCGTATCTTAAAACCTGCTTCACCTCCATCAATTTTAATTTTAACGCTTCCGACGAAACAACGACTCAATGAAGCGACTCACGTGTATAACGATTTATCGATAAACATAACTGGTTCTCGCGAGTTTCCTTTCCTCTCGCGATACGGTCCTTTAACGGTAGTCGATCTCGTCGGAAATCACGCTAGCTGCATTTTCAATCAATGACAAAAACGAGAAGATAGGACAGAAGAGAGAGAGAGAGGGGGGGGGGCGAGGGGAGAATCGAATCATTCGGTTGTAATTCGATGCTCTTACGACTCGACAGCAATTACCAGTCCGCGGCTGAAAAACCGCAGTCACCGTCATGGGATAAGTGAGACTGCGGTGTAACGGCAGCCCACTCGTTTACCTCGTTTCATTTTTATTCCGTTGACACGCAATCCCTCCACCCTGCCGCGCTATCATCCCGATTCGAGTATTTCCCGTAATCCGGGGCGTCGTGAATCGTCGAGCGGCGCACAATGTTAGTCTGCTTCGTAAATACGCAGCCCGTGAATTGCCCGCGAATTTTAGAATTAATTCGCGAAAACGAATGTTGTGAAACAATAGCGTTCGAGTAGAGATTGCAGACTTGTTTCTCTCTCTCTCTTTTTTTTCTTTGCAATTTTGTACGACTTTTCGTCGAACGTAAAGTCTACTTGTGAAATTTCAACATTTATTTCATCAAACACCAAATTTATTAATCCGAAACCCGAATCTAAATTGAGCGTTTCTCGTTTAATTCGGTCGTGAAACAATAATATTTGAATAAACTCGTTTTTTACAATTTTGTGCAATTCTAAAATTTCTTTAGAACTTACTTTATTATTTACCAAATTTGAGCGTTTCTCGTAATTCAGGACCTCTGATTGTTCGAGCTTGTTTTTTTCAAAAAAAGGAAATGCACGATTTTGTCAACAATCGTTTATTTCGTATCGATTTTTCAAAATGGAAAATCAAAAAGGAATATTTTACTACTATCACTGTGTTACCTCTGAAATGGAAAAACACAAATTCATCAAAAATTATTTATCTATAATATCATCAGAATTGGTTTGCTAAATTCCATTATTGATAAGAGTATCAAATCGTTTTTGGAACATTTTTCTGTCAAAAAAGATACAAACTTTTTTGAATGAAGTTTGCCTGAAAGATGGCAAAACGAATAATCGAACAAAATGGTCAATATGTTGTCTAATGAAGTTTCTGTTTTTCACAAAAAATTCTCACACAAAGAAACGCAGTCACCTTTTTGACCAACCTAATAGAACAACAGTATTCGATTTTAGAAGATTGTAGTTACAATTTTACAACTCTTTGTCAAAACTCTTCTGAAAATGATCAAATTCTCGTCACTTGTAAAATTCCGCTATTGACATTCTCGATAGTTCAGTAGAAGCAAAGTGGGTGCAAAGAGCCGTTCTTCCTCGATATCTCGCTTCTGTTTACTCATCAGAGAGAAAAGAAAAACCAAAAAAAAACTGCACGACTTGAACCCCAGTACGATTCATTAAATCGAATAAACATTCGAATCGATAGAAAACAAATTAGAGGTGCGATCGCTCAGTACCAGACAACGCCACTCGTACTCGAGGTCTAGCCCACGCCCCCTCACGAATCACGTGACCCAAATCAACCAATCGCTAATTTTCGTTGCATCAGCGTTGCACCTGAGGAGGCAACTTTCGGTGATAAAAAAAAAGCGGAAGGCGTCTGAGCCTACTGATAGAGCCTACTTTAACTAACATAAAGATGAGTTCACCGTGTAGTGAACTGTATTACGTACATGTCGGAAACGGAGGATACGTGTAATTTGTTGAACACATTTGGTGGAACGGGGCTCGATCGAAATTCGAGGTAGCGTCGCGCAACACGGTTTGCGTTTTTACGGGATTGCGAAATATTCCTGTGAAAGTTGACGAGATCGTGCACGGCACGCCGCGCCGCCATGCTCGAGATCGAGTATCTCTTCATCGGATGACTATCGTTTATAGTCGATAGCGACTCTTCGCTTTTCAACATTCTAGACGAGAGCGCTGTTCTACGTGTCTGTGCATCGATCTACCCCCGACGGGGGTGAAAAATTGTTGGAGTCTCGCGATATTGGTAATTATGTTCTTTTTTTTTTTTTCCTGTACGCGTGTGATCTTTTCAACGAAGGATAGGGTGTCATTCGTGGTTGCTCAAATGACGGATTGCTTCCATTTTGATAAAGGCATCGAAATTGCATCGAAAGTGTTCGGTTTCGCTATTTTGTGTGGCTCGCGTTATTATCGATCGTTGCTTTCCAATTTGACCTTGTTCAAGTATACTTCAATCAATTGTACTTTTTGGTAATTAACAAGGTAATTTTAATTGTAATTATAATTAATGAAAGATAATTAACAAGTTTACAAGTCCGGTTCTTCCTTTCAAACCTGTGACAAATTCGCAGTCAACCGTCAAGCTTCTTCGTTCAAACGTTGAAATTTAATAGAGGATTGAAATAATACTCGATGAGAGTGTAACTTAACTCCGGTTCATCCAGTATCAAACCTTTTAAATTTCAATCCACGTTGCGAAACCACGTATCCTTTTTCGTTTGTAATACATTTACTGTGGAAACGCGGTAAAGCTTCTCCTTGGTCTAACAATACGCGGATGGTCATGTCCCTTTGCACGAGAAGTATACGTAAGAGTACGCGCAAGGTAGAATCTCATTACTACAGTTTCTTCCAATTTCTTTAGGAATCTGCGCAGGGAGATTTCTCAAAGCCCATCATAATGTACGAGGTA
>KQ435866.1:157176-181416 GCA_001276565.1 Melipona quadrifasciata
TTCCTTTCTGCCTCGTTCCGCGTTCTTTTCATTTCCATTCGCAAGAACTGTCCGCCTTTGAGGAAACCTTCCGAGAACGACTGTTAAAGCTTAGAGCAACAGAGTCTTAAACGGTGGAACGTCCAGTCTTTCTTTCTTATTTTTAGCGGAATGTCTGGAAACGAATGAATAAAAACCACCTAGTGATGTGTGTGTGTGTGTGTGCGTTGGAACTTGTATATTCTTTAACGTTGTTCCAAACGCCAGATCGCTGTCGCGGAGGGCGCGCACGTTTTTCAGCAACTTGCAGAGGTAAACCGACGTTTCTTGTTGCAGCGTGATGCATTGTCCGAGCTCCGCGCAACCTCCGCTAATAATGTTTCACACTTAGAGTCGCGAGGATCTCTGTGCGTTTTCTGAAATACGCGAATTTCCGAAAGTACACGCGAAATACTTCGAGTTGCGAGTAGTTGCACTACTTCGTTGCGATGCTTAGTAGGTAGAAGGAAGTCTCCCTTCAATGTTTTGGTGCCCCTGGGGAAATTTAAATTGCACGAGAGTTCTAAGAGCCTCGCGTTTCTTCCGACGGAAGAAAAAACGTGAACCACGTTTTGATTATGTCGTTCTTAATGTCGGATACGCAAGTGCACGGTGAATCGGCGAAAAGATGCAAATCTTTTGAAAACAACTGACAAGTAATTATTGTGTTGATATTTAAATTTTGAAGAATATAGAAAAGGGTGAAATATGTTTGAAATGATCAACGTATAATTTTTATTAAGTTATTTGTGTGTTTTTAAAGGCTGGAATTTTTCGTGAAATATATAAAGGAATTATAAGCTTTTTTCAACGTGATGGAAATTTTATGCTTTAATCGTCTAATTCCTAAATCAAGCAAGAAGATAATTTTGGAATTATTGGCCTGAAAGCATACAGCAATTTAGATGGTTCTAACTCTCTAAAAATATAGCGACTCTCTGTAAGATACGATTCTGAGAACAAAATACATATTAACGCGTCTCGGAGTCATCGACTCAAGATCGATCGACGGCCCGCTAAATTTTTAAACCGTTCTCCCTGTAAACGTAGCAGAAAAGCGGCAGTTGTCGTGTTCCTTCGTACAAAGTAGCAGTTTAAGGAAAACGTTGTCGATCGACAACCGATATTATCGATAAACTAATTCTCAGAGCGGCGGAGAATCCCAGATATCCACATATCCGGCGGCTCTCTCGCGCCAGGCCGCGGACCTCTGCACACAAATGATCCTCGTTTCCAGAGCAACGAGTTCACAAAAGGAGGAATCTGTCAGTACAGTAACCCAGTTGCTCGAAGCAAGTATCGAAAAAGCAATCGGCGCAGGATAAGTTTCGGATGGAACGGAGGGACCGAAAGCTCGTTCGGGAATCCAATCGACTCCTCTTCCGTACGAAAAATTTGCTTCTCGCTAAACAACGAAGGGGAAATCGCCGAAACATCGGTGGATTGCGAGTTTTTATGCATTAAATATGCTCAGTACGCGTAAATACACGCAATTGCGTAAAATGGCACAGTATCTGTTGTAATTTTGCAATCGGTAAATGACGCGATCTTTTTTATCGCCATTCTAACTATGCTTGCAACGCTGGAACTACGTATCAAGAGCGATCGAAATAATTAACTGGAAATTTTATCGAAGTTCCACAACGATGCACTTTCAGAAATTCTTCGTATCCCTTACACTTTTACTTCTGAGTCTAATTCGTCGTCACGTAGTCGTGAATAAATTTGCAGAAACATCCGGAGTGAGCTACTCTGTATATAGCAGTGACGACAGTGGCAATCGTTGCGATCACGGCAGCAATTTCGTGAATCTGAGATAATCCGAATTGTAGGAATTTCAGTGACAACCGATTGGAAATCGAGTCACTTTCTTGAAACGAGCTGTAAATTTGCACAATTTCGACGACATCGACGAACGTCAATTCGTGTCGATAAAATTCGAAGAACTTGATTTGATATTGCTTCGTTCGAAAATGCAGCAGCGTCTTTATTGCCGCGAATTTTTCGGCTCGTAAATCGAAAGGGGATTGACCCCTTTGTGTGAATCGCGCTCTCGCAGAACTCGCCGTGACAATGCGAAATCAATTGGCACCCGACCTGCGGAAAAATTAGTGGGAACAATTTGTCGCGAATTTGCCTGCATTCGGCGCGATAGGCTGGCAAGAGGGACACTTTAATGGGGATTCTATTAAGCTATTGGTATTCACGGTCGTTTGATAGCCTGGCGAGAGCAATAAGGCGATTATAGCGCGCAATTGTAATCGTCTAAAGTGGTAGATTTAAGCCACTTGATCGTTTTTTTCCCTTCTTTCCTCTCTTTCGTGTAGCAGGTTACATTTTGCATTGAGCCTTTACGTAGGCTAAAACTAAAACAACTACGATTCTTCATTTGGAACAGTTTTTGAAGAAGACGCGCGCATGGATTGACTTGTTTCGATTTGAGAAATTACGGGAAACGTGGTGGCTGGGTGGTGACAGAAAGTAATTCAAGAAATCGAATGCGTCGCAGGGATTTTTGAAACGGTGTAAAGTTTCGAGCGTGATACAAAAATCTCTCTGAAACACTTGCTTGCAATTAACTACGAAATTTGAGAAACGTGACGAGCGACAAAAAGCAACCCAAGAGATCGAAGAAAACTATATGTTCAAATACGCCGCAGAGGTATCGAGGTACCGATTAAATTACAATTTTCAAGCTTTACACTGTGAGAACCTCCGAAACGCGAGAGAAGAAAAGGAAAAAGAAAAAAAGAAAAGAAAACACGAAAAATCCTAAGCTCGCGATTAACTGCAAAATCGACCGATGTTACACAGTCGTCGGGTATAACGAGTTTCCACCCCCGGGGCATGTTAATAACCGCGTTAAACACAGTCACCGTGCCGCGGCTTAACAGTCCGCCATTGAAACGCGAGAAATTGTTTCCGCCCTTCTACCTCTTATTGAACGCGAATTTACGTAATTTCGCTCGTAACTGTGCAAGAATACAAGAGAGGGGGGGGAGGGGGTCGAGGAGCTGGATAGTCGGTGGAACGACTAGCAGTGAAGCGGGGACGAGGGGGGAGTGGATATAAAGACAGTGAACGAGTGGTGCAACGAGGCAGAGGGGGGCCGCGGGAGGGGGGAGGGGAAGGAGAGGCTCGGATAGAGCAGTTGAGATAACTTTGGTAGTACGTGCGGTATTGTGAAGACAGCGTGCTCGCGCGCGGGTCGCGGGTCGCGGGAGAGACGAAAGTGTCTCCTTAGTAAGAAGTTTGGCCGGAGTGGTGTGAGATCATCTGAAAACCGTGCGCCGGGAATACGAAGCTTGATAGCGTACTTAATCTGCGCGAACTTGCCCCGTCGCAGCCGTATACCGTTCGGATTTAGTATGAATATGTAAAAGCCACGGGGCTAACGTGCTATCCGACGCTCTGTTGTTGTATTATAACCGACGGTCGTCAGCGTCGTCGTCGGTTAGGCTGCGACAGAGCATTCCCGAGCTCCGCTTCGCTTCGTCGTCTTAATGTTTCCGCTTGGAAAACGTCGGCTAACAAGCGTCGGGGAACGCGCTCTCGCGTTTCTTTCGCGGCCGGGGCAGAGAGAGAGAGAGGAAATCGAGAGCAAACGGGTTTTTGACGATTCGCGGCCTGATGCCGCCGGGTTACCGGCTAGCTGTTGGTCTGTCTCCCGGAGACAGGGTTCGTTACAAAGTCCGGCAAACAGGGAAAAAACCGTTTCGAAGAGCGGAATTGGAATGTCTGTTTGCACGAATGTCGAGCGGCCGGTTTCTCTCGATCGTACAGAGCTGACCAGGGGAGTGGGGCAGTTGAAGTACGCTCCTCGTCTATGTAACTTTGCGTTTCATGGCTGGATCGTGGAAGCTGATGCAACGAGTTCGAGTTTTGAAGAATTACTTCGTTTTGTAGGGGAGGGAATCGCTGGCTGGCTTTGACACCGTGCTTGGCACCAGACGCGGCCCCGAATTTAACCCGACGCGATTCCTAGGTGGGACGAGACTTTGTCGCGTTTTTATCACTGAAAGTGGTTTCAGCGGGAGTAACCCAGGAAATCGGGCCTCTTTGGATGCAACGCTGATGCAACGAAAATTAGCGACTGGTTGATTCGGGTCACGTGATTCGCGAGGGGGCGTGGGCTAGACCTCGAGTAGGAGTGGCGTTGTCCGGTACTGAGCGATCACGCCTGTAATTTGTAATTTGTTTCTATCGATTCAAACGTCGTCTTCATTTCCTAGTCGGAATAGTTACTTCTGGGCCTTTCAGTGAGACGAATCGTACTGGGGTACAAGTCGTGCAGTTTTTTACTCGAGCCTTTGTTTGACTTTGAAGAAGATGCGAATATTTAGTATCTTTTCGGTCGAGATATGAGTAATGGAGGATCAAAGGTTTGACGATAGTGGAATATACACATTCGCAGACAGTGGAACGAACTCGTTGTTCTTAATGTTGTTTGTACATTCAGATGATGCTCGCGAGTTTAATGCCTTCATTTTTCATCGAGACACAGGTTACTTTGATTTTAAGACGCGTGTCGATTATCTCGAAATTGATCCGTGTCGTTATCATTAAAGCTTTCGAAATTAACATATCGATGGATGGAAATCTGAACCATCAGGATCGAGTAGAAAAAGCGACAACGTGTTTGTCACCGGCGTGATTATTCGTCGTGTTTTCTGTTCCGGGTCCATCTCACGCAGGTTTCTTTTCTTGCGCGAATCGATGAAGCCGCGTCCCTTTCCAATAATTTTCACGTTACGTCGCCAGAAATTCCGTGAAAATTAAACCTCTTGTTGTTCTTGCCCCGGGAGCCCCTCTTCTTGCAGCGAATCCATCAATTTGCTTAACATATTAAACGTCATGAGTTTGCAAGTAACGGCGACCCGGCATAGAGCCGGCCGATATAGCTTTCCGTTACCCAAGCGACACGTGTATTCATTATCATTTTCGCGTGTATTACAAACGCCGTAATATATCGTCACCTGGGATGCGCACAAGTGCATTAGGCAAGTGGCTCTGACGAAACCAGCGCTGACGATCGTTAATGTCGTTTTCGCTTCCACCCGCGGCGGAAGAAAGAGTCATTAAATGGAATTTTCGCTCTGGCGACATGGCACTCTCGCACCGGTGGGAAATATCGTTTCCACGATGAAACGTTGTCCGGAGATTTAATATATTTCGAGCTGGCCCGTGATGCCTCCGA
This sequence comes from Melipona quadrifasciata, assembly GCA_001276565.1. Taxonomy (NCBI): domain Eukaryota; kingdom Metazoa; phylum Arthropoda; class Insecta; order Hymenoptera; family Apidae; genus Melipona; species Melipona quadrifasciata. The sequence goes on from KQ435866.1 coordinate 162,392, forward strand.
GATCGGCCGCGTCTGCTTAACGCGAGAAACATCGAGTATCAGTTGCAACAATTTTGAAAAATTTAAAATTTATACGTGCCGTATTAAGGCAGTCGAGCTTTAGTTGTTCCCCATTCGTCGATCAGATGTAGCTTCTTTATTTGCTCGTTGTTTCTTTCGAGAATATTTCTTAATTTTTGATTTTGCAATTGTTTCTATATTATTTACAATTTTTTTATTTTTTTTTTTGAACAAAACACTAGGGACACAACTTTGAAAATACAACGGCAACAACTTCGCTGTCATCGACGCGATGTTTGACGTTGTTAACATGCGTTGTCAACTGGAACAAACACGTCGACTTGAACAGATGGATAATTATTTAAATATTATAAAAGGACCCGTATCGATAACAAACCTGCACGGTGATTGTATCACATTTTTTTTTATCAAGGTTGAAAATGAATTTACGGTCGAGTGAAGTATATCAACGATACACCTGATAGTTTTCCAAGATCGATCTTCTCCAAAACGAAGCTCCGTTTAAATAATTTCATTCTTTATCTTCGGTTTTGCTTCACGAAGAATTCGTTTACGTTGTATTTCATAACATTCGCAACAGTTCACATCGGAATGACGTAATTCGGCCGATTGCGTTCGGTCACGTAAAATATTACACGCGGTCAATTAACGTCAAGTAACGAAAACCTGCCCTTGCGGGCCGGACGATTAAACTGATGCTCAAAATTCACAAAAGCTCCACACAAACAATCGCTGTGAACGCAGCGTTGCGTGACACAAATCGATCGATCTATTTGTTAACTTCGTTAACTGATCCAACGGTTACGTTGCAATATGCACGTGGATACGATTATGTGGCTTTTGCCTGGTGGAATCAGAAATGTCTAGCAATTCTTCGTAACTACATGTTTGACAAAATCTCGCGAAAATGTTTGACTAATGTCAAAGTGGTCAAAAACGTATTGCTACACTGTCCTGACAATTGTAATTTTTAAGAAATTTTACCTTTATGCGTGTTTATCGCAGCAAACATACCGAACAATTAAACATGTGAGTAATTAATATTATTTATATTCGTTTGCAACAATTGTCAAATATTGTTACGACGGTGGCGAGAAATTGAAGCTTCTATACTTCCGTGTAACTTGCACGATTTCATACGATTCGGCGTGAAGTATAACGATTTATACAACTTTTCTACTTTCTACTCGCCAATGCATTCCTTTAATTCCTGAATTGTATGAAATTGTCGATTGCCGGCGTAAACAGCTCGCGACAGTCCTTCTGTAACGTTTCAATCTGGAGATCTCGCAGACCACGGGAGAAACAGGCACAAAGAAATCTCTCACAATTGCTGCTTTGTTCATGCTGTTTCACGCACGCATTATCCCGTTGAAATGTGAAATATTGACCTCCAACACGAGTCGCGCGATCTCTAATTTGCACTTCAATTAAACTTTTGTGTACATCGTGGCGTTTGTTCGGCAATCAATGAACTGTACATCTGTTCGCCCATTATAACCAATTGCAGCCAATGACACGACACTTATCGATGAATTTTCAACTGTTCTTTCCCAACGTCGCGGAGCTATCCAAAGCCGTCGGAACTATCCAAATTAGCGCATCTCCAATTTCAACGAATTTCAACGATCTGAAACTGAAAGCGAGAACACGGTTAACAGGCGCGAGGCCCTGAGAAGTTGGCGCCGCGACGACGGTTCCGCGCGGAAAGAGGATTTCGGCGCGCGCGACACGCTTCCTCCTCCTCCCGAGGTGATTCGTCTATACCGCGCCGGTTATAAAAATACACGTCTGGCAAGCGAGTTTTATTCGAGTACGTCGCGCCGATGGAAACAGACCGAAGGCTGATTTCGTTTCTGTCAACGCCAGGGAGGCAATATGCGCCCGCGAAAAGCCGGCCTCCGCCGCGCTTCATAAATTTCGGATCGACTGCCGCGCGACTCCCTATGTTTCTTCCGTCACTCGCGCGTAAATCGTTTGCCTTGTAATTGAAGCGCACCCTCGATCGTGGAAAAAGTGCTTCCCGCCGCGGACGTTGGCGTCAGGATTCGAAAACAATGGCCTCGTCAATGGTAACATCGTGTTCACGGTATTTATCGTCGACATAGTTGATCAAAGCTCTCTATTCTTTGTTTATCTTTGCTCCTCTTCCTCCTGACACGGCGTGTACTTTGCAGACCGCAATTGTGCATCTATCTCTATTTGCTTTTCTCTCGATACACTGTGTATCGTAGAAATAATATTTATTTGATAGTCGGCGATTAAAGAAACTCAATCAACGCGCTTTTTTCACCTTTTCTTCCTTGCACTTTCTTCCTTTTCAAGCGTCCCTACGATCAGCAAACGATTGCAGGTCGTAGAGAAGGATTTAATAATTACAGCTACAGACTATAATTTAACAACGACCTACGATACTACGCTGCATCTTGCAAGTAAAGACCGCTGTTGCACAGTTTCAGAATTCATCAATTCCGTTTTCCAAAAGTGCTCTTTCATTCGAGATTAAACGCGTATTATACTTTCGCATCCTGTTGGAAATTCTCGAAACGATTCCTTGCATCAGGAAGCTGCAACGTGCTCGCAAATCTAAATCGCAAGTGACTCGGTCGAGACCGAGAAATTGGAGATGAAGAATCATTCAGTTTTTACGAAAAATAGTTTGGCCCTTTCCCATTTTGTCGAGAATGATAGTGTAGCGGCCTAGGATTCCTCAAATACGAGTTTCGAACACTCGATTGGCACAAGCCGCAAGTGGCTGCGCGCCTAGCGTCGATGTCCTACCGATCTTCGACGTTAAGCAGCAGAGTGTGCGGAACCCCGCTAGGATGGGTGCGACCAGCCTAGTAGGTTTAGTTACAACAACAAGCGTCTGGGGTGTAAGGGTCGCTGCCATCAGCCCCACTGATGAGTCTAGGCAGTGATTCCGAGACGAAACGCAAAACTATCGCTATCGCACTCCCACTCCTTACCTAAAACCAAAATTCCTTCCACAGCATCCTTCACAACTTCCGTTACCTGACCTCCATCATATAAATAGTTACCTTTAATAGATTATCGTACTGGAACATTCGCTGTTAATATTCGATCATTTTTAGGATGCAAGGTACGCAACTTTCGCGGGGCTAATCGTTTGAGTTTCGCGTTCTCTGCCGCGTCGCGCTGCATCGCGGCTGGTATTCGCGCGGGAATTGGAAATTAGAGAGTGGTGGTTTACAGCTACGAGAAGACAACAACACGGTGTATCGCGAGCATTCTTGCCAGCGACAAAGGGACAGAGGGAGAGACGCGAAACGAAAATTTCGAGCTCGTTTTAATTAACGTCGTGGCGCAAACGTGAATTTATATTTTCCGTTGCTCGCGCTCTCGCGGAGCGTGGAAATGAAAACGAGCGCGCGCGTGTGTAATAGAGCGCGTGCATCCCCGCGGAGTTGCGCGGCCGGGAAATTTTCGAAGGTAAACAGCCGCGATCAAAATAGTTATGTAAATCGTATTTAAATCACCGTCCGACCAGGCTATTACCTTTTCTGACAGCCGTTAATAAATATTGATACAATTTACGAAATAGGTAATGGACAGATCGTTATCATTGCCGTGTATTAAGCCGTCGCTTAATGCATTGTCGATCGAATCGAAATTAAACCGGGCGATTTAATTCCAACGCGTTTGCACCGTGTCGGGAATGGTCCATTGGCCGCGCGTGAAAAATATCGAAAACGGGATCGGTGATGGGAGCTCGTCGGGATTCAAATATCTCTTAAGAAACAAAAAGGTAAATTCTCTCGCGCGTAATGTTATACGTAGTTTTTATATTTCTGTCTACATTTGTGTGAATCATTAACGAATCGTTTGTTAGCTGATATAGAAATACGAATCACGGTTTATTGGGTACAATTGGTAGTCGCGAGATTTACGTTTAATTGCAATGTTCATCAGAGCGTAGACTTTCTCGTGGAAATGTATATGAACTAGGCGAATGATTCAGTGTCGTAAATAGCTGGTACGTACGATTGCGGAAGATGCCCGACGCAAAGAACAAAACTCGAACGACGAAAAGAATCTACATTTTTATTAAAAAATTATTTCCAGTCGAGTGTAATCTGTTGATGCAATCACGTTCGTCCAGGGAGTACGGGGCACTGCAGTCCAGAGGCGAAACGTGGAAGGAATATTTATATAAATCGTGTATACATCTTATTTCACGTCCACGTTTGAATTTTTATTCCCCCTGCCTCCCCCTTTTGCGTTTGCGCTCCACGCGTTCGTTAGTTCGAATGCTTTTTTTTTTTTTTTGCAAAAATTTACCGACACGCGCGCGATAGGGTGTATGAAAAAAAAAAAAAAGGAAGAAAAAGGTGGAAATATTTGATGGAAACAAAAGCCCACGATATTTCGCGGATCCCGAGGCTGGAAATGTCTAGCTAAAAGCGAACTACATTTTTTCGGATTATATCGTTATTTGTTGAAACCACGATCTTTCGACGCGCGCGATTCTTTTTCCGCCATTGCGCCCAGCCAAATTGCTCGAGTGTCGTACAATATTCGTAAAAAATATGTTTACGCGTATGTGAGAAAGACGATTTCCTCCCCTCCTGTCTCTACGCCCTTCTTTCTCCGTCTTTTCGCACTCTATCTATCTCTCTCTCTCTCTCTCTCTCTTTTGTTTCCTTTTTCGAATACACCGTTATAATTTCGCGGAACGTCGGTGAAAGAAGAGCGCGCTGAATCGATGAATTCAGCATTAATGGAAGGCTCGGCCCGTCGAATTCATCGATCGGGGGAAAAACTGGGGAATTGATTGAAACGAAATCGAGTACTGCGTACGTGCAACCGATTATGCGACGAACTTGCGGGATATTTGTGGCTCGAGGTGAAATTAATTCATACACGATTTTCAAGCTTCACGCGGAAGAAAATTGGAATAATTTCCCGGCGAACGATACCGGCCGCTTCGGTTTGAACACGCGTTCGCGTTGACGACGATAAAGAAAAAAAAACTGCACGACCTATTTTGTACCCCAGTACGGATTCGTCTCAGTGAAAGGCCCAGAAGCACTTTTTCGCCATAAAGTTTTATCGACGTGCAAACATTTGAATCGATAGAAAACAAATTACAGGCGCGATCGTTCGGTACCAGACAACGCGCCATTCCCTCTCGAAGTCTATCTCACGCCCCCTTGCGAATCACGTGATCCGAATCAACCAATCGCTAATTTTCGTTGCATCAGCGTTGCATTTTCAGTGATAAAAATACGGGGAGAATTAGGCGTTGAATATCTCCTCGTTTTTCCACTCGTTCATCTTTCTCGGAGAATAAATCGTTTCAGTTTGGCGAAGAAATTTAGTCATTCCGCGTCGCCGTGGAAAATATCAAGTATAATCAAAAGGTTCCTCCGCAATTCCTTTGCAACCGCTTCCGCTGCTCTTTTGTTACACCGTACATACGTACATACGTAAAATCAGAAGTTATGCGCAGCGTGTGCAAGTTGCTGAAAATAACAACAAATTGGATAATACGAAATTGTTGTCGTTAATACTTTTGTATCGCGGCGGCAACGTTTACTTTGCAAACGGTAATTTCTAAATGGAAAATTATACAACGGTAATTTAGAAACGGTACGGTTGGTAATCGTATTTTTCCATCGAGCTTTTACCTTCGGCCGAGGATGAGTTCGCAGTCGGAGCTTCGAAGTAGATTATCGCGGAATTATTAATTAATATTTACCGAAGGAAGATATTATTTGAAGAGCTTAACGCTCAGTTCATTCCGGGCAACGAGATTTTTTTATCACGGCTGAACAGTTTCCTTCGTTCCGCCGCATGAATCTTCCTGTTATTAATTTAATAACCAGCCGGCATGATCAACTAATTTGGCTAATTTCATTTATTTGATGTAACCCCCCCTCCACCCGCCAGCTTTATTACTCATTTCGCGTGTTTTACACCTGTGGAAATGGAAAAGTCCCAGCAGATCAAATGGAAAATAATGCCCGCTAAAAATTACACAGATTTCCTCCTTTGTAAAAGCTCTCCCCGACCCCTTTCTGACCGTCGACCCGCGCGAATTTCATAAGATTTATTTTCCCACGCTTGAAAGTATAATTAGTTGTTTGTGCGAACGAGCCACCACGCTCGTAGTTGTTTCTTTTAATCACGAGGCTTTATTTGCCAACTAGCCAATAACAAATAGAACGAATTCCTTTCCCGGCGAGCGTTTTCAGCGTGACCGGGGAAAAAACGGCAAAGCGAGAGGCTTTTTTTTTTCCCTCCTTTTCAGGGAAAAAATTACCAGTTTTCTGGAATATTTCCGATATTTGCGGGAAAGGGAATAATACGAGAAACGTCTATAAAACTGATGATCCGTCAAAGAAAGTATCCTGCGATTAAAAAAAAAAAAAAAATACTTGTAAAATTTGCAACGTTCAAAAAAAAAAAAGAAAATACGAATTAATTTTCCCTACCGGAAAACGTTTCATTTTACTCTAGATTTAATGGAAACGTTTCGAATTGAACGTGCTTTTTTTTTTTTTTTTTCCTCTTCTTTCGTTCAATGGTAGACCAAATGCAACAGCAGCCAGGCAATAGCACGAATGTAAGCAAAATGGTAATCCACAATTGGGCGAGAGGGTCGCGGGGGGAGGGTGCCCGTATCAGGCGCCAAGTCAAAAGAGAGGCGCCGTTTAATTTGGTAAATTAAACTATCACGAATAAATGAAACGAAATTATTAGGAGCAATTAAGCCGAATGAATCGTTTCGGCGTACCTTGCGCAGCTCGTGCAGCCCCCGTGTTTGGTTACCAAATTAGATTCGTCCTTTTAAACGACGTACTTGAGCGTAACACGTGTTTGGATTACGTAACGTGGATTCTTACGTAAAATATGCACTATTTGTTTGCCGCTCGTACCAATCGCGTTTCGGTAGTAAAAGAAGAGTCGGGTATAAACGAGAATTTTCCTTTAGCGCGACACGAAGAGTGAAAAACAGAGGGGGAAAAAAAGAAAAAGGACAAAGAGAAAGAAACACGATCGACGTGCGTATTGTTTCTTTGACGAGTTACAAAGGCTTGTGTCCCTTTTCTCTGTAATGTTTCACAGAATTACGTAGAAATTGCGAAAACCGCGGGTACGATTAAACGCCTTTTATCGGCGTTCTGCAAAGTGTCGCGAATATCGAAAACGTTCCCCCACGTTGCAAGCGATTTGACGCGCTGTACGCTTGTTATAATACGTTTGTTATAATATGTTGCCAAGCGAAAAACAACGATGCTCCACAGGATTTTGCGAAATGAACGCTGTTATCGCGGAACGAACGGGAGCGTATCGGATAATCCGCGAATAGTTGGAAGCGTATGCAAGTATAATTCGCAGATGGGCGTCTTGTTCGATAAAACGTTAACGAACGAGAGGTTGGCGTCGCGTCGGTATTAGCTGCTATTTTTGCGGCCGACATCGAACCGCGGCCCCGTTCTCTGAATAATTTATGTAAAAGTTCAGAATAATTCCGAGAGCCGGCCGAATGATACTCTCTTATACTCTCTAACCTCTCCGCAGCCAGCGAGATTAATTTTCTTTCAGTTTCACCGAGAAAATGGAATCTCTCTCTCTCTCTCTCCTTCCCTCATTTTCCCTTCTGTTATCGGCGAAACTTTCAGGGATTCTGGCTAATTTTAGAAATTACCGATACATAGATCGACGTCGTTCCTCTGTTTGACGGACCCTCCTGCGCGTCGCCGTGCAATAATTCGGCCTCGGCGTCTTCGAGAGCCGGGCAACGCGAAGTCAAAGAAGCATTTCGGTTGAAAAAGTAGTAGCCGCGTTAGCTCGTTACTTGACTCGACTCTACCCAGTCGAGTTACAGCGACCGTGGCAAGTGTTGCGAGGGAGCGGTAATAGAGTGCGTTATTACATTTTTCATCCTCTTCATTTTCATCCGGGGCTTTTTCCGTTGCTCGGTGTATAAAAAAAAAAAAAAGGAAAAAAGAAAAGGAAGAAGAGAAAAGAGAAACGACACACTTTGAAACGACCGAGCCACAACTGCGCGGCGACTATTTAAAGGATGAACGAGTGACTAAAACGTACACTCGCGAAGCGACACTGCTTTGTTAGGCTAGATAAGTTGCGTCATTTCCACGTACGCTCGTTCCAGCGACAAAGAAGCGATGACACGTTTTCGCTAGCTTCCGCTTTTGTTTTTCTTTTTTTTGTTTTTTTGTTGTTGTTTTTTTTTTTTTTGTGAAAGAGAAAGAAACAGAGGGACGAGGAAGATGTACTTTGTACAGTCTGCGAGAAAGTCGAAGCATCTCCCTTCGGACGGTCGCTACCTCGCGAGGGGGTTAAAATGCGACTCGTGTAGCATCAACGTTCGAAAGGGTCAAGGTGAAACGCCCCCGTGTTCCTCGACTCTCCCGTCTCTCCTCTCCCCTCCACCGGGCGTCCAAGTTTAAAACTCCAGGTGAATCCATAAATCAAGATTCTCAAGGGCTCGGTTGATCCCTTCCCGCATAACGAGTGATTTCATAATGGACTCGATAGAGGGAGAAAGTGATTTCTATTGACGACAAAAGAGCAAGCCGAGGGTCTCGTTACGTAGTTTGACCAGGCGCTTCTTCCGTACGTTGTTCATTCTATCATCCAAGAACGTTGACGCAGGGGTTGTTATCGTTAAATTTTCTCTTTGCTAAAATTTTCTTCCACGCGAAAGAATAAAATTTGTTACTCGAGTGACATGGAACGTACATTGATGTTGGACGTTGAGTTTCGTTTCGTGATATCTAAAAGCTTTATCTGCGATCTTCTGTTTTTGATAAAACGAAGAGTTGAACGTACACGAATGTTCAAAATTTGGTTGTTACGATTATAAATCTCACAAAGAATTATCAGTATATATACTTTTTTTTCTTTCGAGGAACGAGGAATCGTAATCTTCTGTTTTTGATAAAACGTACGTGCAACGTGCAATTTGGTCATCTCAGGTTTGATATTTTAATCACGTCACTGACAAAATCGTGCATTTCAGACACGCGAAAACGAGCTCGAATCGTCAGAGTGTTACACAATTAGTCGACTCTGGTCCTTACCCAACAACTTCCCCCTTCTCCGGAAATCCTCCCCTTGCCTTATTATCGTAATAGTCCCTCGTAACAGTTACTCGGCAGAAACATTCAGCCGCATTCCAATTTTCCGATCGCTCGCGTATCTCGCACGGATAGATCGTATTCTCTGGAAACAGACATTCGCCTCGGTCAACATCGTGGAAGGTGTGTGTCGCCTGTCCGGTTGAGCGCGGATGAAAGGAGCTTTCGGCTTTGGCTTGGCCCTGCCCGGGAAAAAAGGCGTTTAGGATAAATCCAAGCAGCGTGTTCCCCCGGCGGAGATGAGGGACGGTTGGTGCAGCCGGTAGACGATATTGGCGTGCCTCGCGTCAGTAGTTCCAGGGTCGGCGGTCCAGCCGTCAAAGAGCGAGCGAGAGGGGCGAGGGTCGAGGGACGGAGAAAGAGAGGCAGGCAGAGTTAAAAGAGCGAGAGAGGCAGCAGCCCCGGAAGCGTAGAAGGGAAAGGTTGGATGGCTAGGTCGCTGGAGTTGCGGTGCTGCGGAACTGCGGGATTGCGGGGTTGCGAGGGGTGGGGGGGGTGGTTGTCGGTGAACGAGGGTGGCGTCGCGAGAGTGGGTCGGCCATGACGTCATAGCTATGGGGGAGATCGATCCGGGATTCGCGGTCTGCCCGAGGGCGCAGCAGCACCTACACCCCCGCCGCGACCCGCGCCCAGAACGTTGCTCTCCTACGTCGCTCTTGAAGCTGACTCCACCCTAGGTCCTCCGAGCACGCCGCCGGTCCTCGAAGGATCGCTGCTGACTTTTCCCGCGGCGAAACAGCCGCCGAGACAGCCGTTCAAAGCGTCCTGCGAGGCGCATCCACACCGCCGGGTGAAACAGACGCGAGAGCCTCGTTAGTCCGAGATCCTTCTCGGCTCTGTTTGCGCGAGACGACTGTTCTCACTGTTGTTCCGATCAAAGACATACTGTCAAAGAACCGCTAAATGTTATAACGTTCGCTTTGTTTTGTGCGTTTTTTCTTTTTTTTTTTCGACACCTTTTAAAGAATAACTTTCAAAGGTAACACTTTGAAGAGAAGTGTTATCGTTTATCGTCTTCCTCCACCTTTCGATCTGCGAGGTTAATCGGCACGGGCATTTGAAACACACTCTGACAGATTTCACCGCGCTCGACGGGTTTTCATTTATCAAGTAACGCGTTCTTTTCGTTTCTGCCGACGGTATTTCTTCTCTGATATTATTGCTTTTCTATCGTCATCGTCATCGTTCGATACTCGATAAATCTGCAACTATCCGCCGTGCTTCGCGACCGATCGAGATCGTCGAGATACCTGGAATGGAGGAGTTTGCGAAGTCGCGGGATATTTCTTTCCGGGGAGGGGGTTGAAGCTCTGACAGAGCCGCGAGTGTTTGTACGAAGGTCAACGTCGATGTATCGCGTCACGTCCACTCGATTGGATTTTTGTTTTTTGTTTGGTCGCCGTACGGGATATTATCGGCGCGGTCGTTTGACGTTTTGCTCGGTTCGAGTGTTTCGATTGTCAGGGCTGACGGGGCTCGAGTAGTCGAGCAGTTTGATAAAGTCGCGGGAAAATTCTAGGTGTCGGGACACCGTTGACCCAATTTCGGGGCGCGCCGTGTTGGAAAATTATCGAGGATCGAGCCGACACGGAATAACAAGCTCTGTATCAAAGCCCCGGGAAATGATTCTTTCCACGGACGATCTGAATTTTCGAATATCCGCAAGAATGGAACGCAATGTTTCATCAGAGTAGCGTTCTCGTCGAATGCCCAGTCTTCTATTTTACAATATCCTGCTGTTTGTCGTTGTCTAATTAAAACAAGAGCGTGCAAAGATCTGCGTTGGCAATATTTCCAAGCACTCGATTTCGAGATCATCAGTATCTCGTTCTCGTTCCGAGAGTTTTTTTCAATTAACAGTCACCGTAATTCGTAATTTTTCTCTCCCAAGTTGATCCCTTGCGATTCTTGCGAAACGCGACTTGATTGTATTTCGATAAATATTCCGGTCGTGCCTACAGACTGCGTATAGACAGTTGTGCAAGGGATTAGGATAAACGTATAGCGCGGCGCTGATCGTACAAACCCTCGTTAGAATGAACATTCGCGTTAGCCAGGTACGTACCTGGTATCCAAGCTTATGTATCAGTTACTTTCTAAGTTGCTGCGAATATTTACCTCCGCCGTAGTCGGATATTCGTTGGAAATGACAATTCTTAGTTGAACAGAAAAAAAGAGAAAAATTGATTATCTCAACTTTGAAATTTCAATTCGAGGCGATTGAAACAAAATTGAAAGAAAAGTTTACTCTGCAGTGTCCAAGTACGATATAGAGTGATCGTTTAAACCCTCGTTAGAAAGCGAGCATTCACGTTAACCGAGAATGTAGCTCGAATCTAAACGCGTCTAGTTTCAGGTATGCCCGTTGCTATAAACATTTGCGCCAATGTGTTCATTCTCCATCTCGAACGTTCGATTAAAATAATAATTTAGGAAAAGGACGCCGGTTCAATGTCGACGCTGCGAGAAATTCTGGAAAACAATGATTTCTCTGTCGCTGAAATTCGTTGCGTCTCTAGCGTCCGAAGACAAGATGCGAAAACTATATTCATTTTTGTATATTCGACAAGTTTCTCTCTCTCTCTCTCCCTCTCGTTGCACAGTAAACGGATGGATACGGACGTTAACGAGGTTAATATCGTAATTTTCATTTGACGCGATTAATTAGAGGAGAAATTCTGTTTTAAAACATTCGCGCGTCACTTTTAATCAACGCGACGAGCGTCAAAACGGGCAAAATAATTCCTCGAGAGCGATATCGCGTTGATCGTCATTTAAATTCGTCGAAACGGGGCTGGCTGCTCGAAGTTCTGCCTAAAATATATAAACTTACGTGCACGTTTAACCAGATGAAAAGTTCAATCCCCCCGTTGGTTAGACCAGCTTTTCAGAGGTAATATATTTATGACTCCCCGGGTTGCCGCTACTTTGCTATCACAGTTGACCGTCCGCAAATATTGATCTTGGAAAATACGCTCGCGTGTTCAAGCGACTCGGAAATATACGCGCGAGCTTCGCCTTAAGAATGCAAACTTCGGGCGAACCGGACGTGTGTTTGCGCGCGTGTGTTCCACGCGACGCGTTTCGTCCGCTGTTAAACCGCAGTTTAGCCGGATCGGCGTTCGACGCACAAGCCAGAAACAATTACACTCTGCTCGGCTGTAATATCGTTGGAATTTTCGTTCGGAGGCGAGATTACCGAAGATTTAAAAGTTTCCGCCTAGCGCCGGATTAAAGTTGCTTTACCCGGTCTGTCTGGATCGGCGAAGAAATTCTATTAGCGCGGGGCCCCCTGGGGCAGGGTGCGCCGCCAACCGGCCGGTTATTTCTAAATTCTATCAGGCCAGATTGGTTCTCGGGTTCGTGCGATTGCTCCAACAGTTCGATCTTTTCCTTTTTTTTTCTCGCCCTCGATTCTCTGGACCCCTCTTACTTAGCTCGCGTTACCTTATGTCAGCATAGAGTAGTCGCGCCGCGATCACGGTTGCTTCTACCGGCGATTTGCGAAACTTTGCCGGGTGGTCGTAGCTGCTGCGAAATAATTGAAAGGAAAGCGTTGGAAAGTTTAGCGTTGGAAATAGAACGCCGCGATTGATTCTTCAACTTCAACCGAAGAGAGAAATTAAGCTTCGGCCTTTGAACTCGATTTGTTTCCGACGTTGTTGCGCACACAACAACTATTCACATTTTGAGGTGTATTTATTTATTCCGATGTAATTTATTTTTTATAATCTTTTTTAAAAGGCGACAACTTTTCTCGAAGCGACAATTTGCACAATTTTTTTATAGCAAATTTGTGTTGTCACCCCTTGGCTGACTTACGAGTTTAAAATTACAGAAAGTTCGATGATTAATCTCTATAGCCTGGATTATAGCGTTCAACACGCTAGTTAATTTTTCAAAATTTATCCTGATGTGATCGTGTGCTTTCATAATGAAACCTGTGAAAACCTGATTCGTGTAATTTTCAAATGCGATTAAGGCAAATAGTTTCAACGAAGCGCGGAATAAAAATGTACACACGTATACTCGTGGGTCGCGCGTAAAATTGAAAGGGAACAAAGGGCAAGAAACAGAAGCGGGAAGGAAAGTTGACCGGCACGCGATATACCTTTCATAACGAACTAACGAGAACCATTAATTATCTAATATTATAACCACCTCGCTATCAACATCGACAAATCGAAACAAAAAAGAAAAAAACAAAAAGGAACTTCCTTTAATTACACGAGAGCCTGCAAAACGCGCGTTAAACTTTTTATTCAAACAATTCCTCCGGCGATTGTTCAAAGTCCCCCACAAAGCAATCGTCTCTGTCGGGGGGGGAGAGAACCGATTTAAAAAACGTTCGCGCACGCAATCCTCTCTGATTACTTAAACCAACAAGATTCCCTCGCGAATTGATGTCTTCGCAGGGAACGAAAGAAAAAAAGAAAAGGTACTCGCGGTTCCGCTGGAAAAATTACTTTTTCACGCGGGGATCAATCGCAGATGTTGCGTCCAAGGAGCCGACGAGGCAACCGAGGCAACCGAGAGACTTCGATAACTCTCGCAGCGAGAGGGACGAGTGGTACGGACACACGGAGATTATAGCTGAGCTGTGGCGGAGGCCAATACGGTTCGATTGGCGAATTAGCCAACGTAGTACGAAACGAACTGTTAAAATCCTGGCACCGGCCGCGGAATCCGGTATCCAGGGGAGGAGGGCGGCGCGGCGAAACAGAACGGAAAATTCTTGGATCAAGCGTTGCGGACGTCGGTGCAAAAGGCGATTCCCTCTCTCTCTCTCTCTCCTCTCCCGCTTTCCAGATAATGTCGACTCGACTCGACTCCGCCGGTTTAATCGACGGCTCGTTAAACGTGGTTCGTGGCGCAAGTCGTATGGTTGCGGGTAACTTCCTATTTCCTGAAACGGAACCGTCCATCCCCCCGTTCGCCCCACTCCCGCGATAAGTGAACTACCTTCCACATAGAAACACAATACTCGTGGAAATAGGAGGTTAATAGCAGCTTATTACCGAGGCTGATAGGGGGTTACGCCGGTTCTTCGTTAATTATTGCCTGATTAATCTACTCGCGTGTTTTGAACCGCCGCGCTCCGAGAGGATTAATCGGCTCGTGGTTCCTCCTTGGGGAAGACGGTCTCGGGATTCTAGGATGTTCCGAGATAATTTACTCGAAAAGTACGTGGTTTCTGGGCGTAGGCGAACCTCGGCGGAGGAAATTTAATTCCGTCCCTGGAATTCGACACGTAACGTGTAACTCACTTTGCGCTTTGTGTTTTAATTTTGATCGGAAGGTCGAGATTTGCGATCGATCGTGCTCCAGAGATGGGAACACTAGGAGTAAATAATTTCGCGACCAACTCCACCATTTCAGTCGTCCCTCGTAATTTAACCCAAGTTGCCGTTTCGAGTCTCAGAATTCCGTTTAGACGAGTCTGGATTAATTTTTGCCCTTGCGAGCGAAAAAATTTCTTTCGAACAACAGAGATAAAAATACGTTGTACTCTTGTTCGTGAAAGATACCTTTGAAACATTCTGATCAAACTTGAGAAAGATCGCGAACGACAACGTTCCTCTCGAGCCAAGAATCGCGGATCGATCGTGGCAATTCCACTCGTTGTTCCTCGAACAAAATCATCGTTTTGTCCCCGAGTAAGCGTTGCAAGATCGTAACGATCATTGTTCCGCTGATGCTCACATCGCAGAACGCGGAGCAATTGCCATTAAACGATAACTTCGCGATGCAACGGGAGGCGAGTCGATCGAGAATTCGGGAGCAGGTACTCGCAGGAGAAGCGAGTTATCGATGGCGACAGTGGGATCGAGTAAGAGATCTTCCCGCAGACGTATCCCTTAATAGCGTCACGAGCCACGGCCGGCAAACTTCGGGCCTTCTCTCTGTTTGCCGATGAGAACGATCGTGTTCCTGTCCCTAAGATCAGAAGACGTGTCTTGCTTTCCTGACAGATACCGATGAGACCAAACCCACCGGCTTGTATGTGTCGTTTCGCTTTGCTTGGCAGCTCCTTCTCTTGGAAATCACTTTTGTCTCCGTCACTCGGAACGGTTGATCACGACACGTACAAGAAGCGTGGCTTTGATATTTTATTTTTCGGTTCTGCCTCGTGCGCTTCCATTGGCTACTGACGATACTTTTAGGTTCCGTTTCTATCTAGGTTGTCACTTTGTATCTTGAACATCTTCATGAGCGGCGGAGTCATGAAGGGCAGAATGGATTTCATTTAGGGTATCTGTGAGTTTGTTAAGGGGAGGATAGTTTATACAGTGGTGGTAAGAAGTACACTTGAATTTGGTTTACTAAAGATAGCTTTAGTGATTTAAAGGCCTTTATTTTTACACTAATAAAAATATATATATATATAATAATAATAATAATACAGAGATGCGTGAGTGTACAAAGACAGTGGACCACCTAGTGTAATAAACTGCGGATAATTAACTCTGTTGACGCGTTGGAGTCAGTTCTTTCCCCTCAAAGGCGTCTCTTATCTTACGGTGTTTATGGTCAGTCGCATGAAGGGTTTTTTGACGATTACCTCATGGCCCTGCCGACACTGTCACCTGGGTCCACGTCGTGAGAATGTTTATACTGCAGTCTGGGTTGTGTCCCCTGCAATAGCAAATTTTGTCACAAGCATTTCTACGACGATTCCAAACTTACCAGTACTTTACGTGCCACTTAGAAATCCCGCTCTTGCCAAAAAATGGCGAACCATTACGGCGAGCAAAATCCTGTTCGTGGAAAGTACAAAATCCCCTTCTTTCTGCAAGTCGAATGGACACCGAGCAACGGAGAACCCGGGCTCGCGTTGAAGAGGAATAAAAGATCAGAGTGGCGAGTAGCGAGATGATCGCGAAAAGGTGGAAAGTCAACAGCCGCGAGTTCGGACATTAACGGGAGAGAACGGCTTGTGGGAAAGCTGAAATTTAACACCTGCTCTCTCTCTCTCTCTCTCTTAGCTATTAGCATGCTAACGAGTGGTCCAGTACGAGCGGAAAAGGTTTCCTTTTATAGGACTCGTTGCCAGACCTTGAGACAACGTTCAAATCGCCCACATGCACACACACACACACACACGTGATAGCCGTTCTCATTTTATTTTGCCTCGATTCAACGTTTATCCAGAAACTGTCCCGTGGCGGAGGGGCGAGGGGAGAGGCTCTAATGCCAGTTCATTATATGGCACGTTAATAGCCCAAGAAGCGTCCGTTGAACGCGGCAGCAACGGACCGAATTTCCGAGCTTCGCTTTCATACAAGTACAGGGGCTCGAATGTCACGCGGGTTACCTCCTCTGTCCTTGCAATTCAGCTTCGACCTCATCCGCGTCTCTCGTTTCACAAGAGGCTCGGGCTCGAACGACTTCTCTGTTGCCAGTGGTCTACGAGGTAATATTCTAGGAAGCGGTGCTCACGGCCAGTCGATGGCCACGAATCTCCATAAAGCGAACCCCTGTTATTTGCCTTCGAGTGTTTTTAGCTCGGTTTACGTCTCCTTAGAGGTTGAATTTTTTGCGACTTGTTCGCTGCTGCTGCTGCTGCTGCTGCTGCTCTCGCGTTGCTTTTGCCAGCGTGGTGGCAAGCCTCTCTCTCTCTCTCTTTCTCTCTCTCTCTCTCTCTCTCTCGGTTAGTGGTGGTTGGGTAGTAGAAGTTTGAACAGTGATGGATTTTGTCATTTTGTTTGCAAATGTATCTTATTGCAAGCTGGCCCGCGTAGCGTAGTCGATGTATTTTCCCCGGAGCTGCCCGCGTTTCAAGTTTCACCCCCGTGTCGTTTCTTTGACACATCGTATACGTTTAATCAAAGCAACTGTGTCGTGCTTTCGCGACGCGCTTTTTTTTTTTTTAACGGCCAACTTGTTTTGCGAAAAGTTTCAGTTTCGAAGCTGGAAATTTTTTTGGCCCACCGTTGTTCGAATGATCTGATCCAGAGGTGGCGAACTGGCGGCTCGCGTCCCTACTTTCTTCGTCGATAGGGCGATCCCCTCCACTTTAGTCTTGGCGTAGCCAAGTTGAAGGAAGATCGGCGAAGAGTGGAAATTAATTTTCACGGCGAGGAAATCGACAGATCGAGCGAGCAACCTCTGATCAAGTTTTGATTATTTTTATTATTGATTTTCTCCGATGACATTTTACGATGATATTATATATATGTATATACTTGTTTAATTCATCAGCTCAACTCGATTGCAGCAACGAACACGTAGAAAGGTATCAAGCGTAATGGAATATTTCTATAAATAACGCGATGAAATTACATCGGTAATTGAGGATAATATTTAAATATTCGGATGTGTGTGTGGGGGGTAATAACTGCGAAAGAAAAAGCCGAGTTCCGGATCGGTTTCGAACGTTTTAGTTTCGCGTTCGTTTAAGGTTTCTTTGGTGGAGCTTACGTCGCATTGTACTTTGTAATTTCGACGCAGACTTTCGAAATGTACCAACGTAACTGGAGTATTTACTGGCAACGAGAGTAATTCATATTTCGGTAGAGATTAAAACGTTACGCGGAGGAATAGTAAACGATGGTAGAATGCATAACGACGTTGCTTCTTCCACGTAGCTCAACTTGGAAGGCTTTTGTCTTAAAATTGCGAGTTCTTCTCATTGAATATTCCTCTCGTATGCACGTATACGTGTGCACGTATATGTTCACTTTGGAGGTAAGGGTGTTTTCTACGCTGCGCGCTACATTACAGCCTTTAAAGCGCCGAGTACCCCAATGAACGGCAAAAGACATTTCACCGAGTAATCCAATATTTTCCAGCTGTAATATTAGATGAGAACATGTGTCGCGATTGAAATACGTTGCTGTAGATTTTTACAGACTGAAACTCGTTCCCCCCCTCGCGACACAGGAAGTCGTTCGGGATTATTTCTCACGGCTACGACGATTTTCAGTCTTCCATGTCGTATTTTCGTATTTCGCGTGTTTTCCAGCCGGGATCAATTTTAACAAGATTGCGTCTCAACAAATTCGCCGTTGAAAAAAATCTGGGTTATTCGGCGAATATTTTATGTAGTACGCCGTTTGCAATCATCTTGTTTTAATACTCCCGGTCGCTGGCGATTTGTCAGCAACACTATAAAAGTTAACAGGAAACGTTGATAGCCGTGTATTTTCATGGATATTGCGCTTCCTTCCAATAACTCTTTTAATATCGTTAATTCTTCCCGGGGAGAAATTGCTCTTCCTACATTACAAGTCATCATCTAAACGATTAAACCTAATCTCACTGCGCACGCACGCGCATATACACGTACGAAGGATATCGCAGTAAATTCTACGAGTGTAAAATGAGAAAGAAATGTCACGCAAACATACACGTTCGAAAATTCTTCGTTACGACGAAAATTCGAAATAACAGCACGGTAAGTTTTCGCATGGATACAAGCGCAGCAGTGGCTAAGCTAGCATTATTCACAAAGACCGGGGATAGGTCGAGGAGGACCAGTTCTTCAAGCTCACGAGACTTCACACCATTGCACTTTTACTTGCGGAGAGTATTAAATTTACCACGCAAAGTTTTTACAAAGGCGAAGAATCGGTGCAGAGATGATTTCATTTGTGAAATGTGAAAATCAACTAGAAATTCGGTATCTCTGTTTAAAATGGACAACCTAGACAAATAAACAAGTCTCGTTTCGAATTTTTCTTAATCCCTCAACGAAGAATTTTTCAGCGCGTGTTCGTTTGCCTCCTATTTTCGCTCGTAGGATCAACTGGAAAAAGTACGAGTAGGGACACCCTGTACATATACAACACCAATACCACGACGTTTGTAATAGTACAAACACCGTTTCATTTCCAACAAAACTCGCAAGATGAAGTGGTTACTTCAGACCCA
>KQ435866.1:191349-208398 GCA_001276565.1 Melipona quadrifasciata
TGCATCTGTTTCGTGCGCCACAACCACGAAACGATCGTGTGCATAATTCGCGGCAGGACGTCTTCTTACGTTTCTCGAGGCGGACAGGAAATTCTGGTATTAAGCGCGCATTAAGTTTACCTAAAATTCAGCTGAATATTAAACGCGTGCTGCGCTTGTTCAGCACGAGGTCGCGCACTTGTGTCGCGTTCAAGGGTCGAATTTCACGGTATTTAAGATGGAAGAACGTTTTTGCATTTGTAATTCGCGTTAGAGCAGCATTTCGTGTTTAATTGACGAGCGTGCGGTATCCGACGATAGAAGGTTCCTTTTCCCCCCTTTTTTCTTTTTCTTTTCTTTTTTTTTTTTTTTTTTTTTTGGGGGGGGGGGGGGGTGAATCTGAAGAACTTCTCTCGGTGGTAAATGCTAATTAAGACGGTATAATATTTTTCAACGCGATTTTTACGATTGAGAAATTCACGCGTAGTCGGCGTAATTAAAAAAAAAAAGAGACTATTACTTCGAACTGTCCGTTTGTTTTATCTTGTTCGACAAAAATGAATTAAACCTGTAGGTGTTCTCATGTTCTATAAATATATAAATATAAATATTTCTGTAAATATATAGATAAATAAACATAATTCCAATACTGGGCCTAATATTCGATTATAAATTATAAATAAATCTAGACGTCTTCCGCGAACAAAATTTCCCAGAAGTAGTAACATTGCAACGCGATACGATGAAAGGTAAGACCATTCGATATATCGAGGTTATCTGTGAAAAATCATCGCTCTTCCTCCCGCCAAGCGGAAGAGTCGCGCTTTTCTTCGATGGGGCGTATAATTAAAAACACGAACCGGTCATTACCGCGATTTATCGGTGTCTGGTAATTTCTGATTCCGTTTGAAACAATTAAGACGAGGATGAGCTACGTGGATTCACTTCCGTAATGATAGTTAACTGTACAGATTCCCTCGGAGATTGAAATTGCGCGGACGTTTCAGATTGCAACTTTCAAGCGTTACGTACGCGCGCGGTTTGCGACTGGTTTTTCTCCGCGAGACCCGTCGCAATTAAAGCGACAACTTCATCGAGCAATCGCGGAGGGGGACGGCAGACGGAAAATAAAATTTCCCCCGTCAAACGAGCGTGGAAAACGTGGGAGGGGGGGGGGGATGTTCCTTTCTAAGGAGTCGGGGCAATTAAAGCTGGAAGTCTCGCGACTTCCAGCCGCGCCACTGAAATCTATATACGTATACATGCCGTGTTTGTTGGGAATATCTGCGCGAATAACAACTCCAATCCTTTGACCATCTCCCTCTACGCTTCGTTTCAAGATCGTCGGCACGTCGGCTCGGCGAACAATTGATTTCCTTGAAACGCGAAGAGGGAGAGAGAGAGAAAGACTCGTTTGCTCGCGCGTGCGTCAATATTTATTCGTCGTTTGCCTCTTGCAATTAGCATTCCAATGCATTTCAACGCGACGGAATGCAAATTTTGTTGATAATATTTGCTCGCTTTCTCGCTCGCCGAGCAACTATCGTCAATTTTCCAAGCAGCTAGTGAATAATTCGCTTTTTGTTTCCTCTGTCGAAGAATATTGAATTTCAGTCGTGCCTCGCGTACGCCGGCATTATTACCGTCGATACATTGAAAATCGTGTTTTGCATTCGACGATAAATTTATTATTATATGCGCGTTCTTGGACGATCCTTGTCTTTTTTTTCTTTTTTTTTTTTCAAACGTGGAACTCGAATTAATCTCGAACTTTTTACACACTCTCCTATTTATGCATAATTTAAGATTCCAGAGAACATACACGAAGCGAAGCTAATTAACGCAAAGTCTAATCGGCACAAAGATCCGCAACCTATTTCTAGTTCTACCTTTAATTTTACATTTCAATTATATACTTTTCTCTTTAACTTCCCTCTCCCTGGTGTTCCGTCTCCTTTCGTCTCACTTTTTTCTTTATTTCTCGATCGTTTCTTCCGTCTGTGTCTTCCATTACTTCTTCTAGCCGTAATGGAAATACACGCCGAGAGGAATAATTTTAAGGTGGAAGCGCGAGTACGTACTTCTCTGAAGGGGGAAGTCCTTTCTGTTGCGTTTGCATCGACAGTAGTATTCCAGGATGTTTAAAGAAATGAAATAATCATGCGAGACCCCGTTCAACTTGGTCGATGGAAAGAAAGCTGTTTCCATTTCGTACGATCCCACGTGAAAAGCCTCGTTAACAGAGTCTCGATAGGTTCGACGGAAAGGGCGAGTTGCCACGTCATACCGAGTTTAAGACTTCCGCTGGGAGCTTGGAACTAGGCCGAAAAGTTCCGGCGCGGTGTTCAATTATAGAAAATTAGGAATCACACTAACTTCACCGCCGCCTATCATTTCCTGCCCTAGTTTCTCCTTGCCGTGTCCTGCACCTGGCGAGATTTTTATTCGCCAACTCTGCCAGCCGCTCTCCCCCGATCCCTCTTGAAATAATCATTTCATAAATAAATCATCGCTCGCTCAAACTTTTCGCCCTCCCTGTTCCCATCTGTATGCGACTTATTGTCGCGAGTGAAGATGTGCCATTTCCAACGTCTTGGACGGTTCCCTATTTACTTTCGAAAATTGTCAACTTTCGCACGTTGGAAGCGTGAATGGAGAAACGGCGACATTTTCTATATGTTTGAACGATGCAAGCAGAAATTGGAACTTCAACAAAATAAAAGCACTGCGTTTCATCTTCCAATACGGGCAGTTTACGCATTTTTTCAATCCACCATTCCCTCCTCTGCTCGAGGAAAACAAAGTTTCAGTCACGAAGATGCAGCAAATGGAGATTTTTAACGAACGAACGATCCTGCAATCCACGAAATTTCCTTCTCATCCTCGGAGTCGGCTCGTGGCTGTGTTCATTTCGGAAATTAGATATATCGAGACGGGATGGTATCGTGACCTCCCTTTATTCCCAGGCGTTATCTGCACACAATGGCAGGGAGCGAGAGAGAAGTAAGCATAAGGAAACAGGAGGGAAGGGAACAATGGTCGTGATCCCGGACAAAAACCCTTTAAAGAGTAATGGCCGTTGTTAGATGGCGGTTTCCCCCCGGCCGCAATTACACGTCATACTTGCGCGTTACGCAAACACGCCTGGAAATTAATTGAACGGGCAGGTGCGTCGGAATTACGATGCGTAAGAAGACACGAGGATTCCCTTTACAAAGAGTTTGGAGACGTTTCGCGTTGCAACCACATCAGGGGGAGAGACGCGATGGGAAAATGCCCTCTCAGGTTGGTTTTCGTTTCTTCCCTCTCGTCTCTAACGACCGTCACAGAGCAGAAACGCGTTTCCTCGTTAATTGAAAATTGTCTCTTCGAGGGGAGGGAATAATCGTTGGAAAATGGCGAGCACCGATTAACGACGACGAAAGTGTCGAGTAACAGATATAAATTCAACCCTTGTTGCTGTATTTGACGAAAAAAATCAAAATTCGAATCGACGAGTAAATTTTGACCACTCTGGAGGTTCTAGGATCGAAGGAACCCAAAAATATCGATCGCGAACGAACAGACGCACTGGACGAGTATCAATTGCACGTTTAATTTTGTTTAAAATATTAATTAACGCGATGAAATTGATATTACGCGATCACGATCAGCCCGGCGGTAATTACGGTCGCGTTATTTTGTATAAATGCAAAACTTTGTCTCTGTGCATCGCCGTCGATCGCGACGGTGGATGCGTCGTTTCGTGGCAAAGAACGCCGCGTTCTCCTTTCAAGTTTCCCTCGTTTGTTTCACGGAAGGTTTACGAACGTCGTGCGATCGCTCAACAAATGGAAAGATTAACTCAGAGGCGTCGATCTGCGTAATATCGTTGGCGTGCAACAAGTTACAGTTCTTCGAGTTAATCATTCGTGTCTTTCTTTTTCTTTTTCTCTCTCTTTCTCTTCTTCTCATTAATCAAAGGTGATTCAATGGGTTCAGGTCGAAAGACTGATATCGTTTTATCCGTCCGTAACTTACTTTCACGAATGATCCAATTTTTCACGAAAGCAGAATTTTCTTCTTGAATTTCTCTTAATCCAACTCCTCCTCCGAGTAATATAATCTCTCCTCAGTCAACACTCGGCGTATCCTTTGCCTGGCAACGCGGGCAACATCGTTCCCCGTCTCGAACTCGTGCAAACTTCCCAGCTTTGAAAAGAATTCTCCGTTTTAATTAACCCAAGCAGGGTGTTGCCGCGAGTTTCAGCTCAATGTTGCGTGCGATGGCTAATGGATCTCGCGAAGGTAGCATCTTCACCGAATTTTATAAAAATCTCTTTCTTTCTGGTTAAAAGAATTTCCGACGTCGATTAAAGAAACAATTTCGAAAAAACTGCACGACTTGTACCCCGGTACGATTCGTCAGACGCCACTCCTACTGGAGGTCTATCCCACGCCCCCTCACGAATCACGTGACCCAAATCAACCAATCACTAATTTTCGTTGCATCAGCGTTGCATCACCTGAAGAGGTCCGATTTTCTGGCTTACCCCCGCTAAAATCACTTTCAGCGATAATACAATAAAACATCTCGTTCCGGCGTAGAACGTGATTTCCTTCGTTGCGGCGAAGTTGTTCGTCAGTTTTTAGAAAAATGTTCTCTCAGCAGTTTGCGCGAAGACTTCCACGACCGAATGACCCGAAGACTCTCTCTCTCTCTCTCTCGGTCTCCCTGAATATCAGAAATTTCCACGTCTCGAATGCACTTGGTTCTTAGAAGAAGAATCGCGGAAACAATGGTGAGAGCGCGGCTTAACGCGTTTACGCCGTTCTTCGTCGAGCAATTATCGTCTCTCGCCCCTTCCAGCTACACGGTAAGCGTAACAATACCGTCGAAGTGGAAACAACCTAGGAAATAGAAACGCGACAACGAGAGGGCCATGAACAGTCGAAGAGACGTTTTCACACTTTTATTAGATTTAGCATTGAGTGTCACGCAACGGAGCAGGGCAACGGCAACGGCAACGGCAACGACAACGACAACGACAACGACAACGGCATTGGCGGATAAAGTCTCGTTCCGTGCCTCGTTGGTGCAGCGCGTGGCACGAGCCCCTAAAGAGCTCGACGGCGCAGCCAACGCTCCGTATCGGCCAGGAAGATCCGATTATGGCTTAACCGCATTAAACGCGGAAAGTTTACTTTCGGTAATTCGAAGTCGGAAAGGGTCGGGGGTTCGAGGCGCACCTGCAACACACCACCTGCCTCCTTTTACCTTGTCTTTCTCTTCTCTCTCTCTCTCTCTCTCTCTCTCTCTCTCTCTCACTCTTTCTGTCTTCCTGTAGCTTTTACTCCGCTTCCGTGAGAGAGACTGACGATACTGTGTGTGTGTGTGTTTTGCTTCGTTCCGTTTCTCGTTCGTATCGTTCCGCTCGAACGCCGTACAATGCGGACGCCGCAGTCTTCGAGACTGTTTACACTGCTCGACGCTGCCATCCTGTATCGCGTTTTGTTTCCGTGAGCCGTGAGTCGCTTGCGAAACGAGGGCCGCGCACGGAAACCCACCTCAGGGTGGAGGGCGGCACAAGTGCATTTCACGCACCCCTGACTGACTCGTTCGTCGTTTGCTTTTGTCGCTCTCGTGCTCGTGAAGGCAACGTGGGTCGCGGACGTGGCCCTACTCGCGTGAGAACCTACGGATAGCAGAAGGATAATTTAGAAGATGGCTGTGGATTCGAAGGGCGAGCGGAAGGGTGGTTTCCGATTTGCGCCGCGTCGTCAGACCAAGTCACAGGTTACTCTCTGTACGTGCATTCTCTTTTGCCTGTCCTACAGTTGGACGAGTCCCGCGCGAGAGGAGTTGCACGCTCCTAGTATGAATCAGTTTTGAGGATGTTCACTTGAAACCACTTGTCAGTACAATTTTTGATATTTGAATCTGACAACAATTGCGCTTAGTTTGAAATCACTTGTCAACAGATAGAATACATAGGCAAACTGCAACATCACCAGGTTGTAATTCTTCGAGAAATGTAAATAACACATTCGCCTTCTTAATTGAACGATACATCTTCGTTGTAACTAACGACGAATTTTGGTTTGATTAAACGCACAACCAAGTGACAGTCTACATTGTCTGGTGGAACAAACTTGGAGCAAACAGGACATTTTACACCATAAAGAATCCTTCTCGCTTGACTCACTGGAACAACTTCTGCCCCGATGATTTAAGCACAAACTTGTTACAACATAATAAAATTCAAATGAATTTAAATTAATTTAAACTTATTCACAGACAATATTTTAAAATTGCACGAGATTATTTCACCATCGTGTGTTTAAAATTTACGCAAATTTTTGACGTTAAATCACAGTCGATTCGCGCACCGGGCCTTGGTGCAGCTGTCCCACCCTTTGATTATAAATTTCGCGAGTATAAATCTGACCGTGCGCGTGGTTGATCTTTAAGAATAATTATTCTTGCTCATTCCTACGCTACTTTTGCAGCCAACTGTAACAGCAAATTAAATTAAATTTTAACGCAACAAATGGTAAAAATATTATAATATCATCATAGTATAATTGCTAATATTGCTCGAAACGTTCCAATTCTCCTATATTTACACAGAATTTCTCCTGTATATTTTGCGCGCGTGTGTGTGTGTATCTTGAACGCCAAATCCCGCGCGCGTTCGTCAAGTTTGTTGTAACCAGAGGTGGCGGGATCCCTTTGATTACAAGCTGCGGAGGGTAAAAATGCTTGGATAGTTCGAAAGGGCGGGGGGGATTGGGCCAGCAGATCCAGCAGCAATTAAAAGATCCCGCGTTTGAATCTAGACTCGGGGAAAAATTCCAGCGAAACTCTGACACGTTTCTCCCCCTACAAATTATCGTGGACGGTGATCTCGTTGCCATTTCGACGTGGTGCTCTCTCTCTCTGTTGGCGAACCGGCAGCTCCATGAAGCCTAGGCTGGGTTTATTCGGTTGTGAAGGACGCCGTGATTAAAGAGTGGCGCAAACAATTGGAATTGGTTTTCTGCGTGGTTCCCAGTTTCCAGCCCTGCAAAGGGTGCGCCGGTATAATTAATGGCGCGGCATGGTTATTGTGTTTTATTGGCCGCCACGTGATCGATCAACGCCGCTAATTACACCGGAGTCGTTCCTAAACGGCTGTAGATTCAACGCTGTTAAACAACCACGCACTCGCTCTCTCTCTCTCTCTCTCATTTTTTAACGATATCGAAACCGCGCAAGAGATTGGCCCTCCACGCAGATTAATTGAGTTCCTTAAACGTACAATGGGATTTATCTCGTCACTGGACAAATTGAGTCTCGAAATTTACGAGCGTGTATCTCCCGATTCGGAATGGTTGTTTACCGTTTCTTTCACGATGCGTTCGAAGGAATGAATTCGCCAATTGGACTCCTCGACCAGAACCAACAGCAGCACGATCGTTGAAATTCAGGAGAAATAGATTTCTATCGGGGACGAGGAAATTTTAACTACTAGATCGTTTAACAAATAACAGCGATTTATCTTTGGTAATTTTGTAATTGTAGAAAATATTGTAACTGTAAAAGTGTTTAGTTTAGTCTCTCGTACAAATGTAAATACGATTACAGTTTATTTGTGACAAGAGTTCCCAGAGATCGACCATCTCGTCCAGAGTCAATTTGTCCTTACTGATTACGTTTCGCGGGCTGACAACCTAACTCGATAACTATTCTCCTGGTTAATAAACCTTGTCCGCGGATAATTCACGCTAAACTGTTAGAAAAACGGTTACTGTGGCGCGACCCAATAATTCCGAATGTTAATCCAATATTCAAGCAGCCGTAAGCGTAAAGCGAAATTGCAGCGGGCACACGTGCAATTAAAAGTAGCTCATGGGGACATGTGTGTACAGGAAGTCGACAATAAAATAAAATTCATATTAAAGGAGAAACATAGACAAAGGCCTCTAGAAGGTGCTACTTGAAGACTATAAACGAACATTTGGAAGTAAAGACGGAAGTCAATTGGATTCTATGCGAGCTATCGAACGATATATATATATATACATACTGCTTTATATATTCTTTAAATATTATTACTTTATATATTATCACTGAAAGTGATTTTAGCAAGAGCAACTCAGAAAATCGATCCTCTTCAGGTGCAACGCTGATGCAACGAAAATTAGCGATTGGTTGATTGGGTCACGTGATTCGCGAGGGGGCGTGGAGTAGACCTCGAGTAGGAGTGGCATTGTCTGGTACTGAGCGATCGCGCCTGTAATTTGTTTTGTATCAAATGTTTCAACAAAGTCGTCTTCACTTCCTAGTCAGAACAGTTGCTTTTGGGCCTTTCAGTGAGATGAATCGTACTGAGGTACAAGTTGTGCAGCTTTTCTTTACATATGCACGTATGTGTATGTACAGAAGGGAGTGAACAAGTGGATAGAATGAGATTCGCTTTCTTGTTAATAGAAGTTGCGACGGGAAGAAACGATGGTGCCCATGTGGCGAATGGTATCCTTGATAGAAAATCGGTAGAAAGATGTTCGAACCTGTGGCAGCAGCTTGCGTCCAGGTGAATCTCTCACCTGCTACGCAGCTGCCAGCCACTTTTTCGTACCTGCACGAGGAGTCGTGGCACGAGCCACGGTTTTTCGGAGAAGCTTCGCCGAGACCACATTTTCTGTCGGCTGATATCGTACAAACAGGACAAGCGCGTGCTCGTCTAACACAATGGGAGGATAAATAAGCTTTACGTCGTCGGTCGGTTGCACGTACGAACGAGGGAATAAATTAAAGTTTCTAGGTCGAGAGAAGGAAAGAGAAGGAAAGTTGCTCGTAAAATTTGTTCGTGGTTTTTTTTCCCCCTCCACTTCTTTCATGGCCATTTTTATCCTTTTTCGTTTAAACGAGAAGAATTTGTATTTACGACGTTGAAAGTTCTAAATTGAGTTTAAAAACTGCAGCTGCCTTTTAATAGAGGAGGATTATTCTGGATATATTTCAGATTTTTTTCTTCTCTCTCTCTCTCTCTCTCTCTCTCTCTCGTTGCGTGTGATACTACGTTCCATTCATAAATTGCAAAGTTAACATTTGTTTTGTTATCAATCGTATTTTCGACAGATGGAAAAAAGGAATTCTCTCTTTTCCCTCGTTTAAGAACGATAGTCGCGTCAGAACGCGAACGCAGAATCAGTTCCTGTTGGCAAGCGACATCATCCAGGCTGTTAAGCGTGAAAGGGCGTAATCCGTTTCGCCTGCATGCGAATAGTTTGCCACCTGGCCGATGTTAACTTTAAAAGTTGCTCTTAATTGGTAGATGAACAGATAAAGGAAATTATCACCGGTTCGTGGTGTAATCTTCTTGCGGTCCTTTTGGTTTCCAGCCTCTCGCGTCCGTTGTTTTTTAAGCTTTCGTATCGTTAAACTCTCTCACTGTAAACAGCCAGAGTTATTGACGATGCGAGAAAGAAATTTTTTTCTGGAAATTTCATTCCCGTGGAAAAAAATAAAAGTATCACGTAAACAGATAACTTCACAAATATCTGTGAAAGTCGAGAATTGGTCGATTGAATTACAAAATTTTACCATACAAGTGGCGAATGTTTGATCGGGATTATTGTCATAAAATTATTATATATTTAAAATTGAAATATATTTAAAATAGTATTATAAAATTATAAAATGTTACGCTATTTCGTTGAACAACATTTTTGACACAGTGCAAATGTTTGGAAAAAGTGTTTGAACGTCCTTTTTACTATATTACGATTAACTTCGCAATAATCATAATAATGGATCCAACGCCAGTTTCATCTTCGACCTTGCACGTTTCATTCGTTCCGTTAATTTTAATCGCGCGCTGCAATTTATAAAAATAAATTCGATCGGGATCGACGGTCGCGCGCGCTGACGAGCGATATTCATTCTTTCACGAAGACCAGCACGATATCTCCGTGATCGCGATGAAAAACTGAAAGCTCTCACATTCATTGCGCTCTTTTCCATCTCGTGCTTTTTATCGTCAGGATCGTCGTCTTTATCTTTCGCCTCGATAAATCAGCTTTAGAATCAGACTGCCGTCGCGTCGTTCCCGGTCTAGTCTGCAAGCTGCTCGGCAGTTTTCCGAAGTTACCATATTTCACGGGGATTCCCCGTGTAATCTGCCTTCGCGAAATTTGCATTCGCGCAATAACACGAATGCTAATCAGGATCTCCTCTTTCTGTTTCAGGTAAGCGATAAATTCGTTCCGACTATCGGAACCGAGTTCCAAGATACGCTCGCGATCTCGCGCGAGAAGATCTTCCAACAAACACGTGCGGGATCTCCTCGTCTTAAATCGCCGAGTGACTTGTTGTTTTCTTCTCGTTCGACACCGGTAAGTCAATTTTTCTTCCTCGATTAGTCCCGTTTTTTGAAACATCCGGGACATGAGCATTTTGAAATTTTGAAAATGTTTCGAGCGAGAATCTTTTCCTTTTTTTCTTTTCAAGCGTTGAAACTAGAATTACAAATATCGAATTTGTAGCGGAGCGAAGAACGACGGTTCTTCTTACAAATTGACAAATTGACTCGCGACATTTGATCAGTCCCTTCGGGAGGGAATTAAATTAATATCGAATGACGATAAACTTTCAAGACGGATTGTTTTAATGATAAACCCGATAATATCGACGACGCAATTTTGCGCTGTTCCTAAAATTTTATTAGCCCGGAGAAATAACTTTGGAGCAATAGCTTCGAAAGCTGCGGGAAAATTAAAGTTTCAACGAAAGCCTTATATTCCTTTTTTACATTGCATATTCCCGCAGCTTTTTGAAACATTTTCAAAGCGCCATCCATCTGTCTTTTGCGCAAGCCAGTCTCGAGATATTGAATTTCAAAGATGACGTGTCGTCGTCCATCAATATCAAGCAGTGCATACGGCCCGTCTATACCACGCTGCCGATAGTGATTGCGCCATTACGCTTGACAATCACTGTTCCACGTTGGAAAGAGAGCTACGTGTTATTAAGGTTTATTTTACGAGAATGCCGTGGATGTCTCATCGTGGAAGAGATTGATATTAAATTTTCTACG
Source organism: Melipona quadrifasciata (assembly GCA_001276565.1). Lineage (NCBI taxonomy): Eukaryota > Metazoa > Arthropoda > Insecta > Hymenoptera > Apidae > Melipona > Melipona quadrifasciata. Next base: position 202,389 of record KQ435866.1, read on the forward strand.
ACCACGGAATGAAAATGAAAGATGAAAACTGTCGATTTTCATCAAAGCCTTGCAGAGATGTTGCACACGTACATCAATGCGTTTAAATATAAAATTCTCAGACACGTTTGATCAAAATTGCTATAATTTCACGCATTTGCACTCCGTCGACCGTTCGAAGTGTTCAATAAATAATTACCACCAGTGAACAGTCGCAACGACGAGTGACAGAAAATATAAAACGAACGACAATCAGAAAGTTTTAATTAGGTCAATGTGAACGTTTGACGATAACCAAAGGCCTGTTACTCTAATCGAACGCCCATTGGCGACGTCGAATGAGTGATAGTAGATTGTGTAACACTTCATCACCGCGTGCTTCCGATAATCGATGTTCCATCCTGAAACAAATGACACGCGCGATGCAGAGTGACGCGCAGGACTTCAATTACTTAACAAATTTTTAATGCACTTACCGTTTCTACGTTTTTCTTTTTTTAAATATCCTCTCTTTTCGATATTTTTCCAAATTGCTACCTCGTTAAAAATCAACCTTGATACTTGTTTCTCTTTTCCTGGCAAATAACAAGAACTGATAGTAAGAATTCCATTAAAGATATTTCTCTGACAGCAAATCGATGTAAATTCTTGAATTTATTTATTTTCAATTAAATTTATTTTCCGTACTGGTTGATTTTTCAAGATTAAACGAGATTAAACGAGAATCTTTTTTTTTTGTATCACTGAAAGTGATTTTAGCGGAGGTAACCCAGATAATCGGGCCTCTTCAGGTGCAACGCTGATGCAACGAAAATTAGCCATTGGCTGATCTGAGTCACGTGATTCGTCAGGGGGCGTTGTTTTCTACTGAGCGATCGCGCCTGTAATTTGTTTTGTGTCGATTCGAAAATTTTATCGTACTGGAGTACAAGTCGTGCAGTTTCTTATAAATAGTGCATGTTTCTGCAAAAAGACAATTGTTTTTTACTGTCGTTGATCACTCTCTTCGTAGAAAAAAAACATTCTCCGTGCGAATCATCCTGAATCACAGTCGTTACCGACTCTCTGCCTCCCCCTCCGCTCCTCCACGCTTTTCCAGCAGCAATTCGCGAATTTGCCGGCCGCGTCGCCGCGTTTGGCCTCCAATTCTCCGTCACCGAAAATTCTATCCGAAGGCATTTGCCTTCCAAAGCGGGGGCTAAGTAGGTAACTGCCCGGAAAGTTTCGCTTCGGCGGAACTCGGTGAAACGGGGTCTCGAAATCTGTGTGGCGGGGTTCCCTTCTCCCGATAACGCGTCGCCCCCTCGCCCCCTTACGCTGATTCTCGCTGAACTCTAAGAGTCGAGCTTCCTCCGAGAAGCGTGCGCCTCTAACGAGCAGTTTCTCGCTGGGAATCTTCCCTTTAATCGGCGTCGACGCATCTAACGCTTAATGAAAGAGGTGGCGGGAGGAGAGACAGGGTCGTTAGGAGAACTCGGACCATCCCTGCTAGCTACCCCAGGTAGCTAGCCCTCTAACGTTAAACGATTGATATTGATCGAGGCGCGTCCGCGAGGGGGTGGAAGGGCCGGGGATAGCTTTCGAATTAATCGTCTCTAATTACGGGGAAGTTGGAGTGCAGTATTAGCAATTAGTCGAAATTAATTAACGCCGTTTAACGATCGGTTCGCGCGTAGACTCGTGGCTCGCGCTCCTTCGCTTTCGCGGACCCATCCTAGCGGGCCGAGGACCAGGGCACGCATCCGCGCGCGCTTTGATTCTTGCCACGAACCTTTAATCCCCGTAAACCGGCCTGATAGACGTAGGTGTCGTTGCAATGCGACACGCGCCGTGTTCCTCAAAATCTGGTTGATCGTCATGGTTATCCGCTAAGTGCACGATACACGGTCGCGTGCACACGCTCATGGCCGCCGCGAACGAGTGGGCCGGTGATTTTCACGCCGATACGTTGTATCATCCCCGCACGCGTGTGTCGTGTACACGGTGTACGGATATCTCGGTTAGCCCGGGCCGCTCGTGAGCCACCGTAGCTCGTAGAGCACGAGTTTAGGGCTAATTTTCATTTATGGCGTATCTGATCTTGCACGTTGATACAACGGCAAGGGGCGACGACCTCCGTCCAGATTCATTTTGTTTTATTAATGTCGGAGCTGGCCCCGGCTAGCTGCTGCTGCTGAAATCCCTTCAGCGTTCCAGCGGTGCATCTACCTAGCTGGCGTTTCACGGATTATTTTGTATCGTGAGTTTTCCTACTCCACGGCGACAGCGTGAATTCTCGAACGGGGGGTTAACTTTTGACGATTTTCTCTCGGAGAGAGAAAATGACGAGACAAAATGGGGGAGATTCGAAGATATAAATCTCCCCGAGACGCGCGATAAACTCGGAAAGTTTCGCAGAGCTTCGAGCGTGTAATTAGCATTACAGTTGATCGATGTCCCTGTAAATTTTGCCCCTACGTTCGTTCGTTCGTTTGTTCGTTCGTTCGTTCGTTGAATTATCCTCTTTCGTGATTCGCGCATTCAACAATTGCTAATTAAAATTCTTTTCCTTCGAATCGAAGAAAACGCAAGATTGTACGTTTCGTTCGTCTTTGTTCGACTGTGCCTAACGTGCCCAACACGAGACAACCGCAATCTTCGTAGAACGCCTCAAAGCGCGGAACTACCACCTGCCACATCCTTTTTCGCCCTCCATCGCCGTAGAATCTTGAATTATCCATTTCATCCGCTATCTATTACCCCCGTTGGAAGCTCTTACCTCGATCCTCGCGATATAGTTCGACAGTTCGATGGTTTTCATCCCATTCCGTAGTCCCAGACCCGGCGGAAGACAACGCTCGTTCCTTCTCGTTACGTTTCAATCCCATCTGGGCGGCAATTTTTCAAGAAGATCGACCCCGTCGGCCGTCCTTTGACCGTCCACCTCTCTATTCACCGATCTCTCGTTAGACTGATCAAATTTTAACTTTTACGCTCCTCCTTTTACACTTGCCCCGATCCATTTACATGGAGATGCGAATCCGCCACCGGCTCTTCCCTCATTGCGAGAGGAGAATTATACTCGCGACGAGGAGCGAGAATCGTCGTCTGGTGGACGACGGGACCATTTGCAGACGCGGTAGCCGCGTTCTCGCTGAATCAACGACCGAGCAACTTTTTGTTGACGTTCCACGCGTTCCACTCTTGAGAAAGTTACCGAAAAGTTGTCGCTGCCGGCTATATGGTTTCTCGCGACCTTGTTGCTGGGAACGGCAGGAAAACAAATATTCCTTCAGTGTCTACGCTTTCGCGATGCATCGTGCTAACGTTGTTGCAATTGTTCACTCGATTTTTGAAGGTGTCTGATCTTAGACCTTCAACACTGGAGTCAACGACCAATTCGTGATTTTTCACGGAACGTTCGTAGAGTGGCAATAATGAATTTTTAAAGATTTCTCAAAGTCTGTCTCTTATTCTTTGCACTTTGTCTTGGATACGTTTATCAGGCAGCCATTAAATTTCCGATGATTTCTCAAGATTAGTATTTTCCATCTGCTAACAACGATAGACCGCAAGAATCAAGTTTTCTCCAGTCATCCCTGACCTGTCGATAAATTAACTTGGTTCGAAACCGAAGATACCTGCCTTTGCCCCATTCCGAGCGAAATATCCTCTACGAGCAGACAGTGGCCCAGCTTCGAAGCAGCCTCGCTCGTTGTCCCTTCAGCGAGGACGCAGCTTAACGACGGTGAACGACCGATTCGACGGCTAGGAAAATGGAGTTGTCCGGCAAATAAATTCGGTCCGCTCAGTTGGCTGACGAAAACCAGCGCCGAATAGCGCCGCGGACCGATAAAATTTGCGTACGAATGGCGCGTTCACGCGCCGTTGATGAAAATCGACATTAATCTGCCCTCCCCCCTCCTCCCTCCTCCCTCCTCCGGTCGTGGTCGGCCGATTTTGTTCTTTTTATCCTTTTCGAATGGTACCGCCGTCTAACCGTGGATCCATCGACTAGCTATCAGGCACCTGGGGAACTCGTTCGGATTTGCATCCGAACGCGAAACGAGCGAGCTTTCTTATCGCGTTTATCAGCTGTCAACAGGTGCCTTACGTGATTCTTGGAAAGCTTTCATTGAAAACCGGCCGGTCACTGTTACTTCGCAGATGATCGATGCCCAACTTGCATCGAGTTCCCCCTCGCGTACTCACAGACGAGGGTGGATTGTTAACCTTCTTGCTTTGTGACCCTTTGTGGGGAACACGGACGTTAGTTAGGGTTTGCCGTTCACTGGGTGTAATGACGTGTGTATTGTAGGTTCGACCATTACACGCGATTTGCATTCGTTGGTTCAGTTTCGATAATCTCGCAAAGATTTATGAGGTTAACACGTTCGCGACCGGCGAGACGCCGAGTATAATATTCAAGAGTCTATAGCCGAGTATTGTTTATGTATAAAAAGTGTTTTGTCCACGAAAGAGATTCGTCTTTATTATCAGACATTTTTGTCGCTATTTCTTCGTTTGAATACTCGTATCGTTGCCTCTGTTATTAGATTTAGATGACGCCAATTCTTACTTAGCAGAATCGTTATTCACAAAATGATCTTCTTCCTCCAGCAGCAAAGGTTTCCTTTAACACCAGAACTACCAAAGTGGTCAGAACGATCAATTTTTGTAGATACCAAACATTGTGCATTTCCGTAAAAGACTTGCTCGTGCAAGTGTTTGTTACCGATTTTTCTCAAGCTTTTCTATCTTTTCGCTTTAATGTCTCTAATGAAAATTTTATACTTCGGTAATATGTAGTATAGCGAATATTTGAAACAAAGATGCTGATAATTTTGATAAAATACACCGGTGAAAATTGCAGTCAAGATTTTCGAACGTTCAAAGAGAGATATATATATAGTCCAGCTCTTTTGGATCTATTCTTGACGACTGCAAGGCAGAGTTTTAATTCGACGAGTCGCTTCGATTTCATTTCTTTTTTTTTGTAAACCAAACTTCAATATCTACCGGGTGTCCGTAAATTCACACAAGCCACGAAACTACGATTGTAATGCTATGAAAGTTCATGTTACGACGATACTTATTTCATACAATTTAAAGATCCCATTAGGAACGGGGCTTTCCTCTTACGGAACAATGGTTGAAACAACCGAGGATTAAAAAAAAAAAAAAAAGGCGCAACGCGTAGGAAAAGCGGAAATGAATTCATTTACTTTCGTGGAAACAGCGCGACAAGATTCTCGCGTCATTAACGGGACACGATTCAACAATCCCGTGGTTTTTTTCTCTGCCCGTGTCCAGGCGATATGGTCAATGAAAACGCAATGCTTCACACCGTGAGAGAATGGAAATTTAACCGGGCCCCGACTCCATGTTATGTCCTACAAATTATCCCGCGGCGTCGTTCCTTCTGTTTCTCATGCCCCGGAAATTAACGAGAATTTAATATTCGTTGCCTTTTATTTCCAATCATTATTTCTGTGTTGCTACCATTACTTAAACATACATACATACATACATACATACTTACATACAAAACACACAATCCTACAAAGAAACACACAATCCTACAAAAAAACACACAATCCTACAAAGAAGCACACAATCCTACAAAAAACACAAAGGAAAATCTACCTACACATACACATATACTCGTGTTACGTAACTCCAAGCGTTTCGAGATTTTTACGCTGCGTTCGACGTTTAATCGATAAACGTTGCATGAAGATCAGAAATCGCATCTGCACGCACAACGGTTGCCACAAGTTCTTCGTTCAACCCTAATTGCGATGTATCACTGTCACCAACGATTTTTCGTTCGATCCTTGTTAACTGAATTTCACCGCGACTTGTTATGCTGATAGTGCGGGAGAGAAATATATATATATATTAGTGCAATGCAAGAACCGGTTAGCGATCGGTGAGGTTTGTACAGTGTCGCGTAGTTGCCATTAATTATTCGTCAGTGGTATTCATTGTAATTTTCTTTGGTTGTGAATTCTTAATGAGACCTTTGCGGATGTGAGCCTGAAAGCGATCG
>KQ435866.1:215441-239383 GCA_001276565.1 Melipona quadrifasciata
ATCTCTTCAGTCTGTAGCAGCCTAGGATTTCTCAACTACGAGTTTCGAACACTGACCAGCGTCGAGGTTCTGCCGATCTCCGACGTTAAGCTAAGCAGAGTGCGGAACACCGCTAGGATGGGTGATCGGGCCAGTTACCAGTAACAAGCGTTAAGGAGCCGCTGCCATCAACCCTACTGAATGAGTCTAAACAGTGACTCCGAGACTAAACGCATCCTATAAACGCATCATCAACCACTTTCTTCTCCCACTCAACTACTTCAAAGTTTATCCATCCTTCCATCATGCATACCTTAAACACTTCGAGTCAGTTCAAGCAGAAGGCTTCGGACTCGTTTACAAACGTAAAGTTAAGAGGATCCCGATTCAACTCAAAACCCAAACGACGCTACTAATATCGATAATATCTACGATCTGAAACGACAACACCGTTCGTGTTCGAACGCATCGAAGCAATTGAAGCTTCGTCGAAGCGCTCGTGGGTGGAGAGGCGTGCGTTAGGTTCATCGCGAGATAAGCGTGATTCCATCGTCAGTAATAGGAACGTTTGGCTCCAAGGCTATCAGAAACGCCCTTTTCACGCCCCCCCAGGAGCTGGCCGTTTACGCGGCACCTCAATGCCTGTTACACGGTGGCATTACGAGACGGTTCTTCGGGAATATCGTCGAATCGCTGCTCCTCAACTTTGTCGTTTCCTCTTCCACGTTGTCTCTCGCGGTCGGATGATCGTCGATGATCTGTCAGGCCACATTCTCGATTGTCTTCCACGTCTCGTGTAGCTCTCTGACTCTGTGACTTCGTGTTTTCCGACAAAATGACGCGGAAAAATGAAGGAAGCAGCGGATAGAGTTGGCTGAGTTAATGATACTTTTCCAATAAATTCTTCCATTAGGCTTTACATTTACACATCATCTGCCCTACTGAAATCTGCAACGATCAGCAATTATAGTGGATATATATCTCGATAATGTTACTCAACATTTTAAACAAATGTTAATCAAATATTAATCTAAAAGTTAATTACGACCAAGCACGTGCACAAATTACAAAAATGAAACGTAGAGTCTAACGAAAAGAATACAAACACGTTCTTTAGTCATTGTACGTAATTTCAAAGATGGAAGTGATCTCAACCGACGACAATTTTGTTCGATATTTTGAAAAGGAAGTACAATCACGACCAAGTATGTTAAATTTCTCGAGAGTGCGAGAATCTTGCGTACACCTCTCACTGTACGTGCGTAATTTTAAAGACGGAAGCAATCGCACGAGCCTCCGCATCGCGTGGTGTATCAACAGGGGGATCAAATAAAAAGCGATTTCGGCGATTGATCTGCTGGAAAATTTAAACACGCCAATTAGAGAGCCGTGCCTGCCGGATACACGTAAAGTCACGCGTAATGTAGCTTCATATTTGTCAAGTCGAGATTTATCTTTCGTCCTGCCCTGTTAATTTCAGTGGAAACGAGCGGGGGGCTCGCGTTAATGCGCGTGTTACTGGGTAACCGATGCGAGAATTATGGGAAAGGAATGTTTGCAATTGTCGATAGCATCGTACTGCGGAGCATTATGATTATTATTTGCTGTAATAATTGTAATTTAAGCGTAATTTCAGATCGAAGGTTTGTCCGGCGATTAACCTCTGCGTACTGGATAATTGTTCTTTTCAACTGTTAATAGTTCAACGCTCAGAAGTTCGTTTGGAAAATGCGTACTTTTTCAATTACGACAAATCTGTTTCATTTCTAAATGTTCTAGATTCGATTTGAATCCTGTTGAGATGGAAATATGATGATACTTTAATTATGTTGTTACAGTAGGCACACGTACGATACAACAGTAGTTTTTGATAAAAAGAAACTGCGGAATCAAATTTCCACGCAATATTACACAAATTTTTCCGCGATTCGCTACACGATATTTGTCACAGATATTTACTTGCGTGAAACAATAGCAACTTGAAAGGAATAGCAACTTTTTCCTCTCTTCCCAAAGAAAAAAAAATTGTGCAAGGTAGGTGAATAACCACATAACAAAGCGATTGGAATTATTATCCCCTCCCTTTCTCGTCTCGCGCGGCCATTCATCGAATGCTGCTCGATCCTCGGAGATCAAACCTCTCTCGATCGCTTCGTCGATCTTTCCGCGTGGCGGTGATTTCTCAATTAGAAATTTTCCAGCGACGTCCCAGGAACGTGTTCTATCCAGGGAGGGGGGGGAGGTGCGCGCCGATACCCCACGGCCAATTTGTCGAGGCGTCGAAGCTGACGGCAGAAGTATCGTTTCGAAACAATACCGATCGCCCGGTGAAAGCGAGCCAACGACGCCTGAAAATCTACTTGATGCGATTAATTCGGCCACTTATCGGCGAGAAATTTCGCCGGTGAAGTGAGACACAGTCTGCTGAAACGGTCGAGTACGCGGCGGAGAAAGAGTGGGAGAGCAGAATGAAACGGGTGAAAGAGAGAGAGAGAGAGGTGGGGGGAGGGGGGAGGGGGGGAAATTACAGCAGCTCTGCAAGAGTTAGGTAGATACGTACGTTTGCCCCGTACGTTGAACCGAGTAACCGAGCGAGCTTGAATAAAAAGGCCGGTTCACCGGCTGTGCCTTCTCCTCTTTCCGTTCATTCCTCGCTGTAATCTTTCCTCCGTTCTCCTTCTTCTTCTCCTTCTTCTCCTTCTTCTTCTTCTTCTTCTTCTTTTATTCTTTTTCGCTCGCTCCACCGGAACAACCTGTTTCACAGGCTCGACTGGAAAAATCGTCCCAATGCAGGGTACCGGGTGCGCAACGTGTGTAGTACCGTATTGCTCCCTTCTTCTTCAATATCATGTCTCTCTCTCTCTTTCTCTCTGTCGTTCTGTCCTATCTCTGAATCTTTCCTCTATCCCTCGGTCTCGGCCGAGTCGATGTCGTCGATGTAATAATCAGAAGATTTGCAATTCCCCGGCGTCCGCGAAACGGATTTTTACGACGACGCGTTCGCTTGAAAACTGATAGAGCAGCGCAACTTGTGAATCGAGGCCAGTCGTTGGAATTATGGCTTCCTTCATTTTTTTTCTCCCTCTCTCTCTCTCTCTCTCTCTCACTCTTTGGATTTTTCTTTTCAATTTCATCCTCTAGAGCTTTTTATAGCCGGTTAATTCGTTTCGGTGGCAGGAGGTTACCGCCGCGAATCAGCCGTCTTGAAATTGGCTAGATTGGAGAAATCGACGTAACGCGATTGACGGGGAATTGATTTTCGGTTTTATCTCGTTTACGAATTACGAATCAACAAATCAACAGACAGTTTTGAATCGGAATCGTTCATCGGAACGGTCGCGTCATTTGACATCGCGAATGAAAATTTATCTGAAAGAAGAGAAAAATGCGGAGACTTTGATATTTCACCATTGTTTCTCCCTCTTGACTGAAGATGTGAAAGAAGAGAAATCTGCGGAGACTTTGATATTTCACCATTGTTTCTCCCTCTTGACTGAATTGAATTTCAAAACTTAAAAATTCTCTCGCCACTCCACTTTCATACTTGAAAATTCAAAAGACACGAGAAATCCTCGGTGTCTGAACTATTATTGCACGTCGCCGCTGTTGAGCTCCAGTCACGTAGACAAACTTCGTTCAGACACAGAAACACGCGGAGTACGCGTATTCTTTTTCTCAAAGTGCGCGCGTACTTTTTCTCCCTTTTCTTTTCCAACTCGATTCGCACGGTCGTTCGTTGAAAGAAGGTGGCCTATCTCCGCTAATCTCTCTACGCGTCCGCATTCTTCCAAAAAAGGACAAAGAGCCATCGCCGAGGGGATCCTTTGAATTAAACTTTAAAACATTTCAGCGGCAATTTGTCGCCGCCGCGTTGGTTCCCACCCACGAGGAAATTAGCGTCATTTCAGCATGGCCAAAAGGAAGTGGCAGACCCAACAATTTACGGTAGCGTTTCTCGCGATCATGATTTCCTCAGGAAATCCTTCGATCCAGGATAACTCTGCGCTCTCTCTCTCTCCCTCCCTCTCTCCTTTTCCCTTTATCTGTCATCCGCTGCCGGGACCCCTGTAATTTGGCACCCGCATTCGCGCTCGCTTTCGTTTGCAGCGAATCGAATTGAGGCCAACACGACGGAAATTTCTCGCGCGATGAGCGATTCCCATTTGGTCGAAATTGTTCTTTACAATAACGCGTATCAGATCGTCGTGAACCGCGGGAAACGTTGGAAAAAGATCAACTCTCTCTCTCTCTCTGTCTCAGCGTCTCTCACGATCGTTTCTTTGGTCACGATCCGTCTCCGCGTGTCACGCGAACGAATTCGAGAGTTAAGTGTAACACACGGTCGGCTTTGTAAGCAGGAGATCGCGATCTGCGATGAGAATTTCTTTTTTTTTTTTCTTGTCGCCACCTGTTGTATATGTCTGGCTTGAGTTACACGAGGGATGAATTACTGGAGGGAGTCGCTGCAGGATAGGATACTAAGAAATGCTCGTTAGCGCTGCTCGCAATTAGCCGATGTTATCGTTTAGTTACGTTTTCAGCGTGGAGATAACAGGGCCGAGGGATGGGAAGGGAATTTTTTGACGTCTCGGTAGCCGTAACGTCTTCGTTTCCCATCGACATTGTGGGAAAATTTCGAATTTGTATCGATACAGCGATACAGAGTGAAACTGAGCGCACACGTGAATTTTCAACGATTTTAATAATATTCATCGAAATATTATTGTTTTCTAGGCTATTTTCGCTTTCCAGAAAAGAAATTTCGCGACTTCGTTGTCATCACTATTCTGGCAAATATAAATTGTTTTAATCGAAATGAAAGATTGTCGATACTCTAAGCTGTTATAACTTTGTTAAAAAAGATCACATGACACTCTACTTGGTCTCATTTTCAAAGTATCGACAGCTCTTCGTCATTGTGCCCCTTGCTGTATTTCGTTATACTCTACTGTTTGTTATTCGATACATTCAATATTTAATACACCGTGCACACGCAACGGATATGTATTACAAACTTATTCCCCCAATTTTAAGTAGCAATCATTTATCAATTAAATGTTACAGCGTTACTTTAACAGATCGCAGTGTTTGCTCGCGTTCTATTTTGTTCATCCCCTATGGGCTTCGCCATATCGCAGCTCCAAAACAAATTTACAATTTATCCCCGGAATTAGAAAGCTGCGGCAAACTATTGGAACCAGCGTGCTAAAAGCGCGCGTGAATCGGCTCGACGGAGCAAAGTTTGCTCTGTTTGAACGTAACCCCGACGATGACGTTACTTCCGTTTACCGCGGCTCTAATTTTTCCCAGCCGTGGACGATCATTTTTCCCGATAATTCAACTAGGCCAACAAGCGGTTTCGCGTCGGGTTCACGGGAAACTCGAGGCCCGGGTGTTCGTTCGGCAGCATGCACGCACACACGATCGGGCATCGGCAGAGGAGCTTCTAACGCAACGTTGCTCGCGAAACTTGTTTCGTGTATGCATGGTCGGATCGGTTTCTGGTGCACACACACAGACACACACGTGTATGTGTGTGTGTGTGTGAGAGAGAGAGAATATTCCAGCAATTCACTGGCGAATGGCATTAAGTACGGGGATTTCGATTTCCGCGCGTGGCGTGTTAGAAATGTTGAATCGAACCGAGCTCTATATCGACGGTACACTTAGCGTGTTGTTTTGGAGACGTGTAATGCATGTTGGAAGAAGTTGGTCGCCTATGATTTGTTGGAGTTTGACTCTATTCCCGGCAGATTTCAATTAGCGAAGAATTTTGTTACAGGAGAATGCAACACGAAAGATTCAGACGTGGAGAAAAATAATTATAGGTATTCCCTGACCCTCTCGGAATAATAAAACGAACGATGAATTTTTTTAAAAGCAACGAACAAGGTTAGAAGAGTCTGTCATAGACACTTTACACACCTTCCTCGTTTCTAGTCGGGCTTTAATCATTCACGAAACGATCCGCAGGTACTGACGATGCTTTGGCCATCGCATCGTTCGAGAATGGCCTCTAAGTACTATCGTTCGCCATCTCATCAGCTAAATTAAGTCGTTGTGCGTTCGATGAACATACATCTGTTCATTATTTTACCAACACGCCGGGTGAGATTTTTGTTTCATTTTATTTTTTTTCTTACATTAGCCATTAGTTATTGTGTGACTCTGATAACCACCTCGTGACGATAAAATCTGCCAAGCGTAAAATTAACCAATTATTCGTACATTTCTAGTCATATCGAAATCTGTCAGAAGCGAGATTCTGCCATTAATCGAACCACTCGGAAACCAGTGGTTGGCTGCGTAGCCAACTCTAGATTCTCTAGAAATATCTTCATTTTAGTGTCAGGGAAAAATAGGATCTGAGTGGTAGTAATAGGACCGTCCTTGAAAGATTACGACGAGTAGGTATTTTTACATTTTTGCATGTTTTAGTTTTCCAGTTTCCAGTGCAGTGCACGAATGTGTGCGGTTTAATGATTGGTACTCCTTCGAAAATGAAACGATCACTTCCGCCGTGTTATGTACCTACTTTGATTCTTATCGGTATTTCAAATGTCTATTTTCTACCTCGTCGTGGAAAATTACAAAATACAAAGTACGTAATTTTTTTTCCAGTTTCGTTTGAATATCTGTTCCGCCGTTATTTTTGAAACATAGCGTTCCTGACGCTATTTTCGAGAAAAAAAATATTGTCGTTTCGGGGCCAGTGATTTCCCGTGTTTTGTTTTCCAAGTTGATATTGTCGCGAAAAAATTTAGAACATTAAAAGATTATCCGACTGTCGCATATATTCATTGCACTGTTGCAGTGAAAATATCGAATAACTCTCAACGTTGTTTCAAACAAAAAAATTCGAACGAATTGTCTTACTTGCATGTTTTTCTTTTTTTTTTTTTTCTTTATTTCGGATTTAAAATTGAACATAAAGAAAAACTAAGTTTTAAAAAACGTCGTTGTACGTCTCTCGATCTTGATGCGAATTTATATTTCTGTAAATGAAAGAGGAAGTAAATCTTTGCATCTTCAAAATTTTTCACAAATGCGTAAAAACTGGGTGTCCAATGGTCATTCGGTGCATTTAGATCACGAATTTCTATATAGATTGATATTCGAAGTGTAACACTCGTTGTAGTATTTAACAGGTTTTATTATTTCAATTCTTCTCGCAGAAATGTCAAGTCGCATCCACAGCCTAGTTACATCAATTGCAAATTGCTCGATTGCTCACAAAATATCTCCCGAGTAACAATACAAGCGTCATAAAATTAAACGACACTCCCGTAATTACCAATTTCCAACCTCCCGATTTCCCGACAAAACCTACGCGTCGTCGATCCATTGCGCGCGAAAGAACGGCCGAAAACGATGGGAAAGCAGGGGGAGAAGACACACACACACACGCACATACGCGAGAGAAATCGCATTGCCGCTAAACGAAACCGCGGCAATCCGAGTGAACATCTATCGTCGAATTAAACGAGTAACAAAGCTACCGCGGCGGGGGGGGCGGGTTAGCTGGCCCTGGAAAACGATCGGACAGTTCGCATTCTGTGTCTATGGTCGCGCGTCATCGTCGGCAGGTTCATCAAGAGCCGACTCATTAGCTGGCATTGTGCGTGCGTTCGACTGGCAACTGCATTACCTCGCTTTGATGCGTACCTGACCGAGTGTAGATCGGCGGGGGGGCGCGGGGGGGCGACGCGGGTGTACGCGGCAACGGACGTCGTCTGCGCGCTCGCGTGGCTGTAACACGCGCGCCGGATTTATATCTGTGCCACGAGCGGACGTTAATTGCTCGCGACTAATTTCACTGCAGCCCGTCGGAATCCCCTGCCGGTGACACATACCCCGATGGACAATGCCCTCTGCTTTCGCGATACAACTTCTTTCCTTCCACACTTTCTTCCCCTTCCTCATCGTTCGGCACCAACTTGGGGTCTTTCTTCGTCCGTTCGCACCGTGCTGGAGGATTCGTTGAATCCATTGATCCTTGGTTGATGGAAACAGAGAGTTGGAGACGGGAAGAAATTCCTCGGCTGGAAAATTCTCTATTGCGCCGCACGGTGGCTCGGTGATTCGGTGATTCGGTGATTCTGGAATTTTTTAGGTTTAGAACATATCTTCTTTCTTCGTCTGTTTGAACCGTGCAAAAGGATTTGTCGAACCATTGGTGAAAATAGAGTCGAAGATCGATGTGTCGAACGATGAAGTTTGGAGGAGTAGAGGTACAAAGAGGATTGTCACAAACATTGTGAAATGTTTTGCCTTTGGAAAGAATTTTTGTCTTGAACTTTTTGGACTTGATATATCTTTTGTTCCTCTCGTCTCGGTTCAGCCGTTTCTTTCTCTTCGTCTTTGGATTGGACCGTCAAAAAGGATTCGTTGAGTCATTGGTTTTTGATTGGTAGAAACAGACTTGGGAGATCGATGTGTCGAACGACAAAGTTTGGAGGAACCGGAGATCCGAAGGAGATTGTGAAATGTTTTGTCTTTGGACGCGAAGGAATTCCTGCCTCGGGCGGAAAGTTCTCTAGTGTCCGTTGACTGTGGAACTTTTTAGATTTAATATGTCTTAAAGAGAAAGGTCTCCTAGGTACAGTGGAAGTAATCTTCTCTGTACGTTGCTCCATAGGAATTACTCGAATGCAAATATTGATTTTTGTCGTTTCGTCTCTTTTTCCTCCCTTTCGTCTACGTTCGTTTGAACCGTGGAAGGGATTTGTCGAACCATCGGTTTAAGTCGGACCGAGCAAGTTTAGGATGGAAGTCGATTTTAAGAATAGAAAGTAGACTCGAAGATCAATATCTCGGAGGGTGAAGTTCGGAGGGTTGAACGATTGAACGGAGTCACGAACGACGTCACGTCGTTACATTATATTATTTCAGATCTGAATTTAGACTTAATATCTCGGAATAGGAAGATTCTTGGAAAACAGTGAAAATAATCCTCTCTGTTGAATGGAAATGTTTGCTCATATCTCACTGAAACAGCAAATTGAGATTATTCGTAGCAAAATTCCGTTCGTGTATCTGGAGATGAATATTTTATGCGTATAATTGGAATTTAACAAGAAAAAAACTGCACGACTTGTTCCCCAGTACGATTCGTCTCGGAAATGAAGACGACTTTAGAATTTTATCGACATGCAAACATTTCAATCGATACAAAACAAATTAAGAGCGCGATCGCTCAGTACCAGACAACGCTACTCCTACGCCCTCTCGCGAATCACGTGATCCAAATCAACCAATTACTAATTTTCGTTGCATGAGCGTTGCATCTGAAGAGGCCCGAAAATCACTTTCAGTGATAAGAAAAAAAGAGAACTACAAATTGCAATCTGTTCTGAATAAATAGAAGCTGACTGTAGTTGTACTTGCATCAGCAATTGTTTGTGTTTTCACATCGTGTGTTGAGTATTAAAGACAGGCTCATATTCATAAATAAAGAAATAGGAGGGTAAAATAAGAAATTCGTATGCAAATTTCATGACGGTCTAAATAGGTCGTCCGGTTGGAAACGACAGCTAAGGGTTTTGTAGTCGAGCGACTCACGACGCTAGGACGGTTTTCGCAGCCGACCGGTTTTTGTGTTTGCGTACGAGCTCTCGATACTTTGTTGGGTGCGTTCCGAACCGGATATTCGGTTCCGGATCCTCTACATATTAGTTACCGCGTGCAAGCGATCCTTGATTAACCCGTCGAATATCGTTATCGGATTTATAGCAACAGGCTCGGCTTCGGTTCTTGCGGAGGATGTCTTTTCGATTTCTGATCGTTATCCGCAGTGAATCTAGGGCAATTGTAGGGTTAGCGACAGGAATTTCGCGTAAAGTTTCTGACAAATTGTACCTTTGAATACTGAAGTATTATTGTAATTTATCACTTTTTGAATATAATATTCTTAAATTATTTAAGTTATCGTAATTACACGTTGCACAACTATATTAATAATATAGTCATATACGTTAATATAATTTTTATTTATTGAATCAAGTCAAGTTAAAGATAGAAATCTCTGTTTCTACCAATGGTAAAGAGAATGTTACGCTAGGAAGGATTTGAAAGAAATCATTGAAATTCATCGAACGTTTCCACGATCCTACGATTCGGTGTGTTACACAGTAGCAAGAGGATAGAAGAAACCGCGAGCGGATCACAGTGCAAGAAGAATCTTGCAAGAAGCTCGTTTCGTTCCGGAGGAAGTTCGGTAAGAATCAAACCGTTTATCCGGATTGGAGGAGGTGTCACTTAAAGTTCCCTGCAAGTCCCTTTATCCGTGATAATTTAAATCCAACTTTCGAGAGATCCGAGTAGATGATCGAAACATTCATGCACGTTGGGAATGTTGAGAACGCGACAGACGTGGCAAGACGTGGTCGAGCGTAGAAGAACGTAGGAGAACGAGTGTGTGACCGTGCACGGAATCAGGCAATTAAGTATTGATCAGGGCGGTGGCTTTTGCGGCAATCCAGTTTCCACCTGTTGCCAATTTCTACTCGCCTTGAACTGCCATGATTCGATGAAATAACCGTTAACCCTCTTTGATAATCGAAGCTACGCTTCGTTGCCGGTTGCGCGTGTGCGCGTGCAAATTTTGCCTCGAAACCGTACTAACCCGGTTCACCCTCGGTTTCGGGAATTTCGGGAATTTCATTCATTCGGCCGGCGGACGCGCCGCGTCGATCGACCCCGGCCAGTTTTGTAATTTATATCTTTTCGATACGCGGACGAATTTCGTTGTTTCAATCACTCGCTGATTGATACTTTCGCGAATACATTGCCAGCTGCAATTTCGTCAATTTGTTTTCGAGAGATTTCGACGAACTACGAGTTGACCGTGTTCTCTGCTTTTTATCACTGAAAGTGATTTTAGTGCGGGTGACCCAGAAAATGCAACGCTGATGCAACGAAAATTAGCGATTGGTTGATTTGGGTCACGTGATCCGCGAGGGGGCGTGGAGTAGACCTCGAGTAGGAGTGGCGTTGTCTGGTAGATCTACTGAGCGATCGCGTCTGTAATTTATTTTCTATCGATTCAAATGTTTGCATGTCGATAAAATTTTATGCAGTTTTTCTTTCTCCTGTTTAAAATCCTGCTTTGGCCGCGTACTTGGTTCGCGGATCTTTGTTAAATTTAGACCGAATATTGATTTCTTCGATCAAATGTTGACTCGAGTGTGAATTTCACCCGAGAAACGTGGAATGTAATATTTAAGAAGCGCTTACTCCAGACGCTGCCGAGAAAGATGCAAGCATTCAGAAATAAACGGGAGAAACGGATCGGAGTCGGTATCGATTACTCCAGGTCGGAATATCGCCGCGTGACTGTCTGACCTTTCAGATCGCCAGAGGAGACCTTATTCTGTTTCACCCCCCGTCCCTCCCTGTCCGAGCCAAGTGTATGGTACACCTCGAAAGCTGATTTGGACTCCACATATTACAACGGTCGTCCAGACGTAATTCCAGATGGAACAACAATGAACAACCATCTGTAATTACCAGTTACCTATGTTCACCCATAAGTAATTGCTATTCAAGCTGCACGTAGCGCAACACCCGTCCCGTGATCGATATCTGCTGCTTCAGCTCCGAGTTTCAACCGAATTACCGCCGCGACAAGCGAAAGTAAGCACGGCTCCGCTTTGCGGTGCAAGTTTCAACGTCCACGAGGATATAAACGTGTTCTAAAGTGTTTTAAGGTGTTGAAAAAAAAAAAAAAGGAAAGAAAAGAAAGAA
The DNA here is from genome assembly GCA_001276565.1 of Melipona quadrifasciata. NCBI lineage: Eukaryota > Metazoa > Arthropoda > Insecta > Hymenoptera > Apidae > Melipona > Melipona quadrifasciata. Next base: position 227,166 of record KQ435866.1, read on the forward strand.
ACAACGCACAGGCACGAACAATTTTTCGAGAACACTGCGAGAGTGGAAGTGTCGATTTACAATGACGAAAAATTGATTAGAATTCTCGTATCGTCGGGAACGCGCCGTCAATTTCTCGCAGAATAAATTGCGTTTGGCTCGCCGCGGGAATCCCTAATTCAATCTCGCGAACGTTAGATCAATATCGATCATCGTGCGATATTACGTCGTGATCTTTGGAAACACTGGCGCACGCCGGGTATAACGTGGCCAGCCGTTATTGATCCAATATCGACGGCAGGCGTCCGGGTAGCGGAATAATATTTACGGCCAATAATGAGTCAATATCGTAAAACAATATATTATAACGGGGAGTAAACGGTGTTTTGTCGTGGTACAGCAGGTGACCGGAATATGATAAATGGAAAACGATGACGTGAAATTGATAAAATCGCGGGGTCAGCCGACGTCTCTCGCGATTTAACGACGTTACTTTCCAACGATATTACGTTTACACTCTTGCTCTCTCCTTCGTACACTGACAGTAAGTAAAAATTAACCCAGATATTTGGAAATTGTAAACATTATTTTCTCCTTGTTACCCGAGCTGAGTTTCGATGCCCGTGTACGAGCAACAAATCGGAAATGCGAAATACATTAAAAATCGACGAGAGATCGAGAAACGCGAAGATAAAATAAGAAATCACTTTAACAATGGCTCCAATGGAATTTAATAACAGTTTAATAAAAATTGCGAGGCAAGATGTTGAAAGTAAGAGACATTAATTTTAAATCTGAAGGAAATTTTTACTCAAAGTCTGTCTCTTTGAGGCTGAGGCTAAACGCGAAATCTCTGCCTGTTTTCAAAAGCGGCGACGATGGAAGTATCTCTGCCCCTCGGAACGTTATGCCTGTTCGAGCAAATGAGTCGTGTCTCTCTTTGGCCGATTCTCGACTTCTAAACGAAATTCGTTAGGGGATACCTCGGGCCGGGCCGGGCTAGAACGGCAGAATCAAATTGTCTCGTTTCGCAATCTGTCGGGGCAACTAGACAACCCGGGTGTAACAAGCGAAAACAAGGGGTGGACGAAACTTGCCAAAGAGGACGGAAGAGGCTGCTGCGAGTTCACCTCCGCCGACTCTCTGGCTCTGACTATCGCTCGACCGACTAATTTCGTTTGTGCCCGATTAATTGTACGATCGGTTGCTCGCTGGCAATCGCCGAGTCTAGACGGAAGCGGAAACAACGATCTCAGGAGGGGAAGCGAGAACATGGATCTCCTCTGTTCTGACGTTCGATGCTGATCGGGGAATCCCAGAAAGACATGGACAGAAAGGCAGAGAGAGACAGAGAGAGTGAAAAAGGAGCGAGATACGTATCGAGGCGTCAATGGGAACCGCTTCATCGGTCGATCGAACGTTCCTAAATCACGGCAATTGAATATCAACGGCGGCGTTATAATTTGCATGTTAAGGAAACGCCAGAGCGAGCTAGTAACCGTATATCTTGCAAGTTTTCGAAAGTTGGAGAGGCAATAGGTGGCCTTTGGACCGACCGACAGAGTTACACACACGGTTTTCCACACACGGCCGCGAGGCGAACGACCGAAACTTCTCCGGAGGGGGGTTTGCGTCTGCGAATGGGATCGTATCTTTTCAAGTTGCGCCGGTCAAAATGGCATTTTTGTTCGGGTCAGCTCGGTGGCCCGAGTTCCCGGGGAAAGCTCGTCGTCGGATCGGCGTAGAGACGCACGGTCGTAAACCGTTTCAGCGTCGTTATTGTTGCAACGTCGTTACTGCGATATGATCCAGCCTCGGGAACGAGTTTTGGACCCGGATCGCTCCGTGGATCCCTCGACTGAATAAATCCCTGGCCATTCGATCGCCGATAGTAACATTTAAAACGCGATTAATCGAATGTTGTTGCTCGCCCGACGGCTTCAACGCGTTCGTTGTCCTTTGACCCATATCAGTGTCTTGGTTGTATGCTGGGTGATCCAACAGATCCAACAGATCCAACAGATCCAACAGTGAAGTCGCAAAGACAACAATGTATGGTCGATAATTTTATATTAAATTCTTTCGCATTGTGTGCGTTTAGTGCAGTTTTGCATTTTAAAATGTTTTCGTAATGGATGAAACAGCCTCGATACTGTACCCAGTAGGTTGGAAAATGATTTTATCCAAAATTGCTTGGAACTTTACTCGCGACTATTGTAATTTTGGTAACACTAGCGAATTTTCTTATTAATTCGGACACGAATTTTTGTGAATTTATCATAGAAAATCATTTTAAACTACAAAACTAGTAAATTTTTTTCTTTTTAATTCCAATTCACCAAAAGTGCAAATCTGCATAAAAATAAACGTACCTATGTGGTAATAGCGTTGACACGAGAAAGTTTTGAATGTTCAGGCACGTACAGAAACGCGCTGACAAGTAATTCCTCTCTCGTAAATATCCTGGAGCGCGAACCTCTGTGAAATGGTGTGCCAGCTCGTTTTAGGGCGCGGATAAGACGATTGGCCGGATGGAAAGGAGATCGCAGGAGCTGCAACAGAGGCGGTTGAATAAAGAGGCCCGTTGAAAGTAAATGCTTCGATTAAAACGTTTCGGTGACCTTTAACGACACCGTCCTTCGCAGAAAGAACGGGAGAAAACAGAGAGAGAGAGAGAGAGAGAGAGAGAGAATCGAATTTTACACCTCAGCCGTGGAGAAGCTGTTGTTTCCTGGCTACGTTCGCTCCGAATTACCATGCTTCTTTATCTAAATCCCGTCTGAAAGTCAGAGGCGTATTTCTTCGTTGCTCGCTCCATTTCCATCCCGTGTAATCCATTATCTCTTTAAAGGGCGAGGACATTAATAAAGCGTGTCATCGACGCGAGCGTCTAAAATCCAAGGAAGAGAACCCCGTTGGAGCGGAGAAGCAGGGAGTATCAAAAAAAAAAATATTTCAATCGTTTTTCTCTCCGTTTGGAACTCGATGGGATCTTTGTGATTTTCTTTCTTTCCTTTTTTCCCCACAAAGTCGTCGTTAAAGTGGCGGAGGAATAAATTTAAAGTGGTGGAACTGGGGGAGAAAGGGGAGAGTCGTAATAAACGTCGCGACTAGTTAAAAGTCTGCCACGATCCTCGAGTTTCTTACGTCTCGGTCATCTTTTCGTCTCAACCGCGAAAAGCTAGATAATTTTTCGTGTAGGTATTTGAAAAAAATTCGTAGCGCGAGATTGAAACGTATCAACAGCAACAACAATCTCTGCATTTTTCTCAAATTTAAAGATAAAAGAAACTTATGAAAAATGCACGAAACGCTTAAAGATCTAGATTTTATGCGCGGAGATGTTGGAATTTGGATCTCGTCCCAAGTCCAGTCCGAGCTGAGGAAGATTTCCAAGTACGAAGAGAAGGTTAAAAAATTGCTCGATGGTAGTCTGCAGCGAGCGGGTGATCCAGTTAGAAGATGAAAGGCTCTGACTCTTTAAGAATAGAATCAGCCCATACTCGGCCAACGTTCGAGGACACGTGCGGGCCGAAGAAGTTGGTCGGTAGTCAGATCGTAGCGTGTTCTTCGTGCCTGTTAGAGCAGTAGACTGCTAGTCAGCGATCAATCAGGATCAGTCGCGGCAGGAACCAATTACGCTCGTTCTAATCGTGACTCGAATCCTCCTCGAATCATCGAGCTGACTTCGTCCGTCTCTAATTATCTGAATGTAGTTACTCCTTCCGCCCGAGCGGCTGCAGCAAAAATCCCCTTCGCGATATTCCGGCGTTTGGATCGAACTTGCAGTCTGACTTTCTGAGCGAGTTTGAAGAGCCGATTTTCCCACAAGTGCGCATTTGTACGGGCAAGCATATTTCTGGGCGTAATTTTCAAATACCCTGCATCTGTCTATGAAAGAAAAAAAACAAAAACACGATTCCTCCCACTGGTTGATTTTGTTCTTTGCGCTAGCGACTGCTCCAGAAATTTGGCAAAACGCTTGAAACTCGCGTTTCGAGAAATCTCCGTTCCGTACGAAAGCGCCCGTAGGAAACGCCGCCATGAACGGACGAGGTAGGATCGTTTTATCGAGCCTGACACTCGAAACTGGGTTGAATCTCGGAGATTCAGACGCTTCGAACACGTTGTTGTTACAATTACGGTCGAGGAGAGGCCGCGGTTTGGCGGCCTGTTCTGGTGGATGGCTCGAGACGCAGGTAGCACCTACGGAACCGGTTGAACAGGTTCCCGTTCTCGACTGCTCTCCCTCTCTCTCTCTCTGTTCGTAACCGGCGAAATGAGGGAGAGGCTACGCGAGCGGATCGAAACGAAGAAAAAGAAGGGTCTAACCGGCGATGATGCCCGGAGAAGAAAGGGGCCCGTGGAAGAGGGGCCGAGGGAGGAAGGGGGAGGACGGTCGGGAGCAGGTAAGGAACAGGTGAGAAAGGGAGAGGCGAGGGTGCACACGCGAACGTTGGAACAGCGCTGCTGGGTTTCCGGTGAATGGCGAGCGCCGGCCACGAGCCAACGTCCAATCAGGGCAGGAAACGACGTCGAGGCCACGCGCAGATCGTGGCTCTCCAAGCATCTTTCCCTCTCCCCTCTTCGTCTTCTTCTCCGGTTCTCTCGTCTGGCGCTCTTCTCCTTCACGGTTCAACCGACCGCGCGCGCAATCTTCTTTCTACCTGCGGGCCCTTTCTTCGTCCTCTTCGTTTTTTTTCTGACCGTGGCAAAGGTGAAGCTGCTGCCGTCACTGCTGCTGTTGCTGCTGCTGCTTTTGCTCACTCCCTATTTCCTTACCAGCGTACCACCGTCTTTGTCGCGTGATTGTCGCGAAAAGGACCCCGTGTTTGGGGAAGGGGGGAAGGGGGGGGGAGGTCAACGGGAGGTCTCTCAACCAGAATAACATTTTCCTGGATTTCGTTCCTGGATCTCGGGGGAAGGGGAAGAGTAACGGCGTCGATCTGGTCAGATTGATGGTCGCTACTCCACTCCCGGGCGAGGGAGTCGCTTTTCAGGGTGGTGCTCTTGGTCGGGTTTCCTTGTGATCGAACGTTTGTCAATCGGCAGGGAGCGCATTTTGAAGGGTGAATAAGAAGCAGAGGGAATCTGAAGCGGGTGCTTGAGCTTCTGTGTGTGCAACGTTTGGCGGAAGTGGCCTTTCTTCTTCGATCGAGGCGGTTGAAACGCGCGGGCGGTGAATGGCGCAGAGTGGTAAAAATAAAGAGAATGTTTTTTTCTTTCTCTCTTTTTTTGTTTGTTTTTTGGTCGCGAGGGAAGAATGTAAATTACGCGCGAGATGCGTTAATGAAATTTACAACGGGAGGAATAATTTATTTCGGCTTTCAGAGTCGTTTCTACCGAGGTGGAAATATGGTTGCAAGTTTTTGCGACACTTTTACCATTTATCCTCCCTTTAAATTTATAAAATTACGTACGAGGGATAGAGTGGACGAAAGTGACAGAATTACATCGTCTTCTATATTTATTATTCACGGCCACGTGAAATACTGAAAAGTTGTACCTATTGGTTCATTATTTTTCAAAGTTTTTTCATGGGGGTTTTTTTGGGTTTCGCGTCGAATCGCGCTTCTTGCTTTCCACAATCTGCCCCATCATTGATGTACCACTACGTTCGCTCCCTCGAGAAGACCGAAACGGACAATTTTTCATCCTAATTGCGTAGGACTTTCGCGTCTTCTTAGGGCAAGTAGGTTCGTGGAAATCATGTTTAATCGATAACGAACGTAGGCTGGTTAAGGATCTCTAGCCTTCGTTTCAATTTTGATACGTCCTTTATGGAAGACGAAGTAATGAATTATGTAGCTACTCGCCCGACAGCTTCGTTAGCTTCTTCAAACACGTGGTTTTTACTCCCTGTTAAAAAAATCTTTGCACCCGAACCATTCTCTCTTGGCTCTTTTTATTGGAACGTGTCGAATTGTCGAGCCAAAGTTCGCGGCACGTATATGACAGGTGACTTGTTATTGGGAAACGTCCCGTTTAATTAAAACGAAACGCTCGTTAAATTTTATAGTCCGGCGTTCGGGAGGCACTGATCGGAGGGTACAATTGTCGGCACAAATACCGTCGCGATAAAATGACGTTTCTTACAGGACCCCTCTCTTCCTCCTCTACTACGGGACTCTTGATCATTTCTTCGATCGAAAGCCTTGCCAGCAGCAGCGTTTTTTACGAGCGACCGACTGTATCGTGATTTTTACCCATCGTCGACTTCATTTACGAGCTTGCAGGCTGCCGGACGATTTCGTGCGACCTTGCTCGCTGCGCAGCCTTTCTCCCATTTAAACCTTTTCATCCAGAACTCTTCGATCTCCGATTCAATCGCCTGTCGAAGCTAAATAGTCGTAACGAGCTTCGGTATCGTTTCCCTCGTGCCTCTACAGGCACAGCCAGCTCCTGTCAGTCGCGTACTTTAACGCGGCATCTTTTCCCTCTCTCTCCCCCCCCCCCCCCCCCCCCCCCCTCGCGATCAACTTTGCGCGAGAAGTTGGTGCCCCGCCTCGATTGCAACGATTTATCTCTCGGTAAATGAAAATTTACGACTGACGAAAACGATTGGGACCTCGCGCTCGCTGCGCGCCATCTCGACACTCGCCGAGGGGTGGGGATCGCGTGGCCGCGAGCGGGAAAATAGAAAGTCGAAGAATGAGTGGTAGGTCCGTGGCCTTGAACACGGTCAGCCTCCGAGGCTCGAGGCGGAGGATTCTCATGCCGGGCCCGTGGTTGGTGCACACGCAACGGAAATCGTTATCGAAGAAGGCTCGGCCCTTGAATGCCCGGGACTTAAATAGTCCTTTCGTCGATAATGGGGTTATTTCGTGACGTGGCCAGGTGGAAAGCCGTTTCGAATCGCGCTCTCTCTCTCTTTCTCTCTCTCTCTCTCTCTCTCTCTCTGGACAGAGAGTTGCACGCCCGTTGTTCGACAATCACTGTGATCGAGGCTTCGGTCTCGGTTACGTTTCGATTTCTCGTCTTCCAACCTGTTCTCGAGCTCGCACGGAATGATTCTGTTTGCGTCTACTATTTTTAGCAGCGTGGTACTCTCCGAGTACGAGGTTTTGATTCGAGCGATTTTCGACGTTTCGGGGCGGAAATTTGAGCAAAGTTGTTTTGAAAATTACTCGCGTGTTTTGAAAATCAACACCGACATACAGTCGTGTATGCGAGATATAGTTTCGGTCTTTGAAGTTATATTAAATAAACTCAGTTCGGCGGTGGTGTTTGCAACATCAACAGAGTCGGTGACTTCTGAAAAATGCATTCATAGCAATTGAACGTTATTAAATTCTTAGAAATTACGGGTTATTTTGTCTTAAAAGAATGTGACGCGAAATAATTAATAAATTCTCTTGACTTGGACCACTTTCGCGATTACACAAGTGTCTTTCAAGCAATAGAAATCGACGTTAACGTAACGATTGTTACGATTGTTGCTTTCAATTCACTCGAAATCAAAACACACACACACACATACACGCAGTAATATATTTCTCTCTCTTTCGTATTTTCTATTTCAGCAAGTTACTCGCTACTTCCAAAGAGACGGAAAAATAAAACTGTCACGGCTGCGTTATACTCGCGCGACGACTCTCATAATTGCGCTCGAAACGAACGATTACGATTGCTCGAATCAGGCTAATTGAAACAATGGCGCGGCGTGTTATTTTGGTTTTTCGTTCGTTCAAATCGGTTGATAAAGGGGAAACGAACGACTATAGGTGCAGTGTTTCTTGACACTTTAATTGAACGGCACGAAAGCGTTTATAGAGGTCTTGCGTCGGGGAAGCGGGAAACGTTGCGAGCGTTTGCAGCGCGAAACGCGTTAAACGCGCAACGCTTCCCGGGGAAAACAATTTAACAGCCGAAAGCTTAATACTCGATTTACCTAAATAATTTATCTGTTTGAACTGACGTTTGCGCTTTATAATCAAGCAGCGGTTACAAGCGGGAAGTGAAGTTCTAATGAAAATTCTCGTTTCCTGACGGTTGCTTTTATGGCATCGCGTTTCGTGAAAATCGACCGGTCCAAACAAGTAAAAACAAGGAGGGGAATGAATGAAAAAAAAAAAAAAGAAAGAAAGAAAGAAAAGAACAGCGGCGTTCGATATCAGCGGATTCTTTTCCTTTCAATTCGCAATGCTTCTTTTTTTCGAAACTTTTTCAAATTCTTTTCCCCCTCGATAATCGTTCGATCAATCATCGAAATTGGAAAACATTTCCAACAATTCTCGAAACTTACGGGTTTGAGGAACTATTGCAAATTTTTCGAAAATTCCAGGAATTTCAATTCCAAGAACTTGCTGGAATTGAATTAAGAGTTTGCGACACGGAATATGTTGCGATGCAATTTGAATAAATCGACGTCTAACTTTTCGCAGAAGGGACGCGCGTCATTTAGGAAACACGCGTGTTAAAAACCTGTATGTGAGAAAGTAGAGAGCAGCAGATCCAGTTATTCAGCGACTTCGAAGTCGGCTCTTGCGCGACATGTCAAGCGAATAACACGTTAGACAAGGTGCATTTAAGACACTACTTACACACTCTATGGCTTTCAAAAGCGGGACAATGCGGCACTTGCTTTATAAAGTACTTGGAGGAGGTGCATTAATTGTTCGTGCCCTGTCAAAGATAGTTTGCTGAACGTCGGCGCGGGGATGGCCGCCTAAAATCGATAAAGACATTTTGCGAATAACATTCAGCCGAGCACTTTCCGCTAATTTTCACATGCACGGGGAACGTCTAATTAGAAATTTTACGGTCGACTTGCTGGAAATGTTCAGTCGCTATCGACGAAAGGTAGAATTTTGATTAATTTGGCACAAAATTGTTTCGTAATAAATGAGATTGCGCTTTCGCGCGCAACGAGTGGCACGCGTGTTTTTGGAGGTGTAATTTTTACGACACGAATGTTTTCACTCGAATTGTTACATTTACAAAATTACAATCACAACGAATTTCGATTCAGCCAATTAATTAACCGACGTGTTCATGATTCAACGTCAGAAAATGACGATTGAAATTCGTCAGTTTTGGACGATTGAAAAATCGATACTGAAAATCGACCGACTGAGCATCTGTTGCGCCATTGTACGAGCATCCGTCCTCCGTACGTTTGTTTAGCAGAGCCGAAAGAACGATTCACGTCACTCGTCGCTAATTGAAACCACGTGCGTCGATCAAAGATTCAACGAACCAGCTACAGAGCGCAAACATAGACATCCAGCGCGCAACGATCCACTGCACGCTGCGTATCGGACCAAATAAATCATCAGATTTACGACGCGTCGTACGTACCGAAACGATATTAGATCGCTCGGAAAGGAAACTCACTGGCGTTCTAATCGAGAGAGAGAGACTCGGCCTGGAAATGGAGTTGACCGCGATTTAAAAACCGCCGGGATCTCGGCGGTACAAAACCGCGATTGAAGAAAGCGACTTTTTCCGTAGTTTCCCTTTTTCCTCTCTCCTTTTTTCTTCCTTTTCACTGGTTTCGCAAAAGAAACTAGTCGCCCGAGGTTGCTCTGGGTCGATCTGGTGTTGCAGAGCAATTGCACCGTTCATTGCCTATCCGAGCGGACCATCATCCGTCTCCGGTTGTCCGTGAGCAAGTTGCGTTTTTCTCCGTGGAGAACACGTCAGTTTGGGCGTGGAGGATGCCCTAAGAAGATGAATGCCGTCATTTTCTGCCACCGTGTGTGTCTTCTTCTCCTTTTTTCTTCCCTCTTTTTTTTCTTTTGCCTCATTTCTCTGTTTGAACCTGCTAGCCCAAATAGGATATACTGTCGGTCAGTTTCGAGACTTACGGAATCCTCCACTTTGTCCGCGGATGGAGAGAGCGGGAGAGAGAAACAAATCGGTTTCCGAGATTTCTAGAGGTTTCAGTTCCGTTACGTGTACATGCTCGTGTCGTACGACCAGTACTCGCGATGAACCAACCTCGAGACAAGAAAGGAGCCTGCGATACTCTTCAAGTGCAACGCTAATGCAACGAAAATTAGCGATTGGTTGATTTGGGTCACGTGATTCGTGAGTGGGCGTGGGGTTGTCCGCTACTGAGCGATCGCGCCTGTAATTTGTTTTCTATCGATTCAAATGTCTGCATATCGATAAAATTTTGTAGCAAAAATCGGTCGTCTTCATTTCCTAGTCAGAACAGCTGCCTCTGGACCTTTCGGTGAGACGAATCGTACTGGGGTACAAGTCGTGCAGTTTTTTGAACACTGATTAGGTACTCACGGCGAGCTCACGTTTTGCGAAAAATTATTAATATTCGATAACGTCGTTGATAACTCGGTTGTTATTTCTCTCGATGCGTTGGACGACGTGTGTGGGTGAGTTACGGGCTTGGTAGCCAGCGTAGCTGGATGAGTAATGTAACGGCATGAGTCTTCCAGGATAAAAGAGAGACTGGAGCTTGGAGAGATGACTTTTGGCTCGTTAGTAGAAAGGTGTTTTATCTCACTGTTATTAGACAAAATGTTTGAAATCGCGCGTAGACTCGCAAAAATTGGTTAGTATCCTCCTCGTGCGAGTGAAACGTTTGTACCATCACAATTTATCTCTGTTTACAAATGTATCCGCTATATTCGATTATCATGAAATTTATCTCTTCCATTCTAAAATCTTATTCTTCAAAATTTCACGAGTTTCAAATTTTTATTAAAAAAAAAAAAAAAAAAAAAAAAAAGAAAAAAAAAAAAAAAAAAGAAAAACATTCTTCGAAAGTTTACAGCCAACCAAAGAGCAAAATTTTCACTCGGTGCAGCGGGGTGTTTGTTCGTTTGGAAGTTTCCCAAAAATGTTCGTAACACGCGCGACGAGACACGTTTCTGCCTCGCCAAGGTAGCTGAACTTTCCGCTAGAAAGCGGCGATTTTTAGCCAAATGGTCGCCTCGACGACACGGGCAACATTGTCGAAGTTTGAACGAGACAGGCGTGAAATTCGCGCACATTTCGCAAGTTATTAACGCGGATGGGTTTTCCTTGGGCAACGCAAGCTCTGAAATTAAGACATGCTTCGCCTAGGAATCTAGACGGGAATCAGCGTGAATTTTCGTTGCATCTTCCTCTGCCTTTCGTTGCGTTCGCCAGGCGAGAAACGTTCGCTCGATACCTCCGCCAGAAGAGAGAGAAATTATTATTGTAAAATCTTATTTCGAGACGGACGAAGGGAGGATTCGGCTGAGACACGATCTTGCGTTATTCCAGATACGCAGTTTCATTTGGCGAAAGAGCCGTGCAAGAACCGAGCAGCCGAGTAACGAGCGACGCTATACGTTGAGCAAACATTTCTTGTCCGTGGCGACGCTTGTTTCGTCGGACCGAAGTTCGTGTTCTTTTCAGACATTTTTCCATGTAACAAAGGACTCTGAGACATTTGACCGTCGTGGTGCACCTGTTTTCGGTATCTTCGCGCTGCGTCCACGTCCGTCTTTCGTCCTGATTCCATCTTTTCCTCTTTCGACGACCCTCTCCCCCTTTCGTTCGAAGCATCTCGTCTCAGATAACGTTTCGGGGTTTTCTCGCACGACCAACTTCCTCGGGAGATAGACGCACGAATTCGTCCGTTTTGCACGGGGGGAGAAGACGGAGAAAAATGGACGAATGTCTGAAACTACTTTCTTTCTCTTCAACTGCAATCACGAGTCGAATATCTCGTTTAATTCTTCAATTTAAATTCAACATTGCAGGTAATTTTCTTTACTCTCCGTAAATGTACAAATTTTTTTTATAACTTTTCGCCGCGAGAGTCGAATTTTGCTACTTTTTCTGCTGGGATTTTACCCCACATTTTGCGCTATGAATATTCATGTCTCTCTTTCTCTTCTTTTTTTTTTTTTTTAATTCCAAAAAAAAAAAGGAACTTTAGTGAAAAGCCGCAGCAGCGAACGAAACCGAGAGCCCGGGATATTTGTCGCTCGACGAATTTATCCGCAAATGTTGCAACATTCCAGCTTTAATGGCGCGTGCATTGGAGATCGCTGCTAATGTGCTGTACCTGATATGTAAACCGCGACGTTTGTCACGCGACGCGGCTGATTGCTATCTCCCAGGGTAATGATAGATCTTTCCCCGAGACTCTTTCAATCTTAATAACATCTTTCGCTGTATAAAGGCTATTCCATGCTGTTAGAACAAACACGGAACGTTTGTTTATTTTACAATCGGATTTATTTGTATCCTTTATTTTATCAAAAATGTTTTTTCCGTGCGTGGTTCGTCGAAAAAACGTA
>KQ435866.1:239416-256058 GCA_001276565.1 Melipona quadrifasciata
ATGCTTTTGCAAATAGTTAATCTCACTGCCCGCCCAGTGGCTACGCGCGTGTGTTATTTTCCTAGAAAATGAAACACAATGTAATAGAAAATAATCACCCCTGATAAACTAACTCTTGCCTTAAGAGGAGCAAAAGATCGTACAGTCGGACATTCGTATTCAACAGTGTATATCTACAACTTTGTTCCGGAGTATCCGTAATGGAGCATGTGATTTCGCGTTCTCACAAGTATGAAGCGCGTTCGAAGATTATAGATATCCGTGAGTGCTATATATGGATTGCGGAATCTCGTTGAAAGAATCATGCGTATGTATGTGCCTTCCAGTAATTCATACTATTACCCCTTATATATCTTCGCCGCCTGTTCCCTTTCACAAATATCCATCCTCTCGCGAGCAGTCGTTGCAAAAATTATTTCACGTGGCATCCAGCAGATTACCTTTCGATCCCTGCATCTTGCTTCACTGAACCGCAGAAAACACTTTTCAAACCATATTAATATGTAAGTATTAAACATTACAAACTAATCGCAATGTACAGAATCACGAAATTCGTTAGAAGAATCCAAAGAGGTTAATATTACAATTACACGTGTGGCAGAGGTGGTTGACTGGCGGTCCTTACCCCCACTTTCTAGATAGCGCTACCCCTTCCACTGCACCGATCTGTCCACTTGCTCAATAGGGAAATCAACAGACTGACGAGAAGAATATGAAATTTCTTGAAAACTTTAGTTTATCGAACATTTTTGAAAATCTCAGTTCCACGTGTAAATTTGTCACTATCGACATCACAGAGCTCGACCAAGACGCGACAATAGAGATCCTTGCAACAATTGCTACTTATTATTTATTATCATTGTTTCTATCATTACATCGTCAATGATAATAACTTTCAGTAGCTCGAAATCTCTAAATTTGCCAGTAATTCACAATGGAGCACTCAGCGCAAAATCAATACTACATTCATTCATGGTAAAAGTGACCACTGTTCGAGAGAAGCAGTTCGAGTGTACAAAGATACACAGGAAGATCAAACCGATCGATTATTTCTCTTTCATCCAGCTCTCTCCAACCACTTTACCTCCAATTTACCAATATCTTCTCCGATTGGCCCGCATAAAACATTAAACATCTTTCAAGATCGATTCCACGTAGCCATGCCTGTCTTTCGGAATTCTACCGTTTCGAGGCGTTTGATGGAACAGGACAAAGAGAAGATTTCGCATCGACGAGAGAACGTGGGTAACGGCAGGAGTGGAGGCAGCTGTAGAACGGTGAAAACTAGAGCAACCGAAGAGAACGATCCTGGATTGCAGGCTTGCACGAGGCAAGCAGATCTTAGAACGTACTCCACCGACGAGAAGCAATCCGATCTACCGTTCAGCAATCACGCACGCTGTCTCGGACCTAGGCACCATCAACCAGCGGGATAAGTACACGAACCGGGAACGCGCGAGGATGAACGGGAATAATTTGCACGTTCTCAGACGAGGCAGCCTCACATTTCGGAGGATCAGAGACGGTGACGGACGCCCGGCTCCGTTTCTCCATTCTGCGCGATACGATACTGTTATTTCCGTCTTGGGACGCGACCGGGAGCTTCAGCGAAAGTGGTCGTTTGAACTTTTACGAACATGTGTGACGTAACGCGCGTCGTACGAGAAATTTCCGTTAACGAAGGGGAACAACGTAACAACGATACTGTAACGATGTAACAAAAGGGAACGTCCGTGCCACGATTGTAATTGGCAAATTTCGAAATTTGCCTGAGAACTTTCTGCGAAAGTTGCAGGATATTTATTTCGTTTGACGTTTATGACTAAAATTGATAAATTACAATTAAATTTAAGCTCGAGAAAGTTACAAGGCAGTTGTCATTTTTCGAAATTCGAGCGATAGACGCGCGGTTGGTGCAATTCCATTGAGAGGAACGGGGTGAATGTGTGGGTGAACGGCAAGAAGCAGCGTGTCGTTGATACCGAAGCGCAAGAGGAGGGGAGGGATCGAGTGGCCGTGGCTTTAAACAGAACCAGTTCTGCCGTGGGACCTTGCGCGTTTTTTCGCCGATGCGGCAGACTGGTTCCAGTTTTCAATTACTTTTGCTGTAACCGAACCGCGCCGACCGGATGCAAATCGTTGGCTGATCATAATTTCCACCCTCCCCCCGGTGTCAAATTGTAGGCTCGCAGGATCTTGAATATCCTGTCAGTATCCTGTCTTTAATCGCGCGCTCGACTCGATCGATAACTCGTAACGAACATTTCGCAATGCGCGATGTTCCACGAGTTGTCCAGCTTCCGATCGGGGTCGAGAATAAATTCGAGATTCCCTCGAGTGTGATTCCAGCATCCAGATTGACTCACGATCCTACCGAATTCGCGGGGAACGCGTTAACTCGTGTAGTTTTAACATCGTCAGCCAAGAGAGGCGTCGATTGGAATAAAAAACTGCACGATTTGAAAGGCCCAGAAGCAACTGTTCTGACTAGGAAACGAAGACTTTTTTGCCATAAAATTTTATCGATATGCAAACGTTTGAATCGATACAAAACAAATTACAGACGCTTAGTACAACGCCACTCCTACTCGAGGTCTACGCCACGCCCCCTCGCGAATCACGTGACCCAAATCAACCAATCGCTAATTTTCGTTGCATTAGCGTTGCGCCTGAAGAGGCCCAGTGATAAAAAGAAAGCTGAAAAGACTCGAGACGTGATTAGCCTTGGACCAGTCACGTCCCGAACGATAACTCGATGCAATCGACGTTTCTCGAGTAGAGACGAGGAGAGAGAACAAATGATTTTTCCTTCTAAATCCGTGTTGCTTCCGGATATTATCGTTCGTAAAAGTTGTCAGACTTTTACAAACTGGAAACTCGCAGAGGTTCTCGCGTTGAATTCGCGAAAGTAGACAAATAGGCGAGAAACAGACGGACAAATGAGATAGCCGAGGTAACGGAGGAAAGAAAACGGAAGATCGAGTGGAGGAGGACGTTAGAAGCGTTAAATAACGATTAACCGGCGGAGTTGGCGTTTAATCTCCGTCGACTGGCGCAGATACAAAGAGACGGGAACGAGACCGTGGAGGAATTCCCGATAAAACGATTTGCATTTCCTGTTGGATCAGCGTCCGTTTCGTTTTACGCGCTGTTTAAATATTATTCCGGGCGTAGTATAGGCGTCTTTCGTGGCCCGGGCCACGGCGTATTATCTCTTCCCTCCTCTCTCTCTCTCTCTCTCTCTATCTCTTTCTCGTTCCCCCGATTTCCAAAGGTGTTTTATCTATATTTATCCTGGCCGCTTCAGGTTCTTCAAACCTTGCCTTTTCGCTCTTGAATCGTTAACTTCCAGTCAGACCGCTACCGCTTTTGCCCCGCCTCGGTGTTTGAACTGAAACGACAATTACATCGCCGATCGTAAAACAGGTCCGCGCGTGTTGTGCTCGACCATGTATCGCCGTTGAAACTGGAAGACGCGCCGCGCGCTACTTGTACGAGCATTGTACGAGCCAGTCGTAATAAACGTACGAGCGTTATTCGAACTTTCCAGACGCGTCCAACTTTTCAAACTTCGCAACGTTTCCGAGGATTTTTATAGATGCTTGCCGCTCGTCTTTCGTGAAATATTTAGAACATCCAACATATACGTGATACATCCAAAGTGGAATGCCTTTCGTGTGTCTGAATTTTCAAATGTTGCAACGTTTGAGAAGATCCTCATAGATCCTTTTGCTGCTCATTTTTCACGAAATATTTATTAGAACATACAATGTACGTATTTGGAGTATCCAAGGTAGAATACCTTTCACGATAATTTTGAACAAGCGAAATACTCTGGTTGAGTTTCAGTTCTCCAGGCATGTTCGTGATAATGCGAAACTTTTCAAATGTGTCTAACTTTTCAAACGTTTGAAAGAATTCTTATAGTACGTCTTTCATGAAATATTCAGTGTTCAATATACATAACATGTTTAGAGTATCCAAAGTAGAGTACTTTTCACGATAATTATGAATAAATGAAACATTCTCTAGGTATGCTCATGATAATACAGTGAAATTGCTTTTGAACGTTCTACGTTTTGTCCTTTTTTTATTTTCATAGCATTTTTCCATACTACTTGGGACAAGTGACTTGATACTTTTCTACTTGGGATTTAATACTGTTCCAATTTACAATGGAAAAAAATATATAGCCCAATTAAAAAAAAAAAAGATGAATTTGGAAATTTCTAAATCCACAAAAAGGAAATGAAGACGACCAATTTTTGCCATAAAATTTTATCGATATGCAAACATTTGAATCGATAGAAAACAAATTACAGGCGCGACAACGCCACTCCTACTCGAGGTCTATCCCAAATCGACCAATCGCTAATTTTCGTTGCATCAGCGTTGCACCTGGAGAGGCCCGATTTTTCTGAGTTACCCCCGCTAAAATTATTTTCACTGACAAAAAAATAAAATAGTTAAAAAGATCGCGTAGAGTAGAACACAGGAACTCCATTTTCCTGATATAGTTCGGGAGATCCCGTTATTCAACATTCCGACCAAATTTCCTTCGTTCAAACAATCGGAGCCACCGGAAGGATCCAGTACACTTGATCCAGTTTCCAGTGGAACGCGATTCTCCACAGACGATACACGCGCGCGACTCCTTCGGTTGCTGTTCGTTGAATCCGTGAAAAGGTATAATTTTTCAAAGGAGCAACTTTCAAAGTTGAAAGAAACTTAGTCATCGACAGAGAGAGAAAGAGAGAGAAACCTGGCAATATAAAAAGAGAAGACCCGATCGGTGGATCGATGATGAAACGCGTCGACGTATAACATATATATACGTGGCCATTTTGCTCGGTGCATCGAAAAGAGGAGCCCCGATGCACAAATTGCACAATTCAATCGGAAAGACGATTAACGCGATCGATGTCTGAGCGACTTGCACGGTCTTCGTCAAAGTAGCGACAGATCATTGCCTCTCAACTTCCTTCAAACAACAAGCAGCAACTCGCGCGCTCTGTTTCTCGAGTCAATCGCGTCGGCGAAGCAATACAGAGAAATTTCTTTTCTTCTTCTTTTACTTTTCCTGACAAGTGGAGTTGATTTTTGATTTTTGTGCAAATTCGTGTTTCGAAGAATTGAAAAAGAAACATGGAACACCGTCGCGGAGCAAATGTCAAAGAAAACAGCACAGCTTGGATGTTTTACATTCTGCGTGTGTACTTTTCCTTTTCTGCAAATTTTTCACGCGTAAAAATCTTTACCTCACTTTCACAAGTAGAATAATTCGAAAGACACAGTTCTCACATTTTATTTTGAATTTGCCTCTCCTGGAATATCACAATTAAAAAGTAAAGAACGCAGATTATGTTGAGATTAACAAACAATGCAGGAGCAAGTAGACTTTGATAGAAATAAGAAAATAATCTCAAGAACTCCGAGACTACGTGAGAGTTAAACAAGGCTCGTTTGGTATTAGGACGTAGGAATTTTTCAAGGGAACGAACGCCGTTTTATTCGTGTTATTAGCTCGAAATTGTACACATTATTTCGATTATTCGAACAACGTCCATCAACTTTCAAAGTCGGCCGAATAGCTACGAGAGGCGGTGTACGTAAATCCAATATATTGCGGTGGTAAACTTGAGGCAGCCTGATAGTAATTACAGACCCTAAACCACTAGTTAAAATATTTGAACTTTCGCATTCAAGATAGTTCGGCGGTAATTATAAATCTGAATTTTAGATAGTTCAACGTGGCGGGACACGGCCCGTTGAACGAAAAGTTTCTTACAAACTATCAATTCTGGCAAAAACAAAATCTCCGTAAACGCGTAACTTTAAAACATTCACAGACGAGCCGCGCAAATCGTCGCAACGCGGCGCCATAAACTAGGACCCTGGAGGATTGAAATTATAAAATTTCCGTAATCGTAAAATTGAACGACAGGACACGGTGTGTTCCCCCCTTGGAAGTCTGTAGTTTATAATACTTAGCTATTTGAATATTTTGTCGCAGAAAAACGCAGACCATGCGTCTGTTTCTTTTTTCTTTCGCTGCAACAGCTGACTCTGACCTCTCTTTTTCTTGGATAGTTACACTTTTTCCTGTTTTTCAATAACCACGCTGCTATCTTCTGCAACCTTCGACCGAATGCAAGACGCGTTGTTCTTATCCTGCTCCTTTTATTTTCATTTTCTGTCTTCTCTTTTTCTGTGTCATTCGTGCAAGTATAATTTGTACTTTCCGTCGTATTCTCTTTCTACGAAATTTTTGACACCTCTGTAGAATTATTCTTGATTCGATTTAATTTGCTCAACGCTGCAACAATGTCACTTTCTACTAAAATAAAACCGTGATATTTCTTTCTCTTTAACTTGGAAGAGATAATGTTTAAACACGCAACGAAGAAATCGTTTCAACTTGAATTTAATTTAAAGTTC
Organism: Melipona quadrifasciata; assembly: GCA_001276565.1. Taxonomy (NCBI): domain Eukaryota; kingdom Metazoa; phylum Arthropoda; class Insecta; order Hymenoptera; family Apidae; genus Melipona; species Melipona quadrifasciata. Next base: position 245,855 of record KQ435866.1, read on the forward strand.
AATAAAATTAGTCTTCTCTTGTATTTTTGACGTTTCATTATAAAAAGAGAAGATAGATGGGGAGAAACTTTTGGCCCATCCTGGGTTCGATTAGGAAGACAGGCGAGACGAGCTTTCGTTAATGTTAATTCGAACGAAAGCTCGATAAAGAAAAAGGGGAGGAACGTTCCTGATCGCCGGCTAACCAGACAGAAACTCGCGCGGTAACACATCCTCATGGGATAATTTCTTTTCGGTCAGGGGAATATCACGTTACTGCATCTGGACGAAAATCAGGATCTTTCACGTTGCGCACGGGTAGATCTCGCTCCTCGGGGAAGCCCCCCGAGGAAGAAACCCTTATCCTGACACCCGATCGCCGAGGAAGTTCGCTACCAACATCTGAACCGCAAAGCCACCCGCGTAAATTATGCCGGCAAGTTTCGGTCGTAATTTTATGCATCTTAACGTCGCGGAAGACGTTAACTCCTCGGGCAGGGGGGAGAAAAAGAAACCACCGCTCGCCGAATAGGGGGCAGGGGGACAACAAGCAGCTTTCCTTTTGGATTTTACGGTTCTCTTCGTCTCTATTTCTCGCCTCGTTTCCTTTCTCGCTTTCGTTTCTTGCGCTTGGACAGGATCCCCTCCCGCAGAAAAGTGGAGAGACATCGAGCGCGGAGTCGAGGCGAATTGCTTCGAGATTTAGCGCGGCTGATTTGCGTCGATGAAGGGGGAACGTTCCTGTTAATGGTCGTTAGGTGTCAGACGACTCAATTACGCGGTAATCGAATAGTAAAATTTACTTCGACGTTGGCGGCCGTGCACTTTGCGGAATATTCTTGCTGAAACGAGACCTCTGACTACCGAGAGTAGAATACCAAGAGAGAGAGAGAGGGGGGAGGGGGCTCTCTTTGAGAGTTCGCTGTACTTCCCTCCTGTGTGGAAAACGTAAAACGTTCTCGAATAAATATCGGGCAAGATGTTGTTTCGTCCACGTCTCGAATTATTGCTCTTAAATCAAGGGGATTTCGTCTCTTGCTGCTTGACGTGTGGAGATCTTTGAAACGACTCTTTCGTTGCGTCGTTCTATCGATAGGTTCGTATCGCAACTTATGTCACGCGGATTTGTACCACGTTCGATTCTACGTCGGGGCAATTCTACTGGGCTTGAATTTCTCCAAAGTAGAATTCTTATCTTTGTCCAAACTGTGTCGTTTTAATTTACACGCAACGACAGGTGTTCACACTCGAGTAATTGGTGCAAGAATTTTATGCCCGTTGACGGATAAATATTTCAGAATTTTTGGAGTACTTGGACCTTTTAAAAAGCTTCGAACGATGAAATAAAATTATCCTTTGTGCGCGTGTAAATAATATTTGCTCCTTCAAGATATTAAATTAAAATGAAAGAAAGAAAGAGAAGAAAGACAGAATCGTTTGTAGCTCGTGTAACTTTGGGATTGGAGTTGGGAAAGTTATGGGAGGTCGAGCGAGAAATTAGCAAAACGAATCTATCGCTGTTTACGTAGAATTTTCCAATAAAACGGTCTAAAATGTTATTTCCGCGCGTACGTTCCCGTATCGGGGCGTACGCGTCGCTTTTATTAAGACCCATCTCTTCCGTGTCCTCGCGGCGTATGGATAACGAAGTTTACATAACCTAGAATCCGAACTCGAAATGGATTAAGACATTAAGATTCTGTTTGAAGCGGATCATAGAGGACGGGTTGCGGAACGGGTGCACGCTCGCGCGCCATTGGGATTACCATTTAGCTTCTATCTGGCTGGCAAAGGAAATGTCACAATAGGCGATAATCGAAGGACAAAGCGCGGGAAATCGCAAGCGATATCAGCTATAATCTCACAACCTCACTCTCTCTTTCTCTCTCTCTCTCTCTCTCTCTCTGTTAAATTTGGACCGTAATATTAAACGTCAGATTTTGTCAATTATTACACGGTTCGTGCGTTTTCCTTCTAAATATTTAGAGATTATTACCTTTTATTTATTCGTATTTTCCCCTGTGATATTTCTATTATTATGACGTGAAAAATATATCTGTCGTGACATAAAAATTTTTCAACATTCTCGTTTTTCTAAACAACAAATTTTATTTGATAGTTATTAGAAACCATCTTTTACGAGGTACGAATGATCGTTGTAAAGTCCTTTTGAAATAATTTATGCAGTAAAAAATTGCCTGGAATAGCTTCACCTTTCCGAAATTTATTCACTAACTTTTGTCGTGACCAAATTCAAATTGCTACGATAAAATTGGCATATTTAAATTGGTATAATACAACATGTATATTCATGACGAGGTAACGAGATTATTTTTATTGCAAATCTTTTTAACATCCGACGTGAATTATAAACGATTGAACAGATGCAGTTGAATAATTGAACTGCAATCAAGTAATTAAATAAACAGAAAAACGGGGGCCGCAAAATAATTTTCCATTTTTTGCAAGTTTACTGTTAGAATCAATCCATATCACGAATGACCGTACAGAAAAAACTGCACGACTTGTACCCCAGTACGATTCGTCTTACTGAAAGGCCCAGAAGCAACTGTTCTGACTAGGAAATGAAGACGACTTTTTTGCCATAAAATTGCTCAGTACCAGACCAACGCCACTCCTACTCGAGGTCTACGCCACGCCCCCTCGCGAATCACGTGACCCGAATCAACCAATCGCTAATTTTCGTTGCATCAGCGTTGCACCTGAAGAGGCCCGATTCTCTGAGTTACCCCCGCTAAAATCACTTTCAGTGATAATATGCCGTTTGTTTCTCAACTGAGTGTTCGCGGGAGAAGCAGAAAATTGAACTTTTGAAGAAAATATCTTTCACGGTGGTATGGTTTCTTTTTTTTAATCACTCACGTCGTTGCACAGAACGAAAGGGACGCAACAATATAAACGATACAAAAGGACGGAAAAATCACGATCGCAAGGACATGCTCGCCGCGTATAAATTACGCGTCGAGAGCCGAGGCTGTAAGTGAGAGAGAAACGTCGTAGAAGCAGGTTTGGAAAGTCTTTGACTAGTCGATGCCGTTCGAGGCCGTAAGAAAGTTGTCGGGGCCGACGAAAGCAGGTTCAGCCACGCTAAAGTACCTCGATTTCATCTAATTAGCGTCGATGTTGGATAAACAGAATAAGACGAGGGAGCCCGTGTTTAGTAATTAGCACCGTGATGCTCGAGATGCACGTGTCTGGCGTGTCAATGCAGCGAGGGAAACCATCGTGCAGTATATTTTCTTTATTCGACTCCTTTACTTGCTGTAACATCGCCGACGGAGGACCAACTCGTAAGGTAAACAACATTACCCCAGAGGGGAAAAAACGTCTAGCAAACTATTATAAGTAGACGCTGAGTTCGGTGAACTCGTTCTTTGACCATTGTCGCGTGAGAGACGTTGTCGCGCGGAAAATACGTTGCAGACGTTGGATCGCGCACCGATTTATGGGAAAATCACGGGGCGGCGCGTGCACGAAGCCTCGTTCGACGCTCGATCACTGTTAAATGAAACATTTACGTTGAAAGCGAGAGTTACGATCAGAATTGGTCGGATTTCCGTCAGAGACGCTCGTTGAAACACACATATCTAAAAATTTAACGCTAGAAACGTCGACTATCAAAGCGCAAGTCTTATATTGGAGAAATGAAAATATGAGCAATAGAAAAAAATTTCTAACAAGAACACTAGCTTTTATTATATATATACTTTACAGAGGGTTATTTTATACAAAATTTCTGGCATCAGAGATGATTGAGATTTGACTTTTACGGTATATTATAGAATAGTTAAGAGTTGGTGCTGTAATACATTGTTGTATGCATTGGTCGAAGTTGAAATTGAAATTGTTCGTGAATTAAAAATTCTTTAGAAATTGGAAGTTACAATTAAAATTAAATCGTCCGTTTTAAAGAGCAAATATCACGCCAGAGGAATTTTGAAATTCTGCATTCGCTAATCTTCGAGACTGAGGATCTTTCTCGGCTGAATATTGCGTTCGCTTTTAATTCAATTAGCATTGGACGTACAATCAGTTCCCTTACTGCGATTACAGGAGGATGAACGACCTTATTGTTGGACGTTCATTATGCATTCTGTCATTAACGAATGAATTTTTAATGAAAATAGTATCGAAATGATTTCATTGCATTCAAAGAATAATAAAAAAGGTTTAATTTCTCGGTACTTGAAGATGAAAAATATTAAAAGAAAATCTGACGATAAAAGTGCGAAAGTTCAGAGAGATTCTCCGGTGGAAATGTATCTATCATGGGCAATTGAAATTACAATAAATAAAGATACCTTCCCTTTAACGCGTGGCCCGTTTAATATGGCTTAATATGGTTTGCCGAAATTATCCAGAAACTCGATCTGAAATAATAATTTTATTGAATATTTAACGAAAATATATCTGAGGTGAATACTAACGACCCTCGGTAAACCATACCGAAGAAGCTTATAACCGAGCTGGAGGGGAGGTTTCAGAGAGGTAAAGGATTTGCGAATAGTCTACGATGAAATTTAAAGGGAAGCCTTGGTTGGTTCACCAAAGGGTGAAATACTTCAGGATCTGTTAAATTATACATGAAGCGGGAGAAAAAACCCCCCGGCGGGTTAATCAGATTAGAAATTCGATATATCTCGAGTTATGGATACCTCGATCTGACAAACATTATGGTGTTTTAATATATTACGCTTAAATACTCGATCGGCTTTGTTAATCGTTGATAAAGAAGACGACTAATATTCTTTCACGCGTCAAACTTTGAAACATTTATGAAATATTTGCCCAGTTTATTCTTTGATTCGTCGTTGAATAAGAAAAAAGATGATTTGCGAGTCTGCGAGAGAATTTAATTTGCTCTTGAGACAGGAAAAATATAATTTGAGTTAATAGTGTTGAATATCTCGATGTTTATTGTAGTAAGGGAACAAAGGATTCAAGAAAATTTTTCAAACAATTATTTTAATATAACCTAATCAGTCTGTAGCGTGATTGCACACACACGTGCTATAATCTTTAAAAATTACTGTCAAGACAAGCCTTAACTTTATTAATATCTACTTTCACATCGCGGTGGTCGTCAACATCATAAATCCACCGTTAGGCGACAAATCGGAAAGACTTAAATACCACTTAACGCTCCGCTCAACCACAGAAGATTACGTTTCAGGTTGCTACACCTGTACTCCGGCTCGTGATAAGGAAATGCAAATTGCGGTGACAATCATCTAGGTGTCTGAATATTTTGCCGAGAACCGTAACGGTATTGCGAATTAAATCCTTTCGAATAGTTCCTGTACAAAGTGCAGTGACATGCATAAAGTCTCCGAGCGAATCGTATCTATTTTTTGATACAATTTGGCCAATTTTGTCGATGACATTGCGCGCATAGAGGATTATATCAAGATTATGTCAAGAACACTGTCAAACTTTTATAAATCATCAGTCAAAAGTTTTGTGTCACTGAGTCGTGAGAAATAATCGTTTAAACTTCTTCTACCATTTTTTTCAAATTAATTTCCTACAAGTCTGCCTGCGAAACTAAAGAGAATCGCTTCGCTTGTTTTACACTTTGCAAATTTAGCATGTACAATCTGCTATAAATCGACAGAAGATTTAGTAGAGCGACTCGAAACCTTGGGGAGAGGGTGGTGCATGCTCTCGCTCTGCTCGTTGGAACTGGCACGCTTTTTTTTTTTTTTTTACATATGTATATCGCGAACGAGAACACGGATGGTACAAGCCCATTCCTTCGGAGTTGCCTGTCATTAGGCAGGATAAATACCGCGCAATCGGCGAGCAACGCTACTGTACAATTGAATTGCATTTACAGGGCAGATATTCTGACCGATATACGCGTGTTCGCGTCATTGCTTTCGAACGGTCATTGATTTTTCGCTCGATCGCGAGATTGCATTCCAACGGCGGAAAAAAGGAGGGGGGAGGGAGTAGGAGAGGGGAAAAAGAGGTAAAACAAAACAAAAAACGTTCCGAGCGTTCCATTCGCGATGGTTCGTTCATTTTTGGTTTCTTCCTTGCTCTTCCTCCCTCTCTCTCTCTCTACGTTCCGCGCTATTTTTGTATGATTTCGTTATCGATAAACAAATGATTCGTTTGATTAGTTTCGGAGCATCGGGATTGCGCGCGGCCTGCTCGCGGTAATTGGAAAAAAATGAAACGTCGGAAGCAGATTTAGCGTGTAATGGAGTAACGCGAGAGGCAGCGATATAATAGATACTTTTGCAGCTTTGTAATCGTTGCCGCGATGTCGAAACGTTGGTAGATTCCTTCACCTCTCCAGCGGCGAAAGAGAGAGAGATTCTGCTGATTTTTGCGGGGGTGAACCCAGAAAATCGGGCCTCTCCAGGTGCAACGCTGATGCAACGAAAATTAGCGATTGGTTGATTTGGGTCACGTGATTCGCGAGGGGGCATGGGCTAGACCTCGAGTAGGAGTGGCGTTGTCTGGTACTGAGCGATCGCGCCTGTAATTTGTTTTTAAAATTTTATGGCAAAAAGGTCGTCTTCATTTCTTAGTCGGAACAGTTGCTTTTGGGTAAGACGAATCGTACTGGGGTACAGGTCGTGCAGTTTGTTTTTTCAGATTTTACTAGGAGCGAAAGAACACGTCTGTCGATGGGATTTTCTGACTGTATGTGCACGATCGAAAATTTGCCGAAGAAACCGAAATTTTCAATGAAATAAAAACGTGCAATTTAAAGAGAAAACAATTTCTATACATTCCCTCTTCGAAAAGGAACGTTCGTTTGAATTCAATGCAATTTCACTCGCACCATCAAGGGTTTTACAGTTTTTACTTGCAATCGTTACTTTTACAATTTACTTATTCCTTCATTTCTTACGGTGACGATATGTTACTTGGTCTTCTACGTCCGATTCGTTGGAAAATCTAACAGTTAGACACGTGCGCGTTAAATTCCAACTTTCCCATCTGTCCAATTACGTATCGAAAGAAAGACAGTATTTTTCCAACGGCGAGCAAGTATATTATTGACTCTTTCGGTAGACTCTTTCGGTTACTGCCACTGCCCTTTTGAAACGCAAAACCGTTTCGCACAACAATTCGAAGGTAATAATAAAAACTCGCTTTACATGTGTTGGTGCAAAAACCAAACAAAATTCTCGAACACGCACGTTCATCTGTACAACCGCAGTAACTGCTGTTAAAGAACCAATTTCTAGCAAATAAGCGTAAACGTTCACAGTTAACTCGGTATGTTTTATCCAACATCAATAAGCGTATTGCTGGTTTTTCCAGCAGAATGCTATACTTTATTGCCTTTCGGCGCCGAATCAACGAATGAAACGTTCGCAGTCATCCCAGCCTCGAAAGAAACTCGTTTTACTTTCATTTCCACCGTCTATCTTCAAGTGTGTCTGTCGAATTTACAATTTGCAAAGGAAACTGACACATAAACGCGTGTCAACTGTGACTTAAACGCGTTTCGTACGTTTTGTACATAACGCAATAAAATGTAATATCGGCTATTGTTAAAATATTATATTTGACTTTGGCATCGAATGCCACAACCATTCAAGCTTGTTTCAAGTTCGCAGTAATGTGCAACTAACTTGGATTTAATCCTCGGATGTTCGAGCATGGAGAGAAAGAGAGTAAGTTGTTCAATTATAAAATAAATATATGTTAGGAAAGATATAACAATATTTGTGAATATACTTTTCTCTCCAACACTACGTGTTGTGTGTTAAAATGACACAGAAATCTAAAATATACAAAAATTGGATTTTTATTGGATTGGATAATGGGGAAGGAACAAGTTGTTCAATTATAGCAAGAATTTATTAATATTTTCCTCTCTAATTACCTGTTGTGTGTTGAAATGACACAGCAAAGCTAAAGCAATCAATAAAAGAAAAAAATCGAATTTCCAAGCGTGTAGGAAAAGAAACACAGATGCTGTCGACGCAAATTGAATCCAGCCTGCACACGCGACTGTTTATAATTACTCACTGCCCCCGGCTTAAACAAATACACGCGCACCGCCGGCTGTCCCAGCAAAATATCGTTATTTTTCCAATTCGAGTCGATCAGCGAGAAGTTCTTCGTGCCGGATTTACTGTCTTCCTCCGTAGTCACTGGCAGTTCGTTCTCCTTCCTGCGAGATCGACGAGGTCGAACCGGTTTCTCGCGTCCGTCGTTACGCCATTCGAACCGGACCAGTCAGCAAATCGCACGGGACGACGGCGACGATTTTCGAAAATGCCTCTCGATGGCAGACGGCGGCGGCCGATTCCGTCGTCCTCCGCCGACTCGTGGGGAACATGTGGTCGCAGCGTGTGTCCACACGCCGCTGGAGGCATCGCTCCCTCCCGCAAAGCTGCAACATCTGCAGCCCGCACTTTTATCTTCCTCCGTGTCTCGCCCGACGTCCCCTGAACGGACGAACGATCCTTTCGACGGTTGTCGTCGTCGCCCCTTCTTCGCCGTGGCGTCCTCCCCGCCGAGGGCAGGGAGGAACTTTGCTGCGTCAAGCACGCTGCGAAGCTGCAAGTCGTCCTCGCGATCGTAAAATCGAACGATCCACGGGCTCGTCCGAGATTGCTCGTCGTTTGCCGACAGATTTTCTTGTTTATACGGAGGTGAATTGATCGAAGGTCGTTGAGGAAGGACGTTCCTTCTTTTTCTTATTTTTTTTTTTTTTTGCACACTGTGAAAAAGGATAACTAAGGAAACATATTTCTGCGGTGCATCTGCTCGCTGTGTTGGAGATTCGCTTCGTTTGGTTTTCTGCGAGGGGGGGATGCGTCGAATCTTTCCCTGCAGAATTTTTACGACGATTATGAGGACGCGGGATGAGTCGGGAGATGCGTCGAGTTTCCTCAACGATTTCTGCGATCTGTCGATTTTTCGTAGTATAATGTAATTTGAACTATTGTCGTTGTTTAATATGAACAGGTTTGTGCAAAGTACGAATCGTTTACAGTTGCTCAGAAGTACATGATACGAATATGATCTTAGACGTTTGGATAATTTTTGGAAATTGATTTAATGTAATTTAACTATGGTGTATTAAGGCCACGTGGAAAGTAGCTTGACATTTGTAGTTGAGTGGCTCTCAAGTGGCTCTCGTTTTAAATTCAAGAACCCTTGGCTAAACAAGTAGTGTCAACGTAAATATCGTTTCCTCGAAACCTCGTGTTCTTTGAGCAATTCAACTTTAAGAGATGTGTCCTAATACGGTAGAGATACAAACCCTCGCTGCTACTTGGAAAAATACTTTAGAAAAATAACTTGGAAAAATGTATTTTCACGTAGAAATTGAAATATTTTTATACTCATTGCGCGATTCTTTGTTTGTTTCAGGTAAGCGAGAAACACGTACATTCTGTCTCGGATGCACTTGGACGCGGCGTGATTTTTCATGTGAGTATATTCATCCGCAGCTCGAATCGCGATGTAATAAAAATTGTAACAATAAAACACACTGGTTATGAGATATTCAACGAAGATGGACAATATTTGCGATAATTGATTTCGCACGTCGTAAAGAGGCACATCCAGGTATATATTTGCTCCTTATGAAAGTTGGAACGTTATTATGCCGATGTCTGTTAAAATGGAACTGACTAAAGCGAGAACGCAATAAAGTAAAACGGCTATATAGCGGCAATAAAGTATCACTGGAAGGATATAAAATGCAAACTCGTAAAATCGAAATGTTCGTAATGTTTGAAAGTCGATCGACCCGGTGCCAGTAAAAATTTTCATTCGAATTAAATACTGAAATATTCCTCCGCGGAATTAAACAAATTACGGGACTATTTTATTTTTTCAGATTTTGCCTCATCTCCGATTAGGAGTAAATAATAAATGTTTGCTCTAAAAAATTTGATGCAGTAAAAAATGCAAATTCGTTCCAAAAAAAAAAAAAGAAAAAATTAAATAAAATAGAGGTGCGTAAATACATTTTAAGATGTAAATTAATAAAATAGATGTATAAATTAAATGAAATAGAGGTATATGAAATAAGGAAGAAAGTTACGTGTGAGAGATTCTCAAAATTTCAAAGAATTAATGTTCGTAGAAATTAGTCTGCACGTGTGAAAAAGAAATTACAAAAAAACCCGTGTCTTCAGCTTCAGTTTAGGGACGTTCGTAGAATTTGATTCTTGCTGTGTAATTCGAAGCTTGTAATACGATCTGTTTTATCGATTGGGTA
>KQ435867.1:0-10223 GCA_001276565.1 Melipona quadrifasciata
TGTGACTGTTCGCACATATTTAGGTAAATCACTTTTAAAGTATAGAGAGAACAAAGAAAAACAAAAAAAGAAAAAACAAACAAAAGAAGTAGACTGGAGGCACGTCGAGGGACCGAAGTGAGTACGTACATTCGTTCGTTCGTTCGTTCGGTAGTGAGTGATTGAACTGGAAAAAATGTTGTTAAATTAGTGTGAGAGGAAACGAAGACGAGGAGAGAAAGAGAGAGAGAATATTTAAGCATTTCAGAGAAAAAAAGGAAAAAAAGAAAAAAAAAAGAGAAAAAAACAAACGTAGCGAATGATTGACGCGCGGCGAGCGAGAGTATTTTCCACAATCGACGAATCGATCGGGAATCGTGCACGAAACAGCGAGGACGACCACTCGGCCGCGACCGTTCGAACCGGTTTACACAATTTTACGCCTGCTTGCGAGAAAATTCGTCGAGTGTGCCGAACGAACGTGCAGAGTCGATACAAACTCCGACGCTAATTACTCGATTCTAAGGTAGAACCAAATTCAATTTCTCGATTCTGCACGATCGATCGAGCATTCTCGAGTCGCGTCCGGGCAGTTCGGGGAAACGCGTGATTTTTGCTCAAAACGAGAGAGAAGCTCCTCGATCGGTATGCGCGCAAATTTTCGTTTCGAATCGATCGTCGTTTGTAGTTCGCAGGTAACAGCAGAACGCAAAGGGTAGCGCGGCGATTCTTGTTTCTCGTTGTTCGACGATATATACCGATAGAATATACACACAGCAGACAGAAGACAATGTTCCTATCGAGAGCGCAAAGTATTTTCTACCGACCGTAGATCGACCAAGACGAACGAAGGTTTCATTTCGTGGACAAGGTTCGACGCGTCGCGGTGGTGGTCGCCCTCTGCAACATGCACTGACAAACGTAAACGAACAAGAAAGCATGGCACGGGCGTGCACACGACAAGACCATGTGAGTTCAAATCGCGTTGTAACGAAAACTGCCAACTTCATATTGCAATATACGTTTTAGTCAATCGTGGCGATGCACGAGAAAAGAAACAAAAAGAAAAAAATAATAATAATAAACCAGTCGACGAAACAAAGGAATTAGAGAAAGAAAACAGGAAAGAAAGAAAAAAAAAAGAAATATAAGGACTAAGCGACTAAGGAATTGGAAAATCTGTGTGGATGGGTGTTGAACACCTACAGGAGACCTATTTTCGGTTGGAACGATCGATCGATAGCAGGAGAATACTCGGAGCAACGTTTCTCCCGTTATTTTCGTTCGCACCTAGTTCGATTTCACGACGAACGATCCGCTAGCGTTCGCCGTACCGCCGCTTAACGCTGTTCGCGTCGACGCACGGGACGAAACGCGCGCAAGAGCTCAACGATCTCGACGAACATTTCGATCAACTCGAACATTAGCGATGTATCTTCGAACGGATAAACCGTGTTCAACGTGTTTTGTAACCTGTAATCCGTTCCCCTAGGTTTCGTAGCCGAACGACAAAAATGAACAAAGAACAAATTTGTATCATCCTGCTCAAAATAAAATTAACACCGCCGGGTTATAAATATATACCATTGGGCGTGTCTGACTACTACACATAACAAACATATGAATTGATTTAGCAGCCAACCTTTTTTTTTTTTTTCATTTAGAAACGTAGACAAACTGAGAAGAACTGAATCGGAAGTAATTTCGTTCGGAGTAACTCGTTGCTCAAAGATCGGTTTTTAAGCGACAGACATTAATATTAATTATGCGAACAATCCGTTTTAATATGGCTCGTGAAACAAATCGAAAAAAAGGGACGGGGAGATAAATAACTATCGAATATTTATACTTTAATTTAGCCTCCCGTTGCTTTTGTACCACACCGTGTATTTGTTATATCGAGATTGACCTCACTTCTTTGCACTTTCTTACTACTGTTCGAGGTTCCCGCGAATGTAAATGATTTTCTTCATGACCTGATAGATCCAGAACCAGCGAGTTCATTCGGCAGGATAGCTTGCATTCTTAGGCAAATTAAAACTCTTTACAATCCAGTGTCACGTATGACGTCGAACTGACAAACGTTTGCCAAGGGAAAAAGTGTCGACCTGTTCGTTAAAAAGATGAAAGAAAATATCGAGTAGAGATCAGTGCCGGTGATAACGTATTTTTCCCTGAAAAGTCGGAAAATTTCTCTATCGATACGCCCTGCATCTCGGTTGAAGTTGCTTCGAACGAAACTTCTCGAACCTGGCTTTTCCAAGCGGCAACCATTCACACTTTGAAACCTCGAACAGTATTAGCAGACGTCGGCCGTAAATATACGCGAGCGTGTACTCGCCGGTGTATTTCTGTTCTCGAGTCTGATCAACGGGAAAGCATGTCCCGCTTCGCATTACGCAAGTTTGCAATTTCGTTCGTGCAGTTGCCAGAATCTTTTGGAAACTTGGCACGCTCCCTATCGTTCGTAAACCGCTCGAAAACTTCGAAACCCTCTCCAATCCGCGTTCTCATGCACCAACGAAAAATAAACGAATTGTTCCCAGAGTGTTAGAGCAGAGCCGTGCGGAACGTCTTCGACGAGACGGCGATCGGACGGCGATCGGACGGCGATCGGACGGCGATCGAACGCGACATCGAGCCGAATATAAAGTGGTGGAATTCGAGGGCCGACGATCGGGTTAATGACGATCGTGCTAATGGACGACCGAAGAAAGAAGAACGAAAGTACGACAAGGTATCGCGCGACGGACTGTCTTGACAAGAGTATCAAATTCTAAAATGTATTTAATAACACACACTAACTGCATTATGTTGTAGAAACGTATTCTACGGTCGTTAACGATAAGAAGAACAATGTAGATACACGCAGCGAACACATTCACACATGTACATGTACGTACGTACACGATAAACGAGCAAAGACAAACACACACACACACATTATCATACGCGTATATACAATACAACACGATACTACAACGTACACGTACACGCGAAGCATAGCCCGTAGGTTGGGCGATTACCATCTCGCAGCGAATATACATATATAGATATAATTAATTAAAAATATATATATATATATATTTATATATATATATATATATATAAATATATACACATACCAGCACTTGGTAGATATAGGTACACCCATACGTTTACCTATACTATCTTACGAAAAAATAAATAAATAAAATTAAACGAACAAGAGGAAGACACTTCTACGTGGCTGCGACGCGCCTAGGAGGAAAAAGAGAGCGATGAGAAGATACGGAACCGGAGAAAACGGAGAGAGAGAGAGGAAAGAAAGGACGCGCGAGAATTGGACGGTGTTGCATGTTGCACGACAGCAGTGCGAATATACATACATACATACATACATACATATACACACACATACATACATACATAACACACAAATAGCGTAGACTTAATAGAATCGATGAGAGTGTGACTGACTTAATCGAGAGTACGTGAAAGAATGTGCGTGTGTACACTATTGCATACGTGAGTATTTCCGTGGTCTGTATTTTATTGCGGAAGTTCCTGTTCCTCGAGAATTAACGAGATGGAGTTTAAACGAAGACGAGATGGCGGCGACGTTGCAAAATACATATATAACGTGTAATCGAGAGTTGACAAAATCGAACCGCGTAAATTACCAAGTTTTTTGTAGATCCTTAAAGAAAGAAGAATAAGATAAAAAAAATATATATATATATATTGCGCGGGTGCCTCGATATCTGCCCGATTGTTCGATCTTTCTCCCTGCGTTTCGTTCGAGAAGAGTCGAGAATATCGTTTTTGCACCGCGACCGCGAAGATCACACTTTTTGTTCGCAAAAGAAACGAAATAAAATCAATTGAGAAGAGTGATACGTACACGCATATGTAATATTTCCTTTTTGAGATTTAATGAAACGAGAAGAAACAATACAAAGCGAGTAAAAGAAAAAGAGAAACGGGCAGATTACGGTACGCCCTTAATATATAATTAGCCGTGCGCCATTTAAAGAAACCGTTTTTTGTAATATCCGAATAAAATGCATGGTCGACGACAACGTATACAAATATCAGCTCAATTACCATTGATCGTCCCACAGTAAGGCGACTGTCCGCTGAAGAATAACCACTCCCGACCCTTCAACGAATATCGTTATCAGAGAGCGCGCGTGCATAGAAAAAAATTTACTTTTACCAGTAATCGCGACTATTGCGACAGATTGTGCGGTACAAATGAAAATTCTATCGACGAAAAGAAGAATCCTAGGCCACCTTCGATGCTCACCAGATAGAAAACTGTTCGTTATACGAGAAAAACGCGAACGATTTATATAACCTACCAAAAGACCAAAGAATACACGAAAAGCGAAAAAGCAACGTTCAGTCTTTGATACTTTCCAAACCTACATCTCTTTGTTACTCGCGTTCCACCATTGCTCTTCTTTCTATTTCTGTTCCTTGATTTTACAGCTGTTCTAATAACATCGCGCTTACGCAACTAGCTGAACAAACGTTAAACCGTGCCCGCCTTGTTACGTGGATCGCGTAAATCGAGTTACAATTCTCTCAGTCCCGATATTTTCAACGAGCATCTCTTGGCAACAATGAGGAGAACTCGAGCGAGCTTTCTTTGTAACAGGTATCAATAACACGATACCTCTTCTATCCTCTCCCATTTAGCAGTACCTATCGACAGCAAAGAAAATTTTATCTGAATCCCGACGTAAATTATTATCGAGAAGACGACAAGTTCAATCAAAACAGCCAACGTTCCATCTCCTCGCAAGAGTTCAAAACGACACTCTTCTTGCGAAACAATTTACATTCTCGACTACGAACGAATTCTCGACTAGTAGAATTGAAACAATTATTATGACGGTACAGTGATTTCCCGCGATTCGAGTATCGCAGAAAGATAAATATTTTCAATTCTCTGCATTGCATCTGACGATTCGTGAAATATGAAATTTTTAGTGACACACTTTTAAAGATATTTCGTTCTGCCAGTGGAGGATTAATTGTCGTTTGCATCGTTTCGTCGTGTACCGTGCTTCATTTTTGTTTCCATCGATAATTGTGCGTTTCCTTTCATCATCCATAAGTTTACAATCTGAGCGCAAAACGAAACGATTATATTGTAAATAAACCAGATAATAGAGAAGAGAGACAAAAGAGTGAGACAGAGAGTGAGAGAGAGAGAGGGAGAGAATGTGAGGGAGAAAATGCAAATGCGATAGGAGAAAGAGACAGAATGTATGCATGGTGAGTGTATTAATAAGTTATAACACACAATCGTATTAAATGTGTCAGAATTGGAGAATTGTTCGCGCTAACAGACGAGAATATATTAAAGGGACGTAAGCGTGTCCTCGCGTTCGTGTGTCGTTTAACTAAAAAATGATTTAAAAAGAAATATATATATATAAGAAAGAAAGAAAGAAAGAAAGAGATGGTCAAAACAAAAGATAAAGAAGGAGTAAATAAAACAGAGGCTCTCCTAGTTACTTGCTCATTGAAATAATATTCTAAATAACGTTCGTAACGGAACAAAAGTCTAGATATGCATCAATGTAATGAGAAATAATTTTACGTACGTATACATAAGATTGACGCGCGCGCGGCTGCAGACATGCGCGCGCACACACGCGCCATTTCTTTACTTTTCGAACCACGGGTCTTCCGAACCCAACCTTACCAGTGATCCATATCGATCTCGAAACACCGTGACTTGTTCCATGAAATCGTAGAATGTATCGAAAGATTGTAATGTTTTAACAATATTTTCGAGTAATAGCTACTGTTATAAAAAAAAAAAAAAAAAAAAAAAAATGAAAAAAAAAGATCCTTCCCTCCCTTTATTAATATTTATAAATTCACGCTTTCTAGCAACAGAATATTGATATAGTAATAATGGAACTTTAACATAATCGAATAATAGAAATTGTTAAAAGAATATTATAAACATTGAAAGTAGACCGTAGAATCACTTTGCAACATTGGTGCTTTTTGAAAGGAAAGGAAAAGAACATTTCTAGATTCTGCACTGAGAACACAACTCATACTATTTTCAACGATTAAGCACGGTATATATTTTTGATCGAGATAAATTTGCGCTCTACGATAGATTTCTCTTAACCGAGGATTCATTATATTTATAATGCTATTTATTTTATGAAATTACATAATCACTTGTAAATCCATTAAAAATGAAAAAATAGCTTTCATTAAAAAAATGTATAAAGAATTGTTCATAGAAAGTTTTCTAATTACGTTTATACGAATATATCACTGAAATATTGAAATAAAAGAAAAAAAAATTGCGGTGGCGTGCGCATGCCTGTTCGCAGCTATACGTTCACGAAGGATCACGATTTCTATATTATTAAGGTCGATCGCTGTGAGCCGTACAGTTTACAGTGAGCATGTACGGCTTTAACAATTAAAAGCTTATAGCAAAAAAAAAAAAACAAAACGATATATATAGCAGCAGAAAAAAAAAGATATCACCCGATACCTGACGCATAACCATCTTTAAATGACGGCGAATACAGCATACATTGTTACATAAACGAGTATAACGAGTATAAGAAAATCGTATCGTTGCATGACCGATACCTAAATGATACCTAAATGATACTATTACTACGTGATACGATACATTATTATGTAAAAGTTTTTATTGCGTGAGTAAAATTATATTATGGATGAAAATGTGTACCTTGTAAATAATAAATCTCGTCCTTTTCTTCGTGCATCGAACACTACCAACCAAACAATATCCTTCGCACGCACGTTTCAATCAGAATTTATTAATAACTTTGTCTTTCTTACGTTCTTGATAACTGTCTGCGTCCAATCTACAAAAAACTTTTAACTATCAAATTCTATTCACTCGTTAATTGATTGGAATACATTTTCCCACAAAAAGACTGCATTAATTTTACGAAAAAAGATAAAAAATTAAACGGTCCGTTTGAACGCGACACATGCCATTTGCAAATGGCGTCACATTTTAACGTACGTAGTCACGTGACCGTAAATTTCTGTTTTACCTAACGAAGGTATCTATATTGCTAGTATTTACCTCTACCAATAGATGGCAAACTAATGTAAAATCGACAGCATCGTTACGATCGAAACAATGAAAACGCTTGTTATTAAAAATTAATTTCATTTTGTTTCTGCAATAAATCATATTTGATTTCAGTATACATGCGTTCTTGTCCTCACACTTATCCTCACATTTCAAAGATACAGAAGAATATAAACATTTTTAACAACGCTGCAGACTTTTCCAGAAGCTTGTATATCTCCTTTTTAATCAATACTGTCAGCCTTTCCTACAAGTATCATCACGTTATATTAAATTTTCAAATTGAATTAACGTTGCACATGAAATATAATATGTATAAGATAAAGATCGTACATAATAAATTATAAAAGTATATTCATACTTGCATGTATATATCAGTGTATACACGTCCACACATTTGCTTAATCCAGAAAGGACTCGAATCAAATGTGGATTTCGGAACGATTATTTGCGATTAAGTCAAAGAATATTTAACTAATTTTTTTGTTAATGCATGTCTTTTAGTATAAAGTTATTTGTGTCAGAATCAAGAATATCATTTTAAACTTGAAAATATTGTTAAATCTCACCTAACCTTTTTACTGTTAACAGAACTACAATTACATTTTTGCCCAACTTTTTATTGTAATCTTTACAAATGAAAAAATAGGACGCTCCATTTTTCTTTGTTTCATGTTGCGTCCATAAAATAAAAGCAAGGTTAAGGCGCACGAACGTTCTTATATTTCGTATTTATCACTTTTATGTACAATTATCTATGTATAATGTACGATATCAACAATAAAAATATAATATTTAAAACACTAGAATATGTACTATATTGCCATAGTTTAATATTTTTCACTTGTCTCTATTAAAACTAAACGTATAAGAATTTCTTAGCACTCTTACTATGTTTACTTTTTGTTGTAACACGATGTCTTATAACATCCTTCTTTATCCTGTGAATTTTTTGAACATGATATTTTGTTAAATAAATTCTATGAAAATTGTTTTTACAAATCTAACACAAAAAGAAGAATAAGATAAATTGTTACGTGAATTTCGCGTTTAACATAGTTCTGCGAATATAAAGTATCATTGATCGTGCCCGACGACCTCATATTCACTTTCTTGAATTATATAAAAACTGACATTCTATTTAGAATAATTTAAATGGTGATATATTTATTTATAAAAACAGTTTCCTTTATTCTTAAACGAAAATACCAATGAGCAACTTCGAAAACATTCTAGAACATTTCGTTTCAAGAAAACTGCACAAATTTGAAAAGAATGATATAACATTTTAAAAGAAAAGAATAATATTAATCGTAACAAAATGTAATAAACAACAAATGTAACGAAACTGTAAATCATATTGTAAAAAATTTGCCATGATCTCAATTGTGGAAAACACGAGGTAACTACATTTTTATAAAGGTCTTTATATAAGAACATAAAAGAAATCACAATTAAATAAAATAATTACCCTGACTGCAATACTAAGTAGCAATTTCATGGTTTTATACTTTTATAGCAAATATTCCGACTATTCTTTTGAACGCAACAAAGAGTACATATTAACATGCACTTTATAAAAAATACAGCCGAAAGAATATATCAAATGTTATAAAAAAAATATCATAAACGTGAAAAAAAGTGCTACGTACACAATATTAAGCAGCGTTATACTCGTCTTTAATATATACATATATACACGTATCATTGTAGAAATTTCGGTATTCGTTGCATGAGCTTCTCTCAATTCTCAGCTCCAAGGTATCGCGATGTTTCTAGACATGTGTAGCCATATCGTCATTTCCGCTTACTGCGTAAGTAGATTCAAAAAGTACTACTCTTATTAGGATCTTCACTCGAATCATTCTTAATATCGCAGAATAAATATATTTGTAATTACTTTCATAATTTTTGAAGATATTCGCTTGAAACTTTTATGCGGAAAATTGCCAATAAGTATCAATTGTAACAGTTCACATGATAGAATGTTCTAGAAATCGGGCGGGCTTCCGGCAGGTGCCTTCTAGAATTTTCAAAGCTCGATAAAAGCGGCCGTTGCGCGCTAGTATTCAATACTCTGAAACGTGACGGCAAGAGAGGCTGATCTCTGTGAGTGATACAAAGCTATATTTCTCCTGCGATTATACGTGCAACGTATTCTCAGCGTAGTGTAAAGCAAGTTATTCCTTATTAACTTGTACGCGTCAGCATTTAATTTCAAGTTTACGTGACTAAACACAGTGAAAAAAATGCCAGAGGATGTCACCATGGTCGGTGCCGGCGAGGTGGAAACCTTTGCCTTTCAGGCCGAAATTGCACAATTAATGAGCTTAATTATTAATACTTTTTATTCCAATAAAGAAATCTTCATTCGAGAATTGATTTCAAATGCGTCTGATGTAAGTAATATTTATTAATATAATATTGTATTTAATTTAATATTATATCATTGATATCTTTCTCGTAATTAAAATAAGTAATTAAAATTCTTCAAGTTAAACGATTTTTATATGAAGTGTCAAATAATTTGGCACTATTTTATAAAACAGTAACTGATCTTTTTTATTTTCTTTATGTAGGCATTAGACAAAATTCGTTATGAATCTCTCACTGACCCGACCAAATTGGACACATGCAAGGAATTATTCATCAAGATCATTCCCAACAAAAATGATCGTACTTTGACTATTCTTGATTCGTAAGTATTAGATTTTGTTTCATAAATTTTCTTCGTACGCTGAAAAATTTTAATTTCTTTCATTCATTGTATAAATTGCATATTATGAATTCAAAAAATGAATTATTTGTATTATTGTAAAATCAATTTAAATTGTAATCAATTTATGATTTATACAAACCTATTTTTATGTTAAAAAGCAGAAAATAAATGAGGAAATTTCTTTTCTTATAGTGGTATTGGCATGACAAAAGCTGATTTGGTTAACAATTTGGGTACTATTGCTAAATCTGGAACAAAGGCGTTTATGGAAGCTCTTCAGGCTGGTGCAGATATTTCTATGATTGGTCAGTTTGGTGTGGGTTTTTACTCCGCCTACCTAGTAGCAGATAAAGTTGTAGTCATCTCGAAACACAATGACGATGAACAATACGTGTGGGAATCTTCTGCGGGTGGTTCCTTCACTGTCCG
>KQ435867.1:19757-31217 GCA_001276565.1 Melipona quadrifasciata
AAGTATTTTCACATAAAAATTTAAATTATTTATTTACCATTATAAATACTGATAAACTGCAAGTGTTTATTAGAAACAGGTGGTCTATCTGTTAATGACATGTTTCTGTAAACGTCTGCATTTAAATTAGGTGGAGTTAAAAAATCCATAATGCATTAACTTCCAAAATTAATACTAACAATACCACTTATTCGAAATACTGTAACATAAATCGTAATGAATAATTTGTATTGGGCCATTAAATGTATAGCATAAATTATTGCAAATCATATATGCAAATAGCATTTAAAAGACATAGAATAAATTCATTAATGGATTCATTAAATGAATATACCTAACCTGTACTAAAGATACTTGTTTGCGGTATCACGTGTTGAGCATGCGTAAAAGAATAGTAAAATTATCGTGTTTGTATCGTTTCCGATGTTACCGATTCAGTATAGAATAAGATCACAACACTAACAGCGGTCGAAATGAAAACCAATTATAACAATAAAATTACAAAATATCCTATTATTTGAGATATACCTTTATTTTATGTATTTTATAAATATCTGTACAATTAATTCTTAGTGAATCTTACGGTGGAACGTAAGAATAGTTACTAGCAACACTTAAAATGAATAGTATGCAAATTCGCTAACCTAAACCACGTGCATATTTTAATAATTATTAGTTAACAGAAATAAAAAACCTGTCTGTATATAAATAAAGAAGACAAGTATGACTTGTCTTAAAATTAATTTAACTTAAAGAATAAAGATAGAATTATCGTCTAGTAATATTCTTTGAATGTGATAACAACAAAGCATATTATTTCATCTATTCACATTTTGTTTGTCTGTAACAACGATCAACATCAATTAAACATAATTACTGATCTCGGTAATTAGGAAATAGTTCCTATCGACGATCTCCTCTGGAATTCGGTTTGTATCGCGTGTCTTTTACCGGCATTCCGAGTTTTGGGATGTGCAGAAGTAGCGAATATGATTACCGCGGTAACGTCTGTTCGTGACGTAACGACTGTACTCCTGATAATTTCCGTCGTGACGCATGCGTATTCGATTCAGAGCAAAAATCAGAATTAGTCCAACGGAATCCCGGAAAGTAGCGAGTGTGAGACACAGCGGTACCGCTGTATAAAATCGCAAGGAGCGTCGATTAACCTGTCAAGACGTGGTTTCATATCGTTATTTACGTGGTGTAATTACACGAAGGTGTTGCGGGTAATCGTTCGTAGAATTCGGTCGGCTTCCAGACAGGATGGTGAAGCCTGAGCAAATTTTAATTATCGAACCGCGAAGTGAACTGCGGTTCAGGGGTACGCTTAAACGACGAATCAGTCATTTATACTCGTATCTTGCTCGCACATTTCCTTCTTTCTTTAACTCCCTCCGAGTTTTGTTCGATCCGTGACTGGCAGGCGCTTTGTTGGTTAGTTAACACGAGCTGCACACGGTGCGCTACGTTGTCAAGATGACGTAAGGTTGACTCCGCTAGCCAATTTTATTGCATTTTGATTTGTAATCAAGTAGGATTGCGTATAACGACCCACTGAAAATCATTCGGCCTCTTCAGTCATACCTAACCCTATTCGTCGTACGTCATTCGCTGTCAAAGCTAAGTACAGTCACGATTCAATTTTCAACCTCCCCTCTCACTTCTCTTTTCCACTAACTGATATACAGTCAGCACATTCATCAAAATATATTCCATGCATTTATTTTTCCTATCGTATTCAATTTGTTTCGACGTTCCTCCAGCTTTTTCCCCCGATAAAATATAGATTTTTCGTGTCTGCGTTCATATTAAACGATATATACGAATACGTTAATTTAGTACGTAAATTTGTTTGCGTTCAGCGGAAGCTCAAGAGCATATACGCGGTTTAGAATGTCGAGAAAAGATGGTTCACAGTATAATAAACGGTTTTTATCGAATGACATTTATAAAGGAATTGCTCATATTGTAGTTTATATGACGAAAAATTTTGTAAATGTAACCTAACTGTATAAACAAAATATTGAGGTGTTATTCTCCTCATAATTGTAACGTTACATCTATACTATATTAATTGGATTCTATTTTGATATTTTGAAATGCATGAAAGAATAACAAGATGAACACTTATATGAGTGGTACATGTATGCTTTGTGTGATCTTCGTTATAAAAGAAGTAGTGAAAACACGTTTTTATAACGTTTTTTAATATAGTTTTTGTGTATATTACAGGCCCTTTCACAGAAAGAACAGTCACATCGTATATAAAATTGACTAATCCATCGAATCACAAAGTTTATTTTAAAATAAAAACAACTGCTCCAAAGAGGTATTGTGTACGACCGAATTGCGGATACCTCAAGCCAATGGAAATTTCACAAATAGCTGGTTAGTTGTAATTTGCTAATCAAATGCAAAATTTTTTAGTACAACTGTATTGTAATTGTTAATATGGATCTTTTATATGTATAAATTAAATTATTTTTGTTTATAAACACGAGAGTTTAGTTCACTAGGTATTGTATTTTTCAGTGACTCTTCAACCATTTGATTTTGATCCAACAGAAAAAAATAAACACAAATTTATGGTGCAAGCTTTAGTAGCTCGTGATAATGATGATGAAGAAAATCCAGATATGGTATGTGGTATTATAATTATTATTAGTCAGCCAGTTTTCAACGAATGAAAGATATTTATTTTTATTGTTCTTTTTTTTGTATTAGTCTTACGATTACAAAATTATGCTTAGTCTTACTGTGTTTTATATTAGCCTCATTTCTATCTTTCACACGTAATCGTAACATGTAATTTCGTTTTAAAGTGGAAAGGCATAGATCCGGAACAATTGATGGAATCTAAACTAAAGTGTGTATTTGAAAATCCAGTAATTCAAACTATGACAGCTGAAACAACTAAATCAGAAGTTACCACAAATAATGGTAAAAACAAAGGCGTTGGTGATTCTGTCAAGTCATCGCCAATTAAGGTAATAATTATTAATGTCTGTTTGTCTCATGCCTTCACTACTATGTTATGTAATAATAAATGATTTGTTTATTTTATCAGATCTCTGGAGAAACAGAAGAAAAACTGATAAAGGCAGCACAAGAAGTAAATCAGCTTAGGGAAGAAGAGAGTGCCCTTAGACAGGAAAATCTCCAATTGAAGGTAAATAATTAAAAACTATGTCATTTCAGCGTAAATAAGGCAATGGATATGGGTAATCTTTATTATTTGTAGGAGGATCTGTTGCAATTACGAAATGTCCTGTTGGTTAACGAAGCTACGTCGGCTAATAAAAATTTTAACACACAGAATAGTAGCGAATCGTCACCAGCGGTTACCAGCATCCTTATTGCTGTTGTCATGGTTATATTAGGATATGTGCTGGGAAAAATGATCTGAGCACCCATTACTTTACCGCATAACTTGGCACATCCCCTCTTCCCCTGTGTTTCTTAGCCTGCCCCCCTGCTACCATATACCACGTACTGATCGCAAAGGTCGAAACCAATCATCGTATTACACGATTGTTCATAATAAATATTATAAACATGAACGGGTAGTGGTTTACAATAATAGAGTTATTCGCTGCAGGAGTGTGCTTCTATTTTGGTAAAGCGATCAAACTTGAAATCCTTTTTTAAGAAATAAACTACTATACTCAGATGGCATGCATTGGGGTATAGATGCAGAAAATCCTGTGGATAAATTTTGTTATTGTTACGTACCAGAAAATACTATTAGTTTAAGTAGCAAATTATAAATAAAAATTAAACACTATAATATATCTTCATGTTTATATATTACTTCTGTTCTCGTGTTTCTTATAAAAGGATTCTCGCTTTACAAATTCGCTTGCGGCTGTGTCTTTGAAACCATGTTGCCACCAATTAAATTATGTATCGGATACGAAAATTTACGAAATATAATTCTTTTAAAAGAATACATTCAATAAAAGAGAAAGTGAATTCAATTGTTTCAAGAACTGTGGTGCATCCTTACATAAAACGAAAGAAAACAGAATGAATTCGAATATTTTTTTGACATTCTAACAGTAACAGTACTTAACAATCACACAATGTAAGATTGTACATAATGTATTTTAAGATAATGTATTAATATCTAACTTATATAGTCAGGAGGGGGAGGGGGGCTGGCTGATTAGTAGTGGTTCATGACTCAGAATTTGGATACGCTGGCTCTATCCATCAGCAATGGTAATATCATTTAAGGAGTTGATGCATTAAAGTTTTTGACGCTTCAGTGTATTTTTA
This sequence comes from Melipona quadrifasciata, assembly GCA_001276565.1. Taxonomy (NCBI): domain Eukaryota; kingdom Metazoa; phylum Arthropoda; class Insecta; order Hymenoptera; family Apidae; genus Melipona; species Melipona quadrifasciata. Next base: position 24,039 of record KQ435867.1, read on the forward strand.
TTTCTTTATGTTTATCTTATAAAAATTCGAAATAAAGATATCTCGGATGTCACATGGTGAAAGTTTTGTATTTTAAACCTTTCTACTGGTAACTGTGTTTTCAAATAATTTCAAGTGGTGCATGGTATACATGGATATGGTATCGCTTAAAAATTTTGTCACATTAATTTTTATCTATATAAATGTATGTGTATTTACACATACACAGACATTTATATAGTAAAAAGTAATTTGTAGATTGATCACATCTCAAATAGTATTGAACACATCACAGTTATTACGTGTGTGTGTATATATCTATGCAAACAAATATACATCTACATACACATACATTGTGTAAAATTCATATATCTGTGCCTTAGAAATAAAAACAGGAACATATTTGTGTTTTGCCAAAATTCTATCATTTCAATATTGCCTGCAAGATTCTGCAAGATTCTTTTGGCTCTTTTCAATAATAAGCAATTTGTTCATTGTCGTATACATTCTAACTGACAAGTGTAAAAATTTAAACATTTATTATTTACAGACTGTTGTTTATCATTTTCAGGATATACGTATATCATACGTATATCTTTTTTCATCATTCTTCGAGTTCCTGATCAACAAGTTACAAATTCTCGATTTCACTGACGTTTTGAAGAAATACTTATCAGTAACTGGTAGAATGGTGGTACATGTTTAATATAGTGCGAGTTAAGTTTAATACAATGCAACGACATTTCATTTTATTGTTTTACGCATCTTTGCCGTTTACGAAGTATAATCATCGTTAAATTCTTTCTATTATATTGACGATGAGTTTATAACAGAATTAAGAGATAAGCTTATCATCTAAGGTACAGGTATAAACTGCTTTCTCTGTACGAATATATGAGACACAAGAAAATGGTTTGAGAATTCTCCGTTAACCAAATACGTTGCATCTTCTCGAGAGAACAACTTCCTAAGTTTCTGCTAAATATATTATTTAAAATGATAAATATGCATACGCTATTACACACGCTAGCACAAAATTGTTTCGCCCAAGAGAAGAATTTTCTTTTTTACACGTGATTATTCTCGACTTATCGCTTGAATTCTTAATCCATTATGAAGTGTCTCGCTGTTACTACATTATTATCACTGTGTGGAGAAAATGTAAGGATATGTAGAATTATAACATTAACGATGTGCATAACTCGGAAGCGAAACGAACAGATTGCCGTTGTGTAAATAAAGAAAAGAAAAGGAAAGAGCAAAATGAAATATGACTGAATCTAAAAAGGTTATAAAACGATCGTAATTAAATAAATATTATACGTATGTGTGTGTATATATATATATATATATATATATATATACACATATATACACCCAACTAATTCGATAATTTCGAATCTATTGTGAAATAATTGTTCCAAACTAATGTAGCAATCGATTTTCTTACTATACATGTTTAATAAAATTACGTTAAACAAGTTCAAGTAATGATGTACTTGTACTTTAAATATCGTCAATCAATTACGACGAAGGTTGCTCGATATCGCATAATGTTAGACCGGTATAAATATAGTTTCGAATCGATTGGACGCGCGAGATAATTTTATAGATGAATTTTAAACCTTTCATTCCCGAAAAATAGATACGCGAACTAAAGTAGAGTAGGTCAACTTATAATCAGACTACCTTCTCGGGTGCACATGCACTCGCATACTTTCTCCCTGCGCGACCATCGAACGGAAAAAGAGAGGTGAAATGGCGTGGTGGGGAGGAGAGAGGATGGAGGAAGATATCTCAACCGAGAAATATAGAAACCGTTGATCGACCAATTTGGAAATTTTACTTTATTGCTGTCTGGATATCTCCAGCCAGCGTATCGAGAAAGTAAATTGCAGCGTCATGCTTGTTTGATTGAGAAACAACGTCTGGTCTACGTGTACGTCATATCTGCGTATCTCGAGATACGAAAGTGTAAAGATCAGCATAAACGCTACATCATTTTCGTGTACATGAGAATACTCGACGCTCGTCATCTTGTTATCTTTCTGTACATCGTGCAAAAATGCATCTTTTCTCCGCGATAACGACACCGTCACAGGACGGGACTAATTCTCACCCTTGCTGTGTTTCTAAAAAGCGAAATATAGCACGTTATTGTCGCCTAAAGTAAAACGTAAAAAAACATAAACAAAAAAAAAAATGAGAAAAGTTGGTCGAGCGGAACTGGAAGAATAAAATTTGTTCACTGGACACGTGATGTGCTCGTTTAATGGGGCTCGCCAAACGACACTCGTAGCGAGACGTTCGACTGCGAACTAAGGTCGGACAGAAGGACTTGGTCGGTCTGAACGTGCAGATAAATCAGGATCGGGGAAGAGGGAGGTGGATGGCAAAGAGTGGAGCGGCTGGCGGATACAGCGCAGAACAGCCTGATCAGGGTGGCGGCGGCAGTAGCGACTGGCTATTGATTTCAAGGGCTTCCTTAACCCCCCGCTTTGCCGCTGAGTGCCCGACAGCTTCAGGTCACCCCAAAGGGCTCTTGGTGCCCGCGACTAAAACAATTCCATACGTTTACTCCCACTACTGGTCCACCTATTCTGCACCTTTCGTCTGGCCAGCTCGCTAGCCCACACGCAACTCCCACAAGCCTTCTTTCCCCTTTCTGTCTTCGACTCCCGCTCTCTATGCGGGTTTCAGCAAACGAAACGTCTCGTTTAACGAGTGACTGGTTTCTTTCGTCAAAGACGCGTCAGAACAGATGTCAGATTTGAAGATACTGCTCGCAGAGGGAAGAGCAGAAAGAGATCAATCACTCCATGTCGGTCTTTTAAGAGATAACTCGATTTATATTTCCGTATATATTAATGGAAGCGACCTGTTCTCGATCGTTTACGATCGTCCGAATGAAAATAGCGAGTGAAGAGGGAAGCGAAACGATATACGTGTACGACGGGAGAACACGCAGAAATTAAAGGCGTTCTTCAAAATTTCGCGGTTAAGTGGCCGTTCGGGGGTGAAACGAGGTGGAGATGGGAGTGGGGGTGGTAGCAGAGTAGGAAGAGAGAGAGAGCGGAGAAGCGAGGAAGGAAGGGAAAAAGAGTAGGGATAACGTGGGGGATCCTAGGCAGAGGAGCACCCGTGGTGATTACGGTACTGTGCGAGTCGGGCCGAGCGCAGACGGATCGCGGGGTGAGCCGTCGCTCGGCATACGTCGAACTAGGTGCCCCGCGTTGGGGCGTCTCCTGCCATCGAGCATCGGTGTCGTGCAGTCGATCGGGGGACGACCACCGCCTTCTTCGAAGTCACTGTTAGTTCCGGACCGTATCGGACTGGATAGAAACGGAACGGTCCCGGCCTGTTCACCCGTTAATTCCCCACACCGGTGTGTCAGCGCAGACACGGCGACGACGATGAGACTACGACGATGGTACTCGTGGTAGCGCGACCACAGTGCGTCGTGGCCAGTGCGGGCGTCGGCATCGTCGTCGGTTGTGCACGCGATCGGACGAACAAGGAGATGGTGTCCCCGGATCGTTCGGAGGGAAGTGACTCAGTTGCTAACGCTATTACTGTCAGTGCCGTGTCCGCGTACAACAACGTCTTCGACGTCGTCGTAGCCGTTGCCATCGCCACCACCGCCGTCGCCGCCGCCATCGCCACCATCGCCGCCGCCGCCGTCGCCGCCGCCATCGCCACCATCGCCGCCGCCGCCGTCGCCGCCGCCATCGCCACCATCGCCGCCGCCGCCGTCGCCGCCGCCACCGCCGCTGCCGCCGTCGCCGCCACCGTCAGCGTCGTCCTCGTCACCGCCACCGCTACCGTTACTATCGCTGCCGTCACTACCGCTACCGCCACCGTCAACGCTGCTGTGACTGCCACCGCCAGTCCCGCCACTGCCAATACTGCCGTTTTTGACGCCACGAGCATGATCGCTCCTGCTGCCAATCAGGCTTCCAGTGCAATTCGTCAGACGGTCTAATCACCCCTATATCCAAAACGGTGAGTGCCCATCGAACATTTTTCCGACGGTTCTCTCCGACGTATCTGTTTCTTTTTTCTTTTTCGCTCGTTCGTCGAGTCCCACCCAGCCCAACTCCACATTTTCCACTTTGTTCCTCGAGGCCTCCTTTTCGTCGGTGCGCTTGTCCCTTCGCACGAGAGAAGAACGTACGTTCACGTTTACGTTCGAGCGAGACGAAACGAACAGATCGAAAGAGGGAGAAAGTGAGACGGAGAATGAAAATAAAGTATGCAGACGAAAATCGAGGCATAAGGAGCGAAAGAGAGAGTGCGAGAGTGCTGTGTAGGAAGGAGGAACGAGAGAGAAAGAGGAGAGAGAGGAGAGAGAGAAGAGAGAGAGAGAGAGACAGACAGACAGACAGACAGACAGACAGACAGACAGACAGACAGACAGACAGACAGACAGACAGACAGACAGACAGACAGAGAAAGAACGTCACACGAAAGGACGGTAGGGGGAGAGGATGATGATCAAGGATAAAAGAGCAGGAATTGTAGAACGAACGGTACAAAAGATTTTATTCATCTCTTGACTTCTCTCTCCGGTGTATGCTGTTTGGATGGATTTCTTGTTCTGTATTTTCTATGCGATCGTCGTGCCCCGGCGACTCGACTCCACATAACCTCCGTCAATCGATAATACAAGACGACGGCACCCGCGGCGCTCGGCAAGATCGGCCTAGGAACGAACACGGCCCGCGTTCCTGGGTCTATCGAGCTACTCTATCGATGAACCTTCTCTTGCCGATACTCTATTTACCTCTCTCTACTAGACACTCTCGCAGTATCGCCGCTAATTATTCGTCCGATTTAAACGGCCAGGCGGAGAGGCAGCAGAAGGGTTGTAAATTGCACGCGTCGTCAAACGGGGTACAATCTATTCGTTCGTTTTTAGTAGGCAATGAATGACGATACTCTTCCTTTACCCACCCCACGATCGTCGACGTGGAGGGTAAAGGACGTATCCTGTTCCTCGTTGGTTTATGACACGGCCTCAACCTCGCCCATGTTAATTGGCGAGGATCGATTTTCCTGGAAACGATTACACGGCCGTGGCCTCACGGTCGTTCAATCGCGCGCGTTTTCAGGATCCTGATTTCACGTCAACGTTAGAACGATTATCTGGGAAACTCGGGATAGACCGATTGTCGAGGCGGCGAGAGACGAAGCTACCAGAAGAACACTAGAAATGGAAATAACGGAGACGAGACGACGAAGTCTGACGAAGACGAGGCGCACGTCCGCACCGTTACCGTTTGAACGCCATTTGCATGCCGAAATGTAATAAAACGCGTTTTTGATTCTCTCGTGGAATGCGCGAATGCGCTTTCGACGATATAGACTTGCATATATATATCCTATATATTGCATATATATATACATATATATATATACGTATACGTAAGTAACGCGTTGCACGAAGCGGATGAATGAATGCTGTGAATAAAAGTAAGTAGGTTAACGAGAACGAGATCGTGCGTTCCGAAAAAAAAAAAAAAAAAAAAAAAAGGAAAAAAGAAAAACGCGAACCCTTCGTTTCGTTTTCTCTCGTTCACGCTTCTTCCGCGGCTCCTCTCGAGTCGTTCGCGAGTGAACCGCGGCTCTCTCATATCGGGAGACGCGAAATCCCTCCCCGGGGGAGGGGTGTGGAGTCCCGGAGCTGTTATGTCAAAATTTCAAGACGAATCGAACGTTCGCCACTTGGACGCGAGAGCGCTGAACGTGCCTTTTTCTCTTCCAATTCTTCCGCGGACGCGAACTGCGCCCCATTGTCGTATTGTTATCTACACGCGAGCTATAATACTCGCAGACCGGGGGCGAGAGGTAGGGAGGGGGGAGGAGGAGGGAGGGAATAATCATACGTATCTAGTTTCTGGTTCGAATCAATGTTTGCAATTGTGCTACTTGGAAATGCACGGGCCTCCGTGGAAGCGTTTTATGCGGCGGCACGAAATCGGCGGTGGAAAAAGAACGTCCTTACCTACTACCGGTTTTAACTTCTTTTCTCATTATTAGATAACGATCGGAACTGTAAGGCATGCCTTCCTTTTGCCGTCTAGTTTCCACAATCGTCCGTGTACCCGTTTCTCCAATCGCCGTGCCCTCGCGTTCGTTTTTACGTGGGTAATAGTCGTCGGGGGCCTTTCATCGAATTCGAGAGGTCGAACGTCACCCACCGCGGAATTTCATCAGTTCCGTTGCCACCGTTCGCTTCCGCTCTTGTCGAGGTTTTGTTGCAGACTATGCTCCGTGCCCACCCGATAGAAAAATATAGTATCAACGCTCTCTCACGGCCTGCTCCTTCTATACCCTATAAAGGTCTTGTCGACCTTTTATTTATATCTTCCTTATCGCGGCGTTACGAGGTGGCTTCGACGGTATCATACCGCAACGGAGCTATACGTTCGTGCGTCATCGGTTTGGAGTTGCGCTATGGAATCGCTGAATGGAAATTGTTCTAAAAAAACGTCAAGTACGTGCAACGCGTATCACTGACGATTCGCGATTAACACACGCACACAGCAGAAAGTGAAATTTTCATTCAGCAGTCTGAATCGAGCGAGAGAAATCCTGCGATTCGAGCGTTCGTCGAAACATCGAACGTGAAAGAGAAACACTTCGGTATCGAGCCTTCTGCATCTTTCTCCTTACTTTCCATCCGTAATATTTCGTAAATGTTGGAAAGCAACGTTTTCGAGCAAAGAAACGTCGTTAAATTCAACGAGGATAAGTGAACGTACGATCTCTAACGATCAGAGACAGAGAATGAGAAAATACACCACTTTCCTCTTGCTTTTTCCTATAAAAGCGCACATAACACGCGCATACGTGTACGTGGTTATGATACATGCACGGGTAAAGTGCACATTCCTTACGTGCATATGCATACTCGATCGCATACAGTATACAGAGACTGCTTTCAATGCGCTAAGTGCACGAAGCGCATACGATAAAGCGCGCGTGTGTACTTTCCTGATTAGTTTAAAGTAACGTTCCCATCACCATCTTTCAGGAGCGCACGGTATAATCCATCTCGTAGCTTGTAGGTTGTATCGGGCCGAAGAAAACACCATGGTCGAGATAAAAAGCAAGTGTCTAACAATCGGCGATTGATCTCGAAATTTTATTTTAATGATAAACATTTAATTATGAAAATTTTATTTTAAATTAATACGA
>KQ435867.1:31264-41620 GCA_001276565.1 Melipona quadrifasciata
CGCATTATTAACGTTCGATTGCAAAGATTTAAAACAAAAGAAAAGATCAAATTCAAGATGAAGAATTTATATACATACGATATTTTAATTGCTTGGTCTATTTATTTATCTACCCGAGAAAAAAGATACAGGAGAAAAGTCTTTTTCGTAAAATATTAGAATCGAATGCAAGAACGAGAGCAAAGAGTCTTAACTCTGTCTTAAGTTTGAGACAGACGTTAATCATCCTTGGATATATTCATTAATAAATCTCACTCCGAACCATGGGACGAAAACTTGTTAGTAAATTTAAGAAGTTTAAGATTCACGGAAGAAGCGTAACTTGACGAGCGTACGCTCGTGACCTACTTTTCTTTCACGTTTACTTGATCGATTTCACGTTTACACGTGCACACGTACACGTACATGCACACACACACACACACACACACACACACACACACACACATATATATTTTTTCATACTAAAAATTTTCATTCCCACGACCGAGATCTGGTATTTTCAGCCAATTTCTATTTCACCGCAGCCGATACGGCAACTCGCATTGCGATCCTATCTCTGTCCAACGCGATGCCCACTTTCCTTGCCTCGTTACTCTCCGCTTTCATCGCTGATCGCAATTTTCACGCGTTACGCGGTTTAATGCGCGGCTGGTCGACTATTTCGTTCCCCTCTCTTTTTATGGTGGATCCGGTGTAAATCAAGCGAAATGCGCACACCTGGTCTCTCGGCAAACAGCTTAACGTTTTCGGATTTACGTGTATGGCGACGACGATATTACATATACAGATGCATACATAGATATACACATACGTATGTATAGTATATATATATATATATATGTATATATATACGTGTAATATATATTTCCCGAAGGACCTGTTGGCGATATGCCAATCCTAAATGTATCCTCGCGTCGTCTTCATCGCAACGCCGGCGGTCTATGGTGCAGAAATGAGAAAAGCTTGGCCTCTGGCGTTTCACGGGAGCGCATCTCATTGATCCATTTAAATCGCAAGCATCCGGGGGACGTATGTGTGTCACCGTGAACGTCAGATATCGCCAAATATCCGATATCTTTCGTAGGATCCAGCTTCTCTCCCATCAATCTCCGCTCTCCGTTCTCCGACTTTAAAGCCGATATGGCTGAGCGACGCTGAAAGGGGCTCGAAATTCCCTTCATCCCGGCGGGATTCGTCTTCGCAAAGTTACACGCGAGTGCGAATATCATCTCGCGCGATCCCCTATTTGTCATTTTCAACGTCGATGCGATGTTTCGACGCGTGATTTCTGAAGGCCAGCGCAGCGTAAACGCCGCGAATGTAGGTTGTGCACCTGTTACTCGTCGAAACCGTGTTCAGCGGCAAACCTTATTTAAAAATATTAGCGCAACTTTCAGTCGGTTATATACCTTTCAGCTATAGAGCATAGCCGCGTTGTTACTCCGCCGAGTGGAAATTACGCTCATGGCACGTTCTACTGACGATACTCTTTCTCCAGTTTTCCTTTCCGGCAGACGCGTAATAAATTTATTAGAATGTGCCGTGTTGCCTTCGTTCGCGCGCATCGTGTACGATCCGATTATTTATCGACACGTGTTCAAACTGAATAGTACTACTTTGTAATTTCGACGTAGTTTTAAATTTCGTCGCAGCCGCGTGAGCTGTTCGGCTCGTTTATGAATATATTTCCATGATAAACAGAAGTGTTACACAATTGATCCGGTCTTTAAAATTAGAAATCAATAATTGTAACAAAGCATGGTTGCTAAGTTGCAGAGTGTTACAATATAGTTCAATAAAATAGAATTTCAAATTTTAATTCAACGCAACGACCAAGTGTAAGACTATACCTTCGTATGACTCACTTTTTCTTTCATATAATTGCTTACTCAAGTGTCATAAAGACACAGCAATGACGATAATAATATCTTTCACATTCCTACTGTTGTTTGATTTATGTATGTATTTCGTCGTTATCTACCTTCGTAAACGTAAAAACGAGCTCGGAAAACATTTGGAAAAGCAAATAACAGAAAAGGAGAGAAAAGAAATTCCAACGACGGGAGAACGACGTTGTTATTGGTTGGCAATAAATTTACGTAATTCCGTATACGGTCCAGCGACTCCGCGATACGTTACCTTTACCAGCGATAAATTTCGCGTTTCGCTGGATGATGAAAAATATCGCGCGACATCATTCTCCATTTTACGTCGCGAACTTTTTTCCAACGCGTGTGTACAAACACGGAGGAACTGGAAGAAAACGCGAAAAACTCGGCGAACTTTGGTATTTCCATGTTGAACGAGGATGAATCGATCTCTCGCGACAGACATCGCGTGTAACAAAAAAGAAGTTGGGAAAAAGAAAAGAAAAGAAAAGAAAAGAAAAGAAAGATGCACCCGCGTTCCGTATTCTCGGTGTCGCCTGGCGTTTGATCTCTCGCAGTAGATGCAGACAGTTACGGTACGGCCGAAGCAACTTGTACGCAAGACTGGTTGGAAAACCGAGTTGGACACGGACAACAGCAGGCCGCGAACAGTGACGGATAGACGTTGCTCGACAGACGGGACAAGGATGGCGAATGAAAGCGATCGGGCGAAGAAACAAGCAGCACGGGAGGGGAGAGAGTCTTTGGATTTCGTTTAATCTTCGAGGCGAAACACAGAACGAGTACGCGTTAGTAGTACGCGATTCGTCGACCGGTTGTGTCGCCTCTATCTACTCGCTCGGTATATATGCGCGTGCGACTCGTCCTCTTTACTCGAAAATTACGTATCGTGCGTTACGGCGAGAATGCTGGCGATCAGCATCGGCGAGGGGCCAGCTACAGTTAGGATCGTTGATACGAGGTGAGCGAAGATACTGAAAGTTGAGAGTTACATCGTTCGAAAGGCCATCGATTTTGACAGAGTAATTAGCCACGATAGCACACGCAAACAGAGAGGGAAAGTTAAGGATTACAGTGACCTTTCATTCAGAACTGGTTTTATCGTTCGTCCGCTATTGTTGCGCATCTGCGTGCTCGTTTTATGCACACGCCTACGTGCGAAACGTCGATCCTCGGCGAATGAAAAATCGAACGTCCCTGATCGATCCTTTTAATTATTCCGTTACATTGTTTACGCTCGTCGGGTTATTTATACATCGCTGATAATTCGACCTATAATAAACGGTACGTACGTGCTTGAAGATCGCGCGTTGCTTGTTTCCGTGGAAATCAATACACGTCAGTTCGGTCAGACCGAACGCCAACTACAATTACAACGTCGAGTCGATCGTTTTATCGTTCTATTCGTTCGTTTTGTTTCACCTTCTCGGAAGGAAAACTTCTTAACAAATGGAATTGTGTCGTTGATTGCCCCGGAGGCAATCGAAACGCGTTATTGTCGTTAGTCACTCCTGTCGTTCCGATATTCACCGATCGTCAGACGCACCTCGCGCGTCCATCCGTCGTAGAAATTTACGCCCGTTTGCACGTTTCGCGTTTCAATCTTACGGAAGCGTTCCGGGACGACGTACCGCGAGATTTCCAACTGCCGGGGCACCGAGTCGCCAAGTAAGGTCATATTGGAAATTACACTTGCAGCTTGTAATTATACGTTACTCGGCCGTGTTTACGGCCGCCTTTGTGCGGGGATGCATTCACCGTTTCTACAACGAGCGCGCCGTCCCTTTCCTTGGCATTCGGGCAATTTTACCACTCGCATTCTTTTCATTCGCGCACCAGCGACGAACGGACGTTGCAAAAACCGTGGTCGATTAAAGGGAGGGGAATAATTATCGTCAGTTGAATGCTTCTCCTTGCTTTTTCCCTTGCCTTTCCGCCTTCTCGCATCTTTCCTCCCTCCCCCACGTACTTCCTTCCTTTCATTCCTTTCCCACCCTTTTCGTTTGCTCTCGTCTTGGAGACGACGAATAACACGATGATTTTTTTCTCAAGCTCGATCAAAGGTAAACGAGAAGATTATGCAATCGGGAGTATGTCTTATCGGGACATAGTTTGACGAATGACCGTGAGTTAAATCCCAATTATTTCATATCAGATAGCAACGGTCTATGTTGTATCTGTATCGACGTAGCTTCGTTCCAAGCTTGTAAAAATCTCTTTTTGTCGTGGACTTTCATACGATAGGTGTTTGTTGCGTCAGGCACCTTAGATATTTTAGATATTTTATACAGCGCTCTGGATAATTAGAGGATCGCTTCTCGCGTTTCTACGATCTTAAAAATCACCTTTACTGCGATACCGACAACTTCGTTCGTGGTAGCGATCCTCTACTCTCGAACAAATAGTTGAACTTTACCACTTTATGACTAATACCACGTTTGTCTGTTTTCTTTGTTCTCGCAGGTTCACCTAGTGCATACCGTCGTCTCGCAGCGATCGGAGGAAGGACGTGGCACTCTGATACACGGATACGCCGGTGATCGTACCACGGTGGAAATTCCACCGATCTCTCTCCGTTCACGTTCCGTATCGTTCGCGTTTTACCTTCTTCTCTGTCCCCTCTCTGACTGAGAACGTGGTCGAGACGTTAGTCGACCCGTTACGAGAAAACGGCGATTCCCTCTGCCAAATTGCAGGGATTCCCGAGTGGCGAGTGATCTCGCGGCTCGAAACCGGGACACGAGAAACGTCGTGGCGTGATAATATCATCGTCGAGCACGATGGCTTGCGAATTCTTTAAGGTGAGTCTCAATGTTATTTAACAAGCGTTGAAAATGTAGAAAGGAAAGAGTAAAGGAGAGAAAAAAAAAAGAAAAGAAAGAAAAGAAAAACATCGCTGTTTCATACACGTAGCTCGTGCACATAGTATGCGCTTGCCAATTTATCGGCAGTTATATTCGATAGCCAGCTAATTGTTTCGTAACTACCGGATATAACCGTGCCTACTCCTACTTCTCGAGATTATGAGATTACTTGTTACGAAATTACTGGTGTTAATTGATCGAGAGACGAGAGGAGGGCCCAATGACTCCGTAATTGCACCAGGCCGCGGTATAAGGATGTTTCGCGCACCTGTGCCGCGGCTACGTGCAATTTCTTCCGCTTCTTCCGCCACTGAAACGCTTCGAAACGCTATTCCGTCTATATTTGTTCGCAGTTTTCTCACGTTTAAGAACGAATTGTATCGAATAGAATGATTTTCGATTGATTCGAAACGAGTGCGTTGAACGAGGCTTCGTTCGACTCATACTTTACAGTCGCAGTACTTTTCCGCGAATCACACGTGCAATCGAATATTCCATCCTATACGGAGAAAACGGAAGGTCGTGGCAGTTTCTCTGTTGTCTCAGATGTGGAGTTTCGCGTCGGGAGGGAGCTCGGGTTTACTCAACGACGGCGAACGATATTAATAATGCTCGTTATTGTGGTACTTTAATTGTCGCGGTGAGGCGGAGCCCGATGCATGCAGGAAGCCCGGCTTAATTACTGCAGCACGATCTTGCAGTAACTGGCTCATCGTTTCCAATTTTACGTGCACGTCGGCTGGAATGGAAATTCATAAGCTTCGTTTCGCCGCGATCGACCGTTCCAGAGGGGGGGGGGGGACGTTGCGTCGAGAAATTTCCCTCGAAGAAATTTCACGTCCCGCGTCGCTCGGCTTAGTCGGTACACCGCCGAGCAAACGATTTCAATTTGATTGAATCGCGAAAGTAGTCGATTTTCACCGCGCTCGCTCGCTCGCGTTAACTCGTTCCTCTATTTACCGTTGAAACCGACTGCACCTTTCAGCAACGGCAACACTCGCCTGCGAGCGGGAAAACTTTCCCAAAGCTTAGCTTTGTGCACGCCCTCACGAACTGGCGAGCAACCAACTTTGCGCGAATTAATCATCGTGTCTTCCCGTTTTGACTGCTGTCAGACTTTCGGCGAATTGACGCGAGAATCGTTCTCGATTAATTCGCAACGGAAACCGTGTTACGGGTCCGTGTGTCTGACTACCGCGTCAAGCCGAATCGCGGTTCGAGGGAAATGTGATAACCGCGGGCTCGCGCGTGCGTGCGCGCACACACACGTTCACACGTCGCTTCTTCCCACATCCACGATCGAACCTTTTCCTCTTCGTTCCTTTTCTTCTCCGCCGTTGCGTAACTTTTTTGTTTCTTTTCATCACGGAATTTATCCCTCCTGCGTGGCTGAATGTCATTACCACTTGCTCACTCGTGCGTTTTCACGACGCTTGTAACGTGTGGCGTGGCACGCAGCAAAAAGCAAGCAAAGAAACGTCGAAATGTCACCTCCACGATGTCGTTGCAATCGCGATACGATGCAAATGCGATCGCAAACGTTCCGTTTCAAAGGAAAAGAGAAAAAAAAAATATTACGAAATTGTACGTACAACACACGTTTCGTTAGGCGCATCACGAAATCGCTGCTGTGCAAGCTCTTAGACGACGCTTGTTGTTCAATCTCAAGTATAGAATATCATAAATCACACACGAAATAAATGTAACGTTAAAACCAAATAACGTTAATAGCAAGGAAACGACGAAATAAAAAAAGAAATTTATCGCTCGTTGCTCTTAGTATCCCTCGGATATGCAGCGTCGGGCGGTCTTTAGTCAACACAGCCGAGGAAGACGTTGAAGGGGATGACGATGATGTCGATGTTGTATAAATTCTTCTCTCTGTGTCTGTGTCCTGGCGTGTAGCTCAAACGATGGCCGATTCACGCGGCTTCAAGCCAATAAACCAGTTGTGGCAGAGCGCGGCAGTGTCGACGGACCCGGATTCGGAGTGCCTCTACGAAGAAATCTCGGGCCTTTCGGGGTCCCAGGATACGGAGCCAGGACCGGCTGGTGCCGCCGTCGGCGAGGAGGAGGAGGAGGAGGAGGAGGAGGAGGAGGAAGAGGAAGAAGAAGAGGAAGAAGAAGAAGAGGAGGAGGAGGAGGAGGAGGAGGAGGAGGAAGAGAGAGGAAGGCTCGATTTTGGTGCACAGGTCGGCGGTAGCAGCTGGTGGAGGCAGGCCAAAGGAAGCGATAGAAACGCCGCCAGCAACGCCGGCACGGCCGGACGTAAAGCTAGCAAAAGTGTTGGAACTAGCGCGAGATCGCGCAGCAGATCGGCCGATCGGCCATCGGGCAGGCGTCAGGACATCATCAGGGTGGAGGAGGAGCAGTATGCCTCACGAAGAAGTTACGTGGAGCCCGGTACAGGCGCCGTACTGCCGCCTCCTGTTACCGGCCTCAAGCTGACCAGGGGGCGTGCAACCAGCACCGTCGCCCGCTATTTGCACTCGGCCTCCACCAACACTGGTCATTATCACCACCATCATCACGGGCTGCACGGACAGTATCCACCCGGCAGCATCGGTAGGCCGACCGGCAGGCATCACCAGCATCATCACCCAAGCCGCGGCTCGTTCAGTAATGAGACGCAGGAAGAGGTACAGGAGGACGATGAAGCCACTCTACGGGAGTTGCTTGTAAGGTACGTTTCCCCCGACGTACCCACGATAACACTGTTAAAACCCTCCACCCTTCCGCTTCTCCTCCACCCCCACCCCCACCCTCTAAGTCTCATACTTGTATACCTTAACGTTTTCTGTGAAACACCTCCACGCGTCTTCTCGATTTTTTTTTCTATCGTAGCGTTAACACGCAACGTAACGACAACTAACCGCGGTTTTCTTTGTACCATACCTATATACCACTTGTACCAACTGTTCAAGCGTATTACCAAATTACGAGGCTCGCGAGTCAGAGTTCGGACTTCGGAGCGAACATTACCGGAAAGCTACCACGAGAAAAGGGGAGCTTACGTTTCAAAAAATCAAAATTGTGCGTGTTCACGTCACATGTGAAACACGTCACATTGCCGGAATAATCACGTTGTCGCATAATCACGGGCGTCGCCACCGACGTCTCTGAGAATTATCTGGATTGTTTGGATGTGTACCAGCCGAGTACCACAGCCATCTACATATATATATATATATATATCCGACACACCGGGCGATCATTTTCCAGTCCATTGATTATTTATGTCAGACTTATCGATCTGTTTCCACTTGTTTCTGTATCTTTCTTTCTTTCTTTTTTTTCCTTCTTTTTTTCTTCTACTTTTCTCCCTGACGAGACTTGTACGCGAACTCGTACTCGCGTTTGTGCAACGTGGAGGATTGCTTTCTTTTCCGGTTCGACGAAAACGACGAAAATTCGTTCGACTTCGCGGAAAGAGACGTTCAGGGGAAACTGAATATACACGGTTCGATATTGTTGAAATTCGATCGTGAACTTTCAATCTTGGCGAATCCTGCGGGCGACGAACTTTCTTCTTTTAAACAGTCTTTTAACCATGTCATTAATTGATTTCATAGCTTAGCGCTTCTCTTTTTTAGGATCCTGTATTGATATTCCGTAGTGATCTCTTTAATAGGCTCATATACATAGAATTGTCACGTAACATTCTTGTTCCTTGTTTCTTCAGCGATTGAAACGTAGTTGAGTTACTCTTAGCAGTCCCGCCGTCTAACAAGTCCGACCGTAGTTGATCGAATATTTGCAAATTTTTTCAAATATTATTCCTCCTTCTCTTTTTCGAATAAAAGTCTTTCGAAGTAACTTTAGCTTAGTGCCACGGCAGTTCAGTAGAACAACGTATGTATAAGCTCTTAAGACTTGCATACCAATTAAGAGAACACTTCTCGCTCTCTATTATTCGGCCTGAAGTACCCGAATCGATAGCACTTACTTATCGATCATAAACTCTCTCCCGCTCTCTCTCTCTCTCTCTCTCTCTTTCTCTCTCTCTTTCTCTCTGTCTCTTTCTGTCTCTCTCTCTCTTTCGTAGACAAGAATAATTACTATATCCAACGAACCTTTTCCACAGACATTGTTCTTTTCAATGTCCAACAATACTTGGGATATTCTCTAAACGCATCCAGGTAATTCCCGGCCTAAGTGGCGGTGCCTCGTTCACGATTGAGTTAACGATCGAACGAAGAGAAAACAGTAAAGCTAATAGCAAGCGAAAAGAAAAAAAGAAAAAAAAAAGAAAGTAACGGAAGAAAAGAAGCAACCGGGATAGCAAAAAAAAAAAAAAAAAAAAAAAAAAGAAAAAAAAAAAAAAAAAAAAAAAAAACAGATAGTCGAATATAATAAAATAAAGTAAAACAAAAGAAACAGACGTTTTCCCTGCTTACCATTTTACATAGACTCTATGTATCAGAGAATGCAATGCAAGGCTTTGTGCCGTGCCATTTATCATTTATACATAAATCACACTCGCTCTAGTCCTATTCTTGTACATACTACACACCCTTGATCATAAACAGTAATATCGGGACACCGATGATACGTTGTTATACGGTTTTACATAAAAACTCTTTTGGCTGCGGCGCTCGCAGGCTTACCACTGATTGCTCATATTCCATTCGATGTCATGTCACTTTTCTCGAAGTCAGGTACACAAATAAGTGCGCAAACAGCACCCGAAACGATAACGGAGAATATCGAAAACGGGGGGACAAAGGGAAACGGGCGTAGCCAGCGAATGCACGACGGCAAAAGCGCGAGTATAGTTTGCGAATCACACGCACGATATGTATACTATACTGAGCGTTTCTCACCGATCATTGTCTAACCACTGTTGTTCTGTGTGAATGCACTATAATGGAATACACGGCCGAAAACGAACAAGAGAAATTCGTTCGCGATCGAAGAGCGGGGAGGGGGGGGAGAAGAAAACGCGGCCTTACCACACACACACGATGCATACAACGTAGGCAACGTACACGTATTATATTTATTCCATACAGACGCGACAGATACAATCATATCCTTGGCATCTGGTTCTGATCGATACATTCTCATATATCGTTACTTCGATGTGTGCCACCTTTGTGACTTATTTGTGTGCGTGCCTCCTGTTATTTATCACTTTATCATGAGATCATGCTGATTTTTGTCAATTATTTTGCCGATCGATATATCGTTTCGCATTAATTAAAATGATGGGCCCAATTCAAATTGCAAGCTCGCTTGTGGACGCGGGCGACTAGGCAGGGGTGAGTAAGCTGGCGGCGCGTCGCATGGCGATGCGTGTGAAAAAAAGAACGAAAAAGATTAAAGAAAAAAAAAAAAGAAAATAGAAATCAGATTTTACAAAAAAAAAAAAAAAAAAAAAAAAAAAAAAATTTGAAAAAAAAAAAAAAAAAAAAAGAAAGACGAAATGTCTTCACACGTGACGAACCTGTCCTTTAGAAGAATTGGACGTCACGTGAATAATTCGAGCGAATATATCATTGTATGACATGATTTTGACTGAACCACGACTGTGTTTCCAAACTAGGTAAAGTTTTACAGAGTGAGTGAGATAAGAGGCAGGGGCGGGCGTCGTCGGCCTT
>KQ435867.1:41672-52101 GCA_001276565.1 Melipona quadrifasciata
AATCGTTCAGAGTCAATTGATTGGATTTGGTGGATAATCCAACGTACGTACATATGTCGTGAACAAAGCAAAGAACAAATAGATCTGTGAGAATAAGACGAAATACTGAATCAAGAGGAGTGAGTGGGGAGGCATAGAGGCTACTGTAGTTTCGGAACACAGCCATGGTCTCCCTACCTCCCAGGTACATTGCATCATCGCTGCTCTTTCTTTCTCTCTATCTCTGTCTATCTTTTATCTATCTGTCTAATTACTTATCTAATTATTATTTTCTTTGATCTCTCTCTCTTTTCTATTATCTCCTCTGTACCCTTTTTTTTTTTTTATTCTTCTTCTGTACAAGTTTTTTTTATTTTTCTTCCATTAAGTTTTTACTTTGTCATTCGGGTCATACATTTTCACCCCCCTTTCTCTCTCTCTCTCTCTCTCTTTCTCTTCTTCCACTAAGGCTCATGTGTTCATTCATTTTTCACTATTCACCAGTCACTCGACGTGCCTTGCGTAAATTTTCTCTCTTTCTTCACTCTGTCACATGCTCACGTACATTCTCTATCTCTTTCTTTCTTTCTTTTTTCCTTTCTTTCGTTTTTTTCTTTCTTTTTCTTCTTTAATTTCCGTTCCTGAGTAAAAAAAAAAAAAAAAGAAAAAAAAATCACCTTTCTGCTTGGCTGTGCACATCGATCGATAAGTTTGCTAAAATCTCCTTCGATCGAGAGATTTCTGATCATTCATCATGATCTATGCGTATATATTATTTATTCATTGTCTACATGCAACGTTCGAATTGAAATCGTGCATCGAATCATATTTTTCTTACCACCACTTGCACATTCCCGCATCGTGTCAGTAGAGTAATCACGCTTCGCGTGTGCCGAAGCTCTTTCGCGTTTATGGGGAAAACGATCGTAATCGTTTGAGATGATAAGAAAAACGTGTAACAAGAAAGACCAAAGAATGATCGTTTCTAGAATCGCAAAATTTTGTCGGATCGTTTTTGAAACTCGCGTGGGCGTAGTTTACACTTTAACGGAGACTATGATAGTTTTCATCTCTCACCTTCACAAACTTCCATCTAATGTGCACAGCTCTGACGACTATGTAATATATATAATATATACATATATATGTGTATATACATTAAGTACATATATATATACACATACATATTTAAATATATATATATATATATCACCGTAGTGTTTCTCACCTTGACACTCACCCATACACAGTTTAGACGTGCTTTTAGTGGCGTTTGTACGTTGTGCTATATTTTTCAATTTAATATATTTCTATGTTCGTATATACATAGACAGAATAATATATATATATATGTATATATATGTCTGTATATCTCTGTTTACACGCTACTCGTATACCCAACGTTTCCTTAGCTGCCGAGCTACCGCTGGCTCGCTGAGATTCAAAGCACGAGAGAAGAATACGTGGTGTACTTGCGCGATTACATCCCGATAGAAGTAGCATCTTGTTTGTTTTTTCCCAGTCGTAATCAGATAATAAATCGCGTTGTCTCCTCGCTCGCGTGCAACTAGAGTAAAAGCAACGAAACGAGAAAAAAAAAAAAAGAAAAAAGAATGAACGAGAAAGTAAAGAACTAGAAAGGAAAGAGAGAACACATCCCCGGTATAGTAAGCGCACGCCTATTGAAGGCTCGGCAGTTTTCGCGCGGAGGTAGTTGGACTTCTTGTTTAGGGGACTAGGCATAGTTAGCCTTGATCGTGTCTAGTGTGTCAATGTGCTCGACAATGTCGATTTATTTTCCCGGGCGAGCCAGCGAGATTCACGTGAGGGTATGTGTGTGTGGGCAGTCTGCAGAAACAGGTCAGCGTTATGAGTATGAACTTGAGTGCCAAGCTGGACGAGCTGCAGCGGGGTGACCGCCAGCTGGAGACCACCGTCGCCCTCTGCGAGATCCGCACGCAGCTGCAGGAACTCACCAAGAGCGTAGAGTCTTGCCAGAGCGAGGTCAGCGAGGTCAAACGGGACATGGTCGCGATCAAGGTACTGTTGGTCTCTAACGTTCAACGAGATATACATGTCGCTTCCACGCCTCCGAAATCTGTTAATTAGAGCTCGAACGCGACGAATGCCGCGTCCACTTTTCTGTCGTAGCTATGAAAGAACGAGAAAAAAAAAAAAGAAAAAAAAACGAAAGAGCGAAAGAGATTGATAACTCCTCCTTTTTACAAAAAAAAGAAAAAACTTGTTTGTTTGCTCCGACGCGCGTACGTGCGCGTGTACGTCGTGTTTTCCTTTTGAAAAAAAATTCTTCCCTTGCGAAAGGACGTTTTTAAACTCGTTCTAACGTATGGACTCGTTAAGATACGCAAAATGTCTAAATTGTATTTCCTAATGTGTTACGCAGCACGAACTAGATACGGTACAGCAGGTGAAAGAAGAAATAGAGGAATTACGAGAATACGTGGATCGACTAGAAGAACATTCACATCGACGGAAACTTAGGCTTTTGGAGCAGGTGACGCTTGATCTATGACGATCAGAAAGTTTCTTATTTTTTGGTCGTGCGATTTTTATGTTTCGTACCGAGTGTAAAACTCGGTATTGCTTTTGATGGCTGTTTATTTGTATCGATCGATTATCATCATCGCCATGATCATCGTCGTCGTCGTCCTCGTCGTTATCATCATCATGTTTGGTTGTTGCGTGATTGCAAATGATTGCGTTACGATCGTTCCATTTGATTTTTCTTTTATGCATCTCTTTGTACCTTTGCACGATGGCCATTTGTTGTAGCGTATGATTTTATATAGGCAGAGCGATAAAGTATTTTTTAATAAACGACATTTTTTACGACATTGTTCGGCGTAGTTTTATTTCACCCTCTCGTCGTTATTTCTTATTATCCCCGTTCGTCTGTTGTGCGATTTTTATTTCCGATGGAACGCGCGTTCATTAATTATTTTATTTGAAGCAGCTTCTATTGTTTTTGAATTTTTGTTGAAAGTAAAAGTATAGCATCACATTTTTACGAGTCGCTCGATGTTCAATAAATTCATTCGATGTTTGCAGGGGCTAACACTTTTCCTGTCGTATGCAATACTGGCAGCAGTTTTAGGAATGTTGCAGTTTGGATACAACACTGGAGTTATTAATGCGCCGGAAGTGGTACGTTCTTTCTTTTTCTAATTTCCAGCCGCCAAATGTCAAACTATGTCCCCCAACTAGATCGTTTTATTAACAACGAAGTCGATTTAAAAATACTTGATACGTTCGCTACCACCCTCGAGTACAGACAGACATCAGACATTACTATTTGTAACAACAAAATGTTGAAATGTTAAATTTTGCAAAGAAACAAAATACGACCAATGGAACGAACCAAAATTTTGTTCCAATCCGCTGTCCCGTAGCAAACGTGTTAAGCAACAAATGAAATGAAAAGATTTAACATTCCGACGACATCTCTACAGAACGGCGTGATTTCTTCGTTTCAGAATATTGAAAATTTTATGAAAGACGTGTACAAGGACAGGTACGGGGAGGATATTTCAGACGATTCCGTGAAGAAATTGTATTCCGTGGCCGTAAGCATATTTGCGATTGGTGGTATGCTAGGTGGTTTTAGCGGAGGAATAATTGCCAACAGATTTGGCAGGTTTGTACCCATCCACACTGTTGAAATTTCGTTTCGCACGTGTAATCTCGCTTAGGGCTTCCTACGCGTGCCAGACGTATATCTATCGATATTAAAAATCCGCATCGCGCGGAAGCGTGTATGCACATGTGTATGTATGTATGTTGCGATCAGGTAATCGGACGATCCGATAACGATTGTTTCTTGTGTATCACTCATATATTTTTTTCTCTCTCTCTCTCTCTTTTCATTCATCGACAGAAAGGGGGGCTTACTGCTAAACAACGTGCTGGGCATCGTGGGGGCGTGCCTGATGGGTTGTACAAAGATTGCTCACTCGTACGAAATGTTATTCTTTGGACGGTTCATCATCGGCGTCAATTGTGGCTTAAACACCTCGCTGGTTCCCATGTACATATCGGAGATAGCACCACTGAACCTGAGAGGCGGCCTAGGCACGGTGAACCAGCTCGCTGTTACGGTGGGCCTCCTGGTCTCCCAGGTGCTGGGCATCGAGCAAATCCTTGGAACGAACGAGGGTTGGCCAGTTCTCTTAGGGCTAGCTATCTGCCCTGCCATTCTACAGTTACTGCTGCTTCCAGTTTGCCCCGAATCTCCAAGGTAGAGATCACATCCAGTCGCGTGTGTAGATAAACGAGAAAAATCTTTCCCAAAAGATTATCTTCCAAAGCTCTTGCTAGCCTCGGTAGACTCTCGCAGTATGTTCGCTAATCTTATTATTTAACTTGGCTCGTACGGGACGATCGTTGTCGTCCCCCCTCCCCTTTCGCCAGTTTTCCGTTCCGACCGACGATCACAGCTTCTCTCTTTTGATCCTCTGCTCTAGATATTTGCTCATTACGAAACAGTGGGAGGAAGAAGCCCGTAAAGCTTTGAGGAGGTTGAGAGCCAGTAACCAAGTGGAAGAAGACATCGAAGAAATGAGAGCCGAGGAACGAGCTCAACAAGCCGAGTCTAGAATATCGATGACAGAGCTCATATGTAGCCCGACTTTGAGAGCACCTCTCGTTATCGGTGTGGTTATGCAACTTTCTCAACAGCTTTCAGGCATTAACGCCGTAAGTATTACCGGCCTGTAAATTTCGCGTGCGATACATGTTACGCTTTGCCTCCGCGCAGCGTAATAGTATTTGAATTCGAGCAAAATTCGCCTGGTACGATTCATTCACGGGGGGAAAAGCACGATATAATAACGCAACAGCGGACGAAATTGTCATTTCTGTGTTTCAAGAGTTTTACTATTCGACAAATTTGTTCACTAGTTCTGGTTTGACAGAGGAGAGTGCCAAGTTCGCAACCATCGGCATAGGTGCCATTATGGTTCTAATGACGTTAGGATCCATCCCGCTTATGGATAGAACAGGAAGACGTACGCTGCACTTATACGGTCTTGGTGGCATGTTTATCTTTTCAATATTCATCACAATTTCTTTTCTAATAAAGGTAAGCTCAAATTTCAAGACCCCCTCGCTTTAACTATGCTACTGTAACATTAATGTAATGTCGTCTTTCGAGTGAACGCCAACACGTTTCCCCTGATAGAGTTTCCCGCGTATATTGTCGCGTAAAAGAAAGAGACGATAATTGGACGTCCGTTGCGTGTATAAATTATTCGAACGATGATCGTCAAGTAGAAAGTCTATAGAACCGATCAGCTTTCGCTAAAAGCTAAACGAGTTGGAACGAGTTGAAACGAAGGGAAGTTGTTCCGGTCGAGCGTAGAAAGTTGATGAAAATCAAGTTCTCTTGGGACATTAATTACGCCACAGAGAACGTGGATTGTATATAGCTGTCTCTCTTTGTGCTTTGTCACTTCATGCACCTTGGCGAAAGGTGTATCTAACACTTTGTTCACAGCTGGAGTGCAGCACTGCATCGACAGTGAGAATTATCACCACTTTACGTATATAAATATGCATTCATTGACAACTCATTTTTATTTCTCCCGACCATTCATGTAACTTGTAAGATCTGTCCCAACTCCTGCATGTTATTTTTCATTTGCATTACAGAAATTATTCTGATATTCCCTGTATTGACACATAAAGAATCTAATACTTTTCGACGAAACGACAAGAGCATTGGTAATTTATAATTAAAAAAATAAATACGTAAATGTACATTTGAGACTAGATGTTAAATACGCATCTTTGCGTATCTAAAAATGATATTAATGTGTCAAATACCTAGGATGCATGCGGTTCATTTTATTTGCTTAGGCTTAAATAATTGTGCTTCTTACGAAACCCGTCCCTATCCCTGCCCCCATCCCTTTCCTTTTTCATCAACGGCCTCTTTCGTGACTGCCTGGAGGAGACATTTACTCCCTTTATATTATTAGTCTACATTCCGGCTCAAACCTGTCACCCTCTTGCGCATAACTAAATCGTTAATATAATCCAGTCGCGATTGATTACGACGACGAGACTAAAAGACTCCACTACTCTGTTTCGTTGAACGTGTACAGCACTATTGCTTCTTTTGCAACGCCATCTCTGTCTGATGACAAATTGTCTACGACAATTCGTGTAAAGCAAATAGTACAAGCTATTCGAAGAAACCACCGGAGAGTTCACCGGACTTTAACGTCGATCGTCGATCTAATACGACGATAATACAACGTTAAATTTGTCGTATGTCCGACGCGTACTTGTTACTCAGACCTTGTTCAGGTTTCTCCATATAAGATCTATAAGCAACGTGTCCTGGTTACTCCTTGGGTATTATAAAAATGGCCAGTCATATCGCTTGAACGCTTGAGACAAAACGATGTTATTGTACATACATAAATAACAGAGCACGTTGTACGCATTGTCGCATATCGCATCATCGCCTCAAACACAGGGTTGAGCTGCACACTTTTCTGCATGCAGTTTCTTTATTACGTTACATCAATTTTTATTTCAGTTGAGTTCCTTTGGGTCTTACGATTTTTCGTTCTCCTGAGAGAGACTCCTCCGGCTGCTCAGGAAAGAAGAACACGATTCTACTGCCTGATAGGAGTTTTTCGGTTATGTGCAGGAAATGATTGACTGGATGTCTTATCTGTCGGTCGTGTCGACGCTCAGTTTCGTGGTGTTCTTTGCTGTCGGGCCTGGCTCTATACCGTGGATGATCACGGCCGAACTGTTCTCGCAAGGTCCCAGACCCGCCGCCATGTCTATCGCGGTCCTTGTCAATTGGATGGCTAATTTTTTGGTTGGCATCGGTTTTCCAAGTATGAAGGTGAGATGTTCAATTTGAAAGATGCGAGTCTCTTGATTCTTTATTTTATAGCAATACATTGCAGTATATTACAGTACGGTTCGATGGAATGATAAACGTAACCGTTGAATGTAACGTGCGTTATATAGACATCTGCGTGAGTCGGATTTTTGATTCAGCCCTCACAGCGTTCGGGGATTGAAGTTCTCGCGATATTGAAACAGCGACAAAAGACACGAGTTTTCGAGCGAAAGGACACGGTTGACATTTGCTATTTTTACGCTGACCCCCCCGTTTTCATGTGTTGCAGACTAGCCTTGAAAACTACACGTTCCTACCATTCAGTGCATTCCTAGCCATCTTTTGGATCTTCACGTACAAGAAGGTTCCTGAGACCAAGAATAAAACATTCGAAGAAATTCTAGCTTTATTCAGGCATGGTAACGACAGGTACGCAATAAACAAACCACTTAATACCATTCCTAATACGTATAGCAAATCATTAGATAGATAATCTTCAGTTCTCAAGCCTTTCTTTCATTTCGCTGATTTCCACCGATTTCTCTCTTTCTTATACGTATACCCGATGTTCTTGTATGTGTAATGGCTCTATCGGAGGACAGCTTCTTCGTTTCTGTTCGTTTTTCATTTTTGATTTCGTTCTCACGTAAGGCGTGAAAGGAACATCCAAAAGACTTTGTACTTTCACTGTTCTACAACGTTGTGTGTCGATTAACGATCAACGCGGAAATAATTATCACGTTTCCTCTCACGGAAAACGATCGTATCCTGTGCATTCGATGCATGACACGCTGTTATCGTATCCGTCCACGTATCCGCCCGTCTTACGATAGCGCATCAAGCGTACCACACGTGAATTTTTAATATTATGTTATTCGAATCAGTCGGAGAGTGCAAAAACAAAAAAAAAAAAAGCAACCAGGAGAAAACCAAAAGCCAAGGGCAAATTCGAGTTATTCATTCTTGCGAATAAGGCGTCCGGAAGGCTAGGAAATGCACGCCTTTAACTTATTCGGCAATCGATACGACATTTATATAGGAACGTCGTGCGAAGAGTAGACAAATAATTGTATACAATTAATCGAGTAGATAGTACAATGATTACGAAACATTCGTTTAAAGAGGGAAAAAGAAAAGAAAAGAAGAAAAAATACGAGCGCAGCAATTATTCTGAAATCGAATCGAATCACGCATATGATATTGCACAGTAATACGCTATATCGAACACTTAAAGATCTATAAGAGCTTCTTTCAATTAACAATTACGCAACAATAATTGTCGACTTCATTATTATTATTGTTATTATTATCATTATTCTTCTTCTTATTATTATTATTACTGTTATCATTATTATTATCATCATCATTATTATTATTAATATACCGAGCATATCGTAGCACAACTTCTCCAACATTACTTTCTACACATGTAGATGAGACATGACGTTACAAATGTGTCAACGTTTGATAAAAGGGGAACGTACTGTCAATCTGGTAGGATACTGATGCCACACTACGTACTTGTGTGTGTATTGCCGCCTAATCGAGGCTATAATTTAGAAAAATTTAACTGTGATAAAAGTTTGTTCGATTTTCTCGAGAGAAGTAAACTTCAAAGAAAAGAAAGGGAAAAAAAAACAGTATATCAGTTGAACCGTACGCGTTGCTCATACGTCGCCAATTGTATCTCTGAGATAAGAACGAAACTGAATAACGTTTTCTCGAAATTAAATCTCGCGACTAGAATCGCGGAAACAGATGCGCCATTGGGAACAAATGTACAAAAGCCCGAAATTCGATCTCACGTGGAAAATGAGATTTCAAATTCCGTATCGTAACGCAGAGAAAGCTGCAATTCAGCTGCAAACAATACCGAGATTATAACATCGTATCGACATAATATAATATCGCGAATACGTTCATGGTGATTGTCGCATGGTTGTATAGCAGCAATTTATTGTTCGTACCATATCATAGTAGTACCTGCCGATCAAACTCTCGGCACTGACGTTACACCGAACAAAGTCTCTCTTGTAATATACAGAAGGTACAACATTATTTTCGTAGATTCGCGTCTTCTCTGTTGATAACAGGCAGTAGTTTCGTTCGTCGATTGATACGATCAACAACTTCCTCCTTGTTGATGGCAAACGCGCGACAAAAGTACACGAACCGAACTAATTTCCGTCACTGTCGAAGCTACGATCGATCTGTTTTACCTTCGATTTATTTGAAACTTTTCGCAATTAATTATGGATATTATTCGTTTGTAAAAACAATGCCCAGCTTGAAGCTTTATAGTCTTATTGTTACATATATTTCCCAAAGGCCAAACTGGATATTATTATATTTATTTGTTTAGCATATTGTACATGTATTATTTCAATAAATCGTTATTTAATGGTTCTGGTAAAGTTCTTTAAGTTCTGAAACTCTTCCGTACAACTGTTTTCTTTTTCTACGACGACAAATTGTGTTCTACATATCGTAATTGTGCTTTCTATGTTATTTGGAGCAGGAGCAGCTTGCGGGACAGCAGACTTTATGGGTGAGTCACGCAACACATTCCCTGTTACTGTGGTGGCTTTGTTACAACGTACTACCATACGAATTTCTCTAAAGATTATTTAACTGCATGACGATCGATTATCAAAGACACCACTAGTCGTCTTTAAAGAAAGGATTATTTTTTAGCCGATCGTTCATCCATCTCTTCTCTTTCTTTCTTTCTTTTTTCTTTTCTTTCTTTTTCCGTAACTTGTTTCATTCATTTCCGCCAAGCCATTTCAGTCTATAGCCGCATAAATATTTATCCATATGTTCCAACTGTTACTATCTGTTCTAACATTTTCATTTATACGAAAGGTGAGACCTTGATGTGTGTCAAATTCCGAGTTGAATTTATCCTCGATCATTGCTTCTGCAAGCGAAAAATAATCCTGTCCCTGCCTATTTTAAGTGACTACCATTAACTTCGGTCTAACAGCCTGGCATGTTGAAACATCTTTACTTACTATCAGCTCATGTGAGTTTCCATCTCATGCGCTACTTAAGTCAGGCTAATTAATCGTAACAAACGAGCGAACATAGATTTGCATGAATAACTCGTTTACGACAAATTGTAATTAATTTTTCGTTTTTCTTTTGCGAAGATACATTTCACAGTTTCTAATAGTTCTTCAGGGCTATTATGTGATTAACGCCAAAAGAGAAAGAAAAAAAAAAGGAAAAGAAAATACCGCATTCAGTGTAAAAAAATGTAAGATGAAAACGTAAAATGAAAAGAAAAGAAAGAATATGTAGAGGATGCAATTCCTAACGATTCGCTCTGGTAAGGTTCGCTTACAACATAACAGCCCCGACTACTTGATTCCCTTCTGGAGCCTTGTATTTTACAGCATGCTCCTTTTTAGTCTACCAATACCCGATAAGTGTTCAACGACAGATCAGTCTTGGAATAATTTTCATGTCGATAGTTGGCACGAGTTTATGGCGCTGTACTGTGCGATTGCATGTGTTAGTGCTTACATTACTGTTTGGCGTACAAATTCATTTCTAAGTTGTATACAA
>KQ435867.1:67694-78097 GCA_001276565.1 Melipona quadrifasciata
TACAGCTAATTTTACAATTCATATTTATTGATTTCGTATATATAAATACATCGAACCGGAAAATAAATTAACTGTATTATTCACAGAACATTGGAATTCATAATATGTATCTTCTTTGAAAAAAAGGAAAAAATGCATGTACTTTTCATACATCGAATTACACATATATTTTTATTTGATCAAAATTAATAAAACTGTGATCTCGGTCACGTTATTAAAATGTAATCCATAAAAGAAATTTTATATTATTCTGTTCCTATATTTATTATATACACGTATACTATCAGTCTTTTTCTTATCAAAGAGATAAAAATTAAGAATCATCTATATTCTCTAAAGTATCAAGTATTGATAAATGATCAAGTTGATCTATAAGTAAATCATTCTTATGCAAAATCATTGCAATTCGTTCTTGCATGACGCAAATGTTCTTCCATTTTTTTGTACTTTCTTGGGCAGGTAAATTAGTTTTTTCAATAGTTTTTAGCTTTTCAGGAAATCTGTCTATTAAATGTAAGAAATTTTCGTAACGTTCCTTACTTTCGTGAGACAAACGATAAGAATATGTTTCTAATATGTGTTCATAGTTATCTACATCTTTGTCCAAAATTTGAATTTGTAGAAAAACTGTTTGCGCCATTTTATACCAATCAGCAACACATTCAGATCGGCTTATCATAGAAGGTGTACAAAATGTTTCAAGAAGATTTTTTAGTCTTTGACCTGTTGATGTAACCTGAGTAAAAAGTAAGAAAAAGGTTAAAAATAAATATTGTTTTATTATAATGTGTATTACTTTTCATTTACATGATATAAAGGTATTTATATTGAAAACTATACCTTTATTCGTTCTAAAACATGAAATTGTTCATCGTTGTATGTTAGACCACGAGTAGCTCTGTCCCTTAATAAATGTTGCCATCCATCTCGTAAACGGTCAACTAAAGTTGCTGCCTTTTGGCTTGCTTTGTTGATCCATGGGCACCATAATCCACGAATGATATTGTCCCATTCACCACGCAGACTACCTTCTTTCACATATCTATGAAAAAATTAAATATTTTTGAATTGTTCTTATTAAACAAACGAAAAGAACAAGTTAACAAAAATTAATCACCTCCGATGAAGCTGCACTACTGCAGGTGCTAATTCAGCCAAAAGTTTTTTACTTTTTAAATCTAATTCCTTTTTCCAATTCTTTATTTCCAAAGTATTTTGATTTCCAAATTTTCTAGAAACTTGCCAAGCAAGATTTTCATTTCTTTCTATTGCTACAGCTGTATCTTCTATAGCTTTCGTGAACTCTTTGGAATGTTGACACTTTTCTAATAATCTTGTAAGCTCTGTAGATATAAGTCCGCTAAAATCTTCAATCGCATCCTGTGACAATTTGCTACATAATGCTAATTTGTCGATTCTTCGTTTGCAAACATAGCCAACAGAACAAGCTACTTTTGCTTGACTAGCATCATTTTCAACAGACACTAAATTTGCAAATACTGGAAATTTAGGTAATTCTGAATCCACAGGCAAGTCAACATTATTATTTTCTTTAGAAAATAACATTAATGGTTTGCTTTCAGATGTATTTGGATAACCTTGTCCAGGAGTAGATTCTTCAATAATGTTTGTTAAAAATGTATCTCTAAAAAGAATTATCTGAGCATGAGGTGCAATGTCAGTTTGATCTTGTATATGTATTTGAAGTGCTGTCAATTTTTCATCGGGATGTAAGAAAACTTTTATAAGATTGCCTTTATGTATGTTAAATATATGTATACGTTTTCTGCAAAGAGTATCAGTTACTTCTGCAAAAAATCGTTCAAAACTCCATATTTTTTGGGACTCAACTTCTAACAAACCAGCTAATAATGGAGTTACAATCTTTTTTAAACCAACACTTAGTTGACAATTTTGTGGTAATTCTCTATTCCATTCAATGGGTCCACTTTCAGAGGTTTGCACACCCGATATGACGCCAGATGCTTTTTTTGTAATAATATAAAACATTGTTTCTTTATTTCTTCGACCACCAAATGGTCTAAATGGTAGATTCCCTGTAGCCACATGGTATAATGTCACGCCTATAGACCATAAGTCTACAGTTGCTCCAAATGTTTTGCCAACAGGTTTACGTAAAACTGCACGTTCATATATATCTGGATGTAAATATTCTTCTGTACCATATAAAGATACAAACTGTTGGTCTTCTTGTAGTTCTCTGGCAGCACCAAAATCAGTAAGTTTGTAAATTGTACTACCATCGTCAGCAATGAACTTCATTATATTACCTAATAATTTGTGACTTTATTAAAAAAGGTATGTTAAATACACGTTTTCTAAGTCAAATATTTTTATACATAGTATTCTACCTGGTTTTAAGTCCCTATGTACTAAATTATTATCACGTAAATGTTTCATTCCAGCAGTCAAATGTTCCAAGACTAATAAAAATTCAGTCTCTGCTAGCCCATAAGTATTCTCTGGATCATCTAAAATATTGAACAGACTGCCTCCGGTACAAAGCTCCATAACAATTACTGTGCCACGACCATCTTGCTCCTCCTCAATTGCTAACAATTGAACAATATTTTCATGATTTACTTTTTTGAGGACCTCAAATTCTCGCATTTGTACATCGTGTGGTCGCATATGACTCAACTGATTAAACGTTTTAACCGCAACGGGTTCCCCATTGTTTTTATTCACTCCTTGGAAAACTGCACCAGTTGCACCTTTTCCAAGAACACTAGTTGTACACCATACAAAATTCGTCGATCCACGTAAAAAGGACATTTTTTAACTTTTATCATACAAAAACTTGAAAATTGGAGATTTGACAAGCAGTAGTTTTAACCTTTTTTATGATTAACAAATTTAAAAATTACAGCTTTCGTGCGTATTTGTATGTATACATCTTCAAATTTTCTATTTTTCAGAATTGATCTTGATTATATGTATGATGACAATTTATGCAGACTATTTAGCAATATTCTCTACATCATTAACATACGACACACTCGCCAATACATGTATATTCAATCGACTTTCAAATAAACTACAATTGATGATTTTACGATTCATCGCGATCAGGAACGTATCGATATTTTAAGAACACCTGCCTTTTACAATTTTAAAAAGTTGCAATATAATTTAATACATTCTAATAGATAATAATATTTCGTACTAAAAACATATAATATAGGGTAGTAGTAAAGTAAAATTTATGTTGTCATAAGAATTAAATTTCTATAATAATAAAAGTGAATAAAAATTGATAACATAAAAAGTTAAATAGTTTCGAGTAGTACATCACGTGATACGTGTATATATGGTTCCTCGGAAAGCAACGGTGTTTTTAAAAATCTCGAAGTCTGTTTTGTCCTTTCAAACTGAATTATATATCTTTTTACACGTCAATCGGTACGTACTTTACTTTTTATAAAAAAAAGTATTAATTTAAAAAACTCTAATGTTAATTTTAAGTTTGTATAAATTTGAAAAGCGAAGAAAACACAAAATGTTTTAACACATCGTTTCCATTTTTCCTTATGTATTTTGTATACTTTAAATTTTGCAAACTTGAAGTTAAGACATTTTTTCAACTGAGTATTTAAGAGGATTTTTCTGAGGTTTCCCTAATTACAAAATGCACTCCGATAGTCAGATTATTAAAAAAAATGTAATAGACAAAATGCTGATTAATACATTATCAATGTTGAATTAAGAATGTTATATTTCCTGATATATTGTTAACCTAAATTCGTACATTTAAATATTTCAAATAAAACGTATTCAGCATGAAATAGAAATATTAGTATTTATTGCGTTATTATGTCATAAATATATCTTGCCCTGTTTGCAATACACACTGAATGGAGATAATTAAGAATGGAGGTTATCAAGATGTCAAAGATTATAATTGTTGACGAAATTCTTTAAAATGAACAGAATATATCTTATTGTTGATGAAGCCAGCTCGTCAAAAAGTATATCGACAAAGAAATGTTAAGATATTGAAAACGATTACGGAAAGCAATAGTGAGATCACTAGAAGTCAAACATTATTTTTTATTATATTCCTTCTCTCTGTTAATAATTGTACATCTCACTTGTATATTAAAGTTTGACAAAGTGATATGGAAAAAACAAAATTAAACATATGTTCATGTGTATGTTTTACTTAATATTAGCGAAACGCTTAACCCTTCTCCTTACAGACTCAAGGGGTTAATAAGAGAGACTGAACGAATACCGTGCTTTCAGTCCGCAACTAGCGCAGAGCAGACGTGTATCAGCACGTCGTTAAACGTTCTTTGTGTATCTTTATCGCATAGGAAACGATACTTGCAATTTAATGGACGTATAAGCCAAAACTCGTTAAGCATGTTGGCCAATATAATTTGTCAAAAATAAATATTAAAAACAGTGCGAAGTATAAGAAACGCATACGATGGGTAAATTGGTGTTAATAGTGCTGTTTGTTTATTCAGTGGTATTTTTAAAGTACTGCGAAGCTACTTCGACTCCAAATCGGTAATATAGTCGATTAAATGCGACAAGTTCAAATTCAAAATAAAACGCGGATTATCAATCAAAAATAATCTTCCAATGAACTTCAATAAGTTAATAAGGGAAACGTGCTGTTTTGAATTGCTTTGTCGATTAATTGCGCAGTAATTTTCGTAGAAATTAGATAATTTAGAAAGAAGAAAAGAAAAATTAAGAGAAAAAATTATAGTATACTGTTAATTGATCATTGTGTTAGTAACAGAATATTAATTTGTAGAATAATATTAATGTTTTTGTTTAGTGTTATATGATTTTTAACTTATGTGAATTTGATTTACGTAATATATCGACGCACGTTATTAAAGACACGGATGTACTGCAAGGGTTGCAGGACAAGGCAAACACAATGAAGTTCATAGTACTTTCTTGTGCATTTGTGCAAATCTTATTTTGTTTTTAGGGGATATGTGTTCACAGCGCCAAAAAGGTTGTTGGCCGGTGAGACCGAAAGCGGATGTTTATCTTTACATAATTTGGAATTACCGGCTCACGTTGTTCTTGAACTGGAGTCCTCGGTAGACGATCAAATATTGGCTCGTACTAGCGCTGTTGTAAAAACAGGTAAGTACGTTCATTTCAAAATTATCTGCAAATTGAAGAACAGCGCAAGGTAATTTTGAAAAAATTCTACGCACTCGACTAGTAAAAAATTACTACGCACGTGTTTCATTATTAATTTTTTTCTCAGTATAGCTTCGCTGTAAGAATAGATTTGTAATTCAATCTGGACCTTTGACATATTCCGTATATACTTAAGATATATTGGTATCATTTCGATAAGATGCTTTTGCGACTATACACAAGTATTTAAATACACATTTATATTACATATATGCATCTCTTCGAAATTTATAAACTATTAATCTATTAATCTACTATTGTTTAATTATTATTCATTTTAATTTTAATATTAAACAATAGAAACATTGTCCTTTATTTAGAATTACTGCTCAGGAATTTTTATCATTCGCAAAGTTTAGTTTTTATTATATCATTTTTGTTGTGATAACGAATATAAAGTCACTATAAACTAGGGGAAATCACTCTGTTAATACGTAACGATCATTACGCAACAACAATCAAACTCCTCTGTTTCTATTACTTAAGGAAAAAGAAATAATTAGAAAAATATTTTCTCGTATGAGAAAGAATTTTTTTTTTTTTGAATAACATGTTATCGTAGAGTTAATTTATAATTAGCTTAGCTGCGCGTGAAATGAAATACTGTAGAATAATCGAAGTTCCAACTTCTGAGAAATTTTTCCTCTATTTTCTTTTGGTTTTTCATTTCCTTACTTGTGTCTGTCGGTGTTTTTGTCTCGTATCAAACTCTTTAAACAAATCGTAAATTGAAATTGTCGTCGCTTCCTGCGGGGGAACTGAATTGGTCGACTCCCCTCTTTGGAGAGGAAATAAGCAATCGCTAGAATATGTACATGGGAAACCCATTTATATTGTTATACATGGGGTGAACAATGAATATTGGCCGTTTAACTCGATCAAAGTCCGACTTCGACGAACAAACATACTCGATGGATAAGAAGACTCGAGATTAATTAAATTTAATCGCCTCGATAATTGATTGTTCGTTCACCTATATTAAAAATATTTTCAAAACACATGTATATAATTGTAAGAACATTATCTAATTCATTATCTAAATTGATATGTAATTAAACTGTTATTTGTAGTTTTTCTTTGTATAACAATTTAATAATTAAACATCATAAAATAAATATGTAAGCTAACAAGGAAATAAACGTATCGTTGTAGTATTGAAGATTACGAATATCAGATTTATTTCTTTTCCGATATCATCTTTAAATTACATATGTACATGCATCAATAATTGTTCCCTATTTTAGGTACAGAAACATGCCTACAATTGACAGTACCTTCGCCTGCTTACAGTAGCGCAAGGCTTCGATTAAAAATCAAATTCGACAAATATCCCGATTATGTGGTAGTATCGGAAGCAGCTGTAGAGATTGAGCTTGATTCTTTGCTCACCTTCGTAGAAACCGATAAACCAACTTACAAGCCTGGTCAAGATGTCAAAATTAGGATTCTTACGCTTATGCATGACTTGAAACCGTGGCAAAAATCGGTAAGAATTTTAATTTTCTATTCAATTTATGGCGCTTGGTGTATGAAAATTTTGTCGATCGCAGATTCCAGAGGTATGGATCGAAAGTCCATCATTAGTAAGGGTAGCGCAATGGACGAACGTAAGCACGGAGAATGGGATGGCTCAGTTGACATTTCCTTTGTCTCCGGAACCAAGTTTGGTAAAATTGAAACCTTAGTCTTTATTTAGAAAATAATCTAAATACATCCGAATCTGAATCAGAAGATAATGATACATAATCTGAATAGATGATTTATGTAACAGGGAACGTGGAGAATAAAAGTAATGAAGAAAAGGCAATATCCCGAGTTGATTCATACTACTCAGTTCGAAGTAGAAAAATATGTTCTACCAAGATTCCAAATAACTATCAATTCACCACAGTATATCCTTGCAGATGTGGAGAACGTGACTTGGAACATCTGCGTCAAGTATCATTATCATATTTTTATCAGAAAATTTGATATGTAAATCATTATTAATATTAAAATTAAATAATAATTAACATTATAGATATAGTTATGGTAAACCTGTGAAAGGTAATCTATTGCTAAAATTAACTCCGCAAACACCAAGCTGGAGAAGACTACCCAATCTTCCGGCAATACGTTATGAAACAGAAGTACGTACGTGCTTCCTGTCATATTCACTTTGATCGTCGAAACAGAACGGTATATTAAGGATGAAATAAATATTTTAGCTCGATAAACCAGACGGTTGTACAGAATTTGTTCTCTCTGGAACGGTTCTTGGATTGGCGCATTGGAAAACTGATCCTAACAATATTGTTCTTATAGCGGAATTCACAGAAGCCGGAACTGGTGTAGTAGAAACTACAATTAGTCGAACCGTGGTGATGCACGAAGCATTGAAACTAAAATATGAAAATTACACACCTAGATACTTCAAGTTCGGTTTACCTTATCATGGAAAAGTGAATTTTTATCTCATACTTATATTGTATCAAATATAGTTTCGTACAGTTTAGTTTTGTCTTATTTATTCAACTTGTACTGTTTTTGGTACAATAGTTACGAGTTTTACGACACGACGATACGCCTGCTCCAAACGAAAAAATTCAAATTTGCCTGAAAGTACGTGGAAAAATCGAATGGGACAAAGATGTTGTAGAATGTCGGGATTTTATATCATCCACTGATGGCTTCGTCGATTTCGTCGTACCACCACAGCATAAAAATATCGTTTTGTTAAGTTTCGTTGCTACCGCTGTTGATTATCCAACCACCTATTACTCGCCAGATCAACGTTGGAAAGTAGGTAGTACTAATAATAACTTTTAATATTATTATCTATTAATTGTCGTTAAGGATTTTATAATCCTTTTCTATTTTTTCTAAGTTTATAAATTTTTGTTTTAATTTCTCATAAATTTCGTTCTCACGTAGAACTAAAGCAGAACTTCTTTTAGGTTTTGATGAATCAACCATCAGCATCTGTTACCGTGAATCCTTGGTATTCTCCGTCCGATAGTTACTTAACAGTAGCCCGAGGAAATCAACCAATTACGTGTGGCGAAAAGTATTCTTTTAACGTTATGTACACGA
Source organism: Melipona quadrifasciata (assembly GCA_001276565.1). Lineage (NCBI taxonomy): Eukaryota > Metazoa > Arthropoda > Insecta > Hymenoptera > Apidae > Melipona > Melipona quadrifasciata. The sequence continues at coordinate 75,960 of KQ435867.1, forward strand.
TATCTCCTAACATGAACGAATCCATTTCCTTCCATTATTCGATCAATTCGAAAGGAAGTATTTTAATATACGGACACGTGAAACACAAGCCTAATCGGGATACAGTGTTAAATTATTCCGAATTTCATAATTTATTAGGTTCTATTGCATCTTCTACCAACAAAACGGAAGAAAATGCTATAGTACACAGGTACATATGTCGAATGTTTCTCTTTTCTCTGCGTCTTTCAGATCAAGTTATTAATAATAGGTATTTGAATTTTTAGGTTCCCTCTGAGCGTTAAAGTTACGCCAAGCATGGCTCCAGTCTCGGAATTGTTACTTTATTATGTACGTTCAGATGGTGAAATTGTTGCAACCACTTATACAATCGAAGTTGGCCACTGTTTTGAGAATAAAGTAAAAACTGCGTGGCACACTGATGTTCAAACACCAGGATTGACCACCCAGTATCACGTTGAAGCTGCTCCTGGATCTCTTTGTGGAATTTCTGCTGTAGATAAATCGACCCTATTCCTGGGTAAATCGAAATCTAATTTGATTAGTGCCACACAAACGTTCGACCAGTTACGAAGATTCCATCCAACTCCAGAGCCTCATTTCCCATCGGCGGTTCATTGCAAATGTACGTTTCTAAATTATCTAATAATTTGTTGTAATGATGACGTAATTCATTATATTGAATTTGAATCGTGCAGCAATGGCATCGGAAGGAATGAACGAAGAGATTAATCATTTTCCACAGTTTGCCGAATTGCGACAGAAAAGAAACGCAAAGTACAACATAATATACAACAAAAGAGTTAACTATGTAGACGCAGTACAAGCATTCGTCGTAAGAAATTTCTACATACACGTAAAAACACGTCTTTTTTAATGTTAGGTATTCTAAACGATACGATTTTGGTTTCCATAGGATTTTGGGGTGATTGTAATGAGTGATCTTATATTACAAACACGACCATGCCCATGGATGTACATGGAACACACGGACTTTTACCGTGTATTTACACATAGTATCAAGTCGTTCAATTCAGGCAAGTATTTATTAATCGTTCTTGTTATTAACGAATGTAATCTTTATATCTTAAATTTTAATCTAACATAATTAAATATAAAAGTACTGAACTTTTAACTTTTAATTCCCAATAGCGGAGTTCGCAGTTGCTGCTGCAGCGATGGATCCAGGAGTAGGGTACATTGACCAAAATCCATCTCAAACGGCCACACTTAGATCATATTTTCCTGAAACATGGTTGTGGGAATTGGTGCCTACCGGGTATGATTGAACTATTTTAAAATATGAATATTTATAATTTTAATATTTTAAAAGTTGCAACAATTTTTTTATATTTATTAATTTATCATTATAATAAACGCACTGCAAGATTTATTAACAAAACTATATGTTAAATATTTCTTTCATAGAAAAGAAGGTAAAATAACAATAGAACGCACGCTTCCGCATACTATCACCGATTGGGTTGGATATACAACATGTATTTCGCCGGTCTACGGTCTTGGAATAGCACCACCGACCAGCATAACAGCATTCCAATTGTTTTTCCTCGATTATAGCTTGCCGTACAGCATAAAACGTGGAGAAATAATCCGTTTCAAAGTGTCTCTTTTTAATTACATGCATCATAGTTTACCCGTAAGTACGTGAAGGTCTTTCATAATTCGATAATATATTTAATAATTCGTTACATTTACTAATGCAACAGGTGAAAATCAAAATGGAGGAAGTCGATGGAATTGATTTGCATTTGTCACATCCTACCGCCTCGTTTTGCGTAAAACCACGAGATAGTATTGTTCACCAATACATTCTGAAACCACGAGTAATCGGAGAAGTTAACATAACAGTTACTGCTTTCATAGACATTGATTATCCGGAACCATGCGGCCCAGAGACTATAGGATTTACGCGGTAATCACGAATAAATAAATAGCTCGTATACTAAAAGAAAAAAAATTAGAAAAAAAGAAATAAACTTTAACGATAAAGTTTACTAATAAATAAATAACTGATCTATTCATGTTTAAGGGACGTAATCATGAAACCGATTCTGATTCTACCCGAAGGTTTCCCCGTGGAAGAAACTCAATCTACGTTGATTTGCCCGAAGGATTTC
>KQ435867.1:99824-115586 GCA_001276565.1 Melipona quadrifasciata
AAAGAAAAAAAAAGAAATTATAAAATTATTTTAAAATATAATTTAATATTATTAAGAGTACAATATAAAATACGTCAAAATATTCATTGTAAGACGCCATTCCTTATAAGCCGGTATATATGTAGGTATTGATTTTTTTATTACAGCTATTTACATACCTTCGACTATTATGGATAATGAAAATATATAAAAATATTCATTACGTTAAAGTATCAAAGCAAAATATAGAATAAATAAACATTCTTTTTACATTATTAATTTACTTACTATTGGCATAGCCTTGGCTTTGTCTGCTTCTTGTATACATGTTAAGGTTTGAGTTAGATCACTTCAAATATAATTAGTTTCAGAACATAAAAGTATTTTTTTACAGTACATTTAACTCTGAAATATAGAGTAGAATTAATTTTTAAAAGAAAAATAATAATGAAATATTTTTACTCCGTAAAAACTAAGAAACTTTCCCTATCTCGTTACAGAGAAATAGGAAATGACGTTATTTACTGTTGTCGGAAATAGCAAGTCCGCCATATTGATCATTAAGCGCATGTGTTAATAATAGTACGATTTTATAATTTTAATTTAAATAAATTTTTACAGTACAAATAGGTATTTTGTTCTACTATTTTGTGTAGATAATAAAATTTTTATTATGTATTATGTAAAAAAATTTTTTTACACAATACAAATATTTTTTATAAATTTAAGTGAAAGAACAAGTACTTGTTAGTAGTTATATTAATACGCGAGCAATGTTTAGCTATTAATTGTTAAAATTAATTATTAAAAAACACAATATTAATAAAAAAAATTTGATATAATTTCCAAAAAATACCAATTCCCGATGTACAAAAAATTTTTTGAGGCTGGAGAGGAGGAGAGAATTTCAAATATAAAATTTTAGTTTCGGCTATTTATTAGTTTTTAAGATATTAACAAAAGATATTAAAAATTTTGTCTACGTAGATCAAGAACAAGGATCTTCGTTGTAACAGTCGTCGGTGACTCTAATATCGAATGATGTGGATTGCGAAATCGAGGTCAGTATCTGTAGGATACAATATTGTGAATAAACTCGATTACCCACAACACTGTGTCTTCCAATAATTGGAAAAATGTATAACAAAAGACCAATTCTAATTCCTACTTTTTTAATCGAGTAGTGCAAACGAATAAAAAAAAGTATCTAGAAACGAAGTTTAATCATACTGATTGCAACTGCGACATCTTCTAGATACTCAGGCTATACGTTATCGAAGCAAAAAATGATTAGTAACTTTTGTATAAATAAAATTGCACCGAAAGTTTTTAATACCTCAGAAACTAATAAATAGCTGAAATTTTATATTTATAATCATTCCCTTTCTGCTTCATTCTCTTAAAATTTTATATCGCTTGGGAATTGGTGCTTTTTGGAATTACAGCCAAAAAATTTTTAGTTATCTTTGCAGACAATACAGTTCACGTAAACTATAAATAAAGGAACGTGAAATTCATAAATGTGGAGGATTTAAATTTAAATTGAAATGTGTCTGTATATATCGTCAGGCATTTAATTATAGCAATAATAATCGCAACGTATTTTACAAGATTTTTTGTCATCCATTATACAGTATTGCAAATTTAAAGTAATCCTTCCATTTCTTGCATAAACTGCATATACGCATCATCTTTAGTTTTAGGTTGAGTAATTCGTATTGGTTGTGTTTCTGGTATCCTTTCTGAAAGTCTCGATAAAGTACTTGGTTTCTTCTTATCATCTCTTTTCACGCGAAGGGAAGTTGGTAAAAATCTTGTAACATCAGCTGCTAAATTTCTAATTTGTGGTTTTGCTTCAATAGTTGTAGTACTTTTAACATCTTTATCTTTTCGATTAATTAATTGTGGTGCAGCGGAAAGTACATTAGGTGTTTTAGGTTGCGATCCTGTTCCAGATTGTGCCTGCATTTGAGGATTTCCTATATTTGTCATGTTTGATAGATTTGGCATTTGCATTTGTGGAGGAGGCATTCTCGGCATACTTGGTGGGAAAATAAACAATACAATTATAAACATAATTATAAACAAAGTAATGATTATCAATTTATTGGTGAATTATTAAATATTGTATATTATTCCTACCAGGAGGTAATCGAAGTCCAATACGAGGTGGTGGTGGTGGAGGCATTCTTAAATGTAATGGTGGTGGTGGAGGTCTGTACATTAAAGGAGGAGGCGGTAATCCCATAGGAGGCATTGTGTGTGGTTGAGTATGTTGAGAATGAGAATGTGATGTTGTGTGTTGATTATGGTTTGATGAATGCTCTGATGCTCCTGGGGGTTCTAAATCTTCTTCTTCTGTTTTGCTATTACTAGATTTATTATTAGATTTTGAGTTAGATTCATTTTCTGCTTCCAATAACGATAATCGTGCATTTAAATCTTGAGCTCGTTCAGTTTCCCGCTTTTTATGGACAACTTCCATTTCACGCATAAACTGATCAATATCTTGTCCTGCCATTGCTAACATTTTCTGTTGTAAAGTAGTTGGTTTTACTTTAGCTATATCTCTTTCTTTTTCTTTTTCTTTTTCAACATCCTTATCTTTACTGTCTGATTCTTGTTTATTGTCTTCTTTGTCATCCGCGAATCGAATTGTTCTCGATTTTGGTGTTGATTCTTTAGTCTGCACGTAAGGATTATTACTACATTATTAATATAATGTACATAAAATGGTAATGTATTAATTAACTTTGAATAAATTAAGATACTAACCTTCTCAGATATATCTTCATCATCACTTGATAGATCTGGAGGTGGAAAAGGTGGAACACCAGGTGGTTCTTTATTAGGTGCTAGTGTAGGTATAGAAGGAGATGTTGCATATGCACTTGTTTTTTTTAAAATACTTGGTGGTATCGGTATGTTCATAAGGGGATGATGTTGTGGTATATAATGTGGATGAGGAGGATACATATGTGCTGGTGGTTGTGGCATATCTGGTAAAGGTATTTGCGAAGTTAAAGAACCTGAAACGTTAATAAAGCTTTTATATGAAGCAAATTTTATATTGAAATTTTTCATTCTAAATATTATCATAAATAAATACCCGAGTATATTCGAGATATATCGTTACCAGCCGATGGTAATGGAATTTCATCAACTTGTACTTGTTGTGCATGTCTTACAGCTTCAAAATAAGAAACAAGATCTATTCTTCTACGCTCATACTGTATTAATTGTTCTTTCAACTCAGCCCACTTTTCTTGATCATCTTTTGCCTATGAAGAAATAAAAATAAGTGCCTGTATAATATTTTACAATATATTAACTGTCCATATTAACTTAATCTTACCAATAATTTTTGGAGAAAATTTATAAGCATTACATAGGAAGTACTTACATACATTTTTAAGACACGGTCTAGAGTCTCCTTTAATTTCTTTCGTTTATCTTTCAATACTTTCTCATTAAGTGGTGGTGGTTGCATGACATTATATTCTATAAATTATATATTATGTATATATTATATAATTAATAATGTTGATAACTCGTAAACTATGATACATTTTACTAACCCATTTGATCTATTTTTTCCATTTCTTCAATGATTTGAGCAGGATCTTTGCCCTTTAAAACAGCAGCACGTACTAATTGTCTTTGTTTTTTATTTTTCTTTAATTCTTTTTTACGTGCTTCTTTACCTATAACAAATTTATAAAGTTACAATTATTTGTAAATTGTTTGAAATATAATTGTTTGGTTATGTTATATACTAACGTGCTTGATCAGTGGGATTCATGTACTTTCCACTTTTTGTGGTATTTATTGAACGACGACCCATGTTCTTCGCCTCAAAAAAATTACTTAAAACGTAAAACTACAATGTATTTTCACAATTTTTACATTAAATAAATCATTATTTACATTTATTGTAACTATAGATTCACCATTAATACTGAATACACTATAGAGTGTACACTAAAAGCGTTTACTGAAGCCCGAGTTTATAGTTTGTCCAGTTACCATAAAATGATTGGAGTATAAAAATTAAAGTAAGTAACAAGTAGGAAAATAAAACTCATACTTCAAATCAGCCTAAAGAATTTCATATATATATCTATGTATGTAATGACAAAAAACTTCTAACCTGATTTTTATTACAAACAAAAGCCGGTCTATCAAGAATTAAAAATATATTTGGGGAATAATTATAATCTAACTGAAACAGGTTAATATTATGGTATTAATTATGTTTAATAATAAAACTGGATTTCAAATAATATCTTTATTATGTTACAGAAAAAAATAAAAAAAAATGTTTCATATTATAGCACATGACATAGATAAAAAGCCACGGACAAAAGATGTTAAAATACAAGAGGATATTACATTTTTTCAAATGGGATTTTCTCAAAATATTTTGGATGGATTATCCGTTTGTGGTTTCCAAAAACCTTCACCTATACAATTAAAAGCAATCCCTTTAGGAAGATGTGGTTTTGGTATATAATATTTTTTCTTTTCATATATTTCAAGCTATAAATTATTAACTTATATGTTAATTACAGATTTAATAGTACGTGCCAAGTCTGGGACTGGTAAAACTTTAGTGTTTTGTATAATATCACTTGAAATGATTGATGTAGATATATCCTCTGCACAAGTATTAATATTGGCACCTACTAGAGAAATTGCTGTACAAATTGCACAAGTCTTTTCATCTGTAGGTTGCGAAATAAAGGGTAAGTTTTTCTTTAAAATTTAGTTACATCTATTTAATTGATAAATTAGAAGTATAAGATAAAATTATTTTTTTATTTTAGGTTTGAAAGTTGGAATATTTATAGGAGGAACAGCTATAGAAAGTGATAAAAAGAAATTGAATGATTGTCACATAGCTGTTGGTGCCCCAGGCAGAATGAGACATTTAATTGATAAAGAATTTTTAAAAGTTGAAAATATTAGATTATTTATTCTTGATGAAGCAGATAAATTAATGGAATCCAGTTTTCAGAAAGATATTAAGTTTGTATAATAGTGAAATACAAATTAAATTTATTAAAAACAAAAATATTTACAGAGTGTTAAAATTTTCAGCTACATCTTTTCAAAATTACCACTAAGTAAACAAGTTATAGCATCAAGTGCCACTTATCCAGGAGATTTGGAAGTATTTTTACAAGCATATATGTGCTCCCCTATTTTAGTATCTCCAGATAATAATGAACTAGTACTTGTAGGACTCACACAGTTTGTCACAATTGTTCCTTCTCATCCAAATGCTATGAAACAGGTTTGATCTAATGTTTTACGCAACAATATAAATATAAAGTCAGTTTATAACTGATCTATCATATTAAATATTATATTATCAAATTTTAGGTTCAAATAAAAATAGACGAATTAACAAAAATATTTAACAAAGTTCCGTTCAAACAAAGTTTAGTTTTCTCAAATTATCAAACAAGGTATTGTAATTTTTGTTATTTACACTTTTTCAAATATTTTACTTGTATTTAAAATACACTATTTTTTACAGAGCTCAATCTATATGTAACAAAATTAATACTATGGGTTTTACAGCAACTTTTATTGCTGGAAATCAGGATATGAATAAAAGACTAGAAGCAATTAATAAATTAAAGACTTTTAAATGTAAAATAATGGTAACAACTGATTTAACTGCAAGAGGTATTGATGCAGATAATGTGAATTTAGTGGTAAATCTTGATTTACCTATAGATGCACCAACATATTTACACAGAATAGGACGAGCAGGACGTTATGGATCTTATGGGCTTTCCATAACAATAATTGCAGAAAATGAATTAGAAACATTAGAACGATTGTTAAACTCTGTTGGAGGCCCAAATTTTTATGTACTGAAACTTCCTTCAGAATATCCAAAAGACATATGGACTACTTCCAGTGCAAAATTTGAAAAAATTTATGCAAAGTGTGATGATGATAAAAAGCAATTTGATATTGAGCCTGTCACCGAAGCTATAAGTGAATTATCAATAAGTACAGAAGTACACAATAATATAAAGTCAGAAGTTAATAAAACAATAAATGACATAAATAAAGAAGTTGCAGATAATAAACAATTTTCTAATGTGGGAAAAGCAAAGAATAATATAATTAATCTTTTCTGTTCAAGAAATGTGCCTAACTTACAAAGTAAAATAAAAGTTAATTCTTTATTTGTGCCAAGTACTAATTTAATAAATGAATCAGAAAATACTAAAAAAGAGGAGGAAAATAATATATTATCATACAGTGAATCTAAGCCGAAAGTTTTACACAGTTTTACACTGAATATCTTAACAAATAATCCTTCTAATTGGCAGAAAAATAATGAAAATCTGATATTTAAAGTTGATTTATCAGATGTACAAGGAGATGATTTATCAAATTCTAATACTAATACAATTATTGAATTCGTAAAGTATAATTTTCAAAATGAAAATACAAAAAAATCTTCCCTTTATTATAATTATGTAAATGCTGATTTACATTCTGAAGATACAATGGGAAATAAACATAATGAAATGCACAAATTAGACGATTCAAAAAAGGAAATTCAGGAGAATAGTGATGTCACAATTATCTCAAACAATGTTCAAGATAGCGAAGATGCTTTTGCTTTAGGAGAACTGAACTTTTATCTTTTAAAACATACACAAAATTTTAATACATTTTATGATGAATTGTGTTTAAATGATGAGGAAATACTATTAAAACAAGTGTTTATTTGGAAACAAAAGCTTGATTTTGAAATTAAATTATTGAATAATACAATGGAATCTGTAAAGAAATCAATACAAAAGTTCATATATCAAAAACACATTGAAATGCTCAAAGTGTTTTATAAAGTACAAAAGCAAGCTCTCTTATGTATTTATCCAGAAATACGAAATGACGATGAAATAGATGATACTTATTTATATTTTAGAACTTCTATAGATGAAAATATATTAGAAATATATAAAGAAATAGAAAATTTTAAAAGTTACCATCGAAAATGCAAAGAAAAATTTACTGCATATTTTCCATATCCTACTCAATTAGATTCATATATGCCAAATCTCATGATCTCTAAAACAGATAGGAAAGATTATCTCAATGCATTACAATATTTACATTCAAATCCTTATCCTGGAGAAAATTTGTTACAAATAGCAAGTTTTGTGACATTCATTGATGAGACTAGAAAGTGTGATTTAATACAAAAATTAGAGAGTTTAAATAACTTTTCATTTGATAAATTGTTGATAGCGATACAAACTGAATTATGTAATATGGAATCAATTAAAAATGAACGTGAAGAACAAAAAGATAAATTATTAGAACATTTAGATACCACAAATCGAGATAAAAGTATTACTAATTCAGAAAATGATGTTTTATATAATTCACTATCTAATATGGAAAATGTAACCACCGAAACAAAGAATATAACTATAAATGATGATAAATGTGATGAAATGAGTAATAACTGTAATTCTCGTAATTCAGTATCAAGTGAATTAGGTTTGGATAACATTTTTAAAATACAAAAAACTACACGTCGTGAAAGTTGTAATAGTAGCACATTAAGCACTTTTTCTAATGAAAATGATATTGCTAAGGAACGTAAATTTAATGGAAAAGTATATGCAAGAAATAAGTTTCGTATACGGAAAAAAATTCAGAAACAAGAAGATAATAGTATGAAAGACAAAGAACAATTTATGTATAAAGAAACAGAAATTCAATATTCAAATAATATACCATATAATCAAATTAGTAGATTATCTGATAGTAGTGACACTTATGAAAAGCAATGCAAGTCACAAACGCAATCGGATTCATCATCCAAATCAATGACAGATTGTTTAAATCCATCTTTTAGAGAAACAAATTTGGACATAAGAAATAATCGAAATATTGAACGTATATTTAATTCTCAAAAATTATTCGTAGGTAATGAAACACAAAGTTTTGTTTCTGTTTCTAGATTTAATGAACATCAAAAGAACAAATCCTATAATTTTACTCCTGCATCTCTAACAACAAATATTTCACAGAGACATTTAAATACAGTTACAGTTGATACAATTGATATGTGTGATACTAATCATTTACAACAGAATTTAGAAAAATCTATAGATACACAATATTATAATTCTTCTTATAATTATATGCCAATTGTTTCTTATATTAATCAAATGGAAGATTATGAAAGTAATTTATTTTCAGAAAATGTACGTAATTTTTCTCATTTGACAAATGAAAATATTAATGAAATGGAAATTGATAAATTTTTATTATCATTAAGAACCGAAACAAATCGATTGCATTTAGAACTTTATAAATTAGAAATGCTCCGTAATTCAAGGAAGAGTTAATTATATATTGATAGTATAAAATAATATTTGTAACCAATTGCACGCGTGCAGTATATCTCTGTGTGTGTATGTGTGTATGTGCGCGCGCGTGTATGCGTATAACATATATGGTGCTGCTTATTGTCAGTTAAATTTTTTGACAATGATGATTAGTTAATGGTAGGTAAACTTTATATTAAGAATATGCTGTATAAAAGTAAAAATTTTTTATAATAATGTAAAATGTTGTGTTTCTAATATTGAAAAATGCAATTTATTAATCCTATTAACTTTTGTTTTTTATTCATTGATATATGATTGATTTTGGTAGAACTTTCATAATGTTATTGTAAATATTGTTGATTATGAACATAATGTATTTAAAATTATTACTTCCTAAATTACATTCGTATTATTTGATAATAAATATTTCTTAAATAGTTGAATATTTCTTAACGTTAACCTTAAGCAGGTTGAACTTACTGCCGAGTATGTTACGCATAAAATTGTTCCTACACTTTTTTTTTCATTTCATATGTCAATATTTTTAAAATCTATATAATCTATATAATTCATATTATTTTTTATCTTAAATCAATTTAAATAACATATTTATGTAATTTAACAAAATTGTTCTTTCTGCAAACATTAAATTGATTGTTGCTGATTTTAAATTATAGGAAAAAGGGGAAATAATATGTGCGTTAGCAGAAGTCTAAATCATGTAGTTTTCGCGACATGAGAAATGTTAAATAATTTCATTTACTTGAATGTCATGTACTGATTGTGAGTTAGAGGGATCAGGTTTCTAAGGCGTTTCTTCAAGGGGAGCGCGAAGAAAAAAACCACCTTACGAAACTCGTCTCGTGAGAATTTGGGGTACGCGCTTGTGTCCGTCCTTTATTCGCAAAATAATCGTTTGAGCAGCCCGCCTAGTATACTTCAGTCGGTTACCACGTGCTTTCGCGTGAAGGAGTCTCTTAATCGCGTTCGCGGATGTCGTATAATTAATTGTTAAATATATCATAATTGCTTTTTTTTTGTAGATTACGTGCGTCCGTTTTATACGTTTAGTGCTTGGAAAGAAATATGTCATTCCCTAGAAAATACTTCAAACGGATCCCGATTTACGTAGTAGAAAATCACGACGAGGTAAGTTTCCAAATGATCAACATCTTTGTTTACATCGCAACTTGTTCTGTCTAAATTTTCTCGTTAGCACGCTAGAGGCGCTGCGAGCGCTTTAACCACCAATGGCGAATTGATCACGTGACTAAAAGCGTTAAAAATAGAATCGCGTAACGTTCAATTTAAACGGTAATAGAATTTTGAATTTCTTGTGAAATTTTGCATTTTTGTATTAGGTGCTACCGTTCATTTATCGATGTTTGGGATCGAAACATCTTCCATTCGAAGGAAACGCGTTCGTGCATTTAGATTCGCATCCTGACATGCTTATACCGAAAACGATGTTGGCGAATACCGTATGGGATAAAAATCAATTATTTAGGTATTTAACATTTTTTATCCTTATCAATAACAAACTTATAGTATACTATTAAGTAGAAGTTGTAAATATAAAAAAAAATTGAATTACTTTTTAAATATATTTTCTTCTGTATTACTTATTTTATCAAGTATTTATTTTATTATTTGTAGATTTTTGTAATTTTGTTTATTGTATTTTAACATATGTACAAATACATTTTGGAACATGTATTGTGTTAAACAATTTAAATATGAGAAGATTAAATAAGTCTTTGTAGTATAAAACAAGTTTTACATAGAAAGCAAACATTTCAAAGTCACTCTTAATGTGGATTGAGATGAATTTGTTTATTTTTGAAGAAAGATTAGTTTTATTAATTACACTTTAATTAGATTGTTATTTTACATGTTTTTTATGTATCTTCAATCAAATAATTTTTTGTTTATTACTTAATCTAAATTAATTTGAATTCATAAAATCATTCTTGACAGAATTGATTTTTATGTTTAATTGTATATTTTTTTGTTTAATTTTATTTCTAAATTTCAATTGTTTCTGAAATATTAAATTATATGTCTTTATCAATAGTGAAATTAGCATCGAAAACTGGATATTACCTGCTGCGTATGCTGGTCACTTTAAGCATCTGATCTGGGTCAAACCACCGTGGGCAAATCAAATGGTCGATGGCGTAACAACCTTCTTCATCGGCAGACATAGGGACAACGGATCAATAAGGTAAGTCGTGATCTTATTATTATTTTCATCGCATGTCAAATTGAATTATGGTTGTAAATGCACTGTTAATCAGCATGTAGTTGTGTATACAGGGTGTCCCATATCTGATGGTACAATCGAATAGGAGATAATTCTATGTGAAAGCGAGTCAAAAAGCAAGAATAAAATTTTTTCATTTGAGGGGTTTTCGAGAGAATCGAGTTTATTTAAATTTATCAAGTATATTTGAATTTAACTAATTCTAGAAAATAATAATTAATAGAAAGTTATTCTACACACGAAACTGAGTAAAAAATGTAGAATAAAATTCTTTGTAAGATTTGTTCTTAAGAAAATCGAAATTTAAATATTTATCAAGAACTAAAGATATACTCAGGCAATTTTTAACGAAACATGTTTAAAGTCTATTTTCTTGAAAATGACGTCTTAAACGAAAAAATTTTATTCTATATTTTTCACTTATTTTTGCACATAGAATATTCTTGTATCGATTATTCGTGGCTGTCCAATATGGAATTAGCTAAGTTCAAGTATACTTGAGAAATTTTTAAATTTGATTTTCTTAAAAATGAAGACTTTAATGAAAAATTTTTATTCTTTCTTTTTAGAGACTTATTCTTTCACGTATAATTACTTCCCAGATGATTGTACCACCAATTATGGAACACTATAAATTGCATACTTGTAAAAGATAGGTATTTTTGGATTTTAATTAAAATAATGATATCTATGGCTATAAATAACGAAAATATGGAAGTTTCAAGTCGAATTTTTGCATTCTAAGTAAAATTTCATTCTTGAATTTCTTTTCTTCAAATCTATTTTTATTGAAAGAAGTTTTTCAAAAATATTCAAAGATAGTAAAGACATTGATAAATACATTAGAATTTCTTGATATAATCTAATTTATCTATGGTCTGATATATAACACGATTTTCTTTTATTTTAACGTGTAAAATAATAATAACGTATAATAATAATAAATTTTCGGCACGCGTATCTGTTTGATTTTTTAATCACAATATGCATGCAGCATATATTTAAAATACGCGGGGAAATTTGTACGTTACGCGTAGATTAAATTCTTCGTAGATAAAACAAACGTTCAGGATGCGTTCATCTTTTGGACCGAGAATTATTTTTCACTTCCTAAAAAAGCGAGCGAGGGTTAAGTGTCTGCTCTTGTGCCGATTACCATATATGAACACGCCATCTCGTATACATTTGGGATAGCTGTAGTATAATGTTACATGTGTCTTTTCGTACCGAGACAAGCATCAGAAAATTGTCGACAGGTGGTAGAAGTTTTGGTACCAAACGTTGCATCTTACCTTCGCCGTTGCGTGATCTTGCTTTACGTGATAACTTGTCGAACAGTAGAACAGTATAATCAATTAAAACATTACAATCAACGTTGTTAATTCTAATGTTTTATGATTAGTATGTTGTAAAATAAATCTGTTACCAGTTACCAGTCTGTTAGAAAATAATGAACGTCAAAAATTCCATTTTAATCGAGATATTGCAATTATTGAAAGATAAAAGCATTGCTAATATTTTGTTGTGTAGTAGTACTTTTTGATCGAAGAAATTAATTGCTTTAAAACATTTTTAGATTCGTATAAATTCTGTCGTTAAAATACCACAAGTACAATAAAATTTAAAGTTTATATTAAACGACTTGATATTACATATTATTGTTTTAGAGAAAGTTGTTTTAACATTCTTCATGTTCGATTAGTTATCATAGGCATTTATTATGACAGTATTATTACAATATTATTGTCAAATTCAAATATTAGATTGGATTACTTTTATGATAGAAGTAACGTATAATTATTATTTGAAACACATTCAGTATATAACGTAGCGACGAAAGACAGCAAGACGATAATGTACATAAAGTATTATAAGGTTTGCAATATAATTCATGAAGTGTATATCGTGGTTTTATTGTTCTGTCGTCGTTCTTTGTGTGCGCATTAATCATATGAATGATTGCTGCTCTGTTATGAACACGAGATCTAACGCGGATATTTAAATTTTTACGCCTGTAGACACGTAACATCATATTTTATAACTTGATCATTGTGTAATTATATTCAGACAACGATACGATACGTTTAATTAGCCAGATAATTTTAAGTTACATAATCATTTATAACAAATCAAAGTGGTAATGGGCTTGTCAGTTTCCCTGTGATGTTTCTTGATCGTTGATTTCTTAAAAATACACATTAGTCGCAAAAGTATACTGTAAGAAAGTACAAAGCGTTGCTCGTTAATTTCAATGAATATTTAACAAATTGGAAAGTGTTTAAGATATACTCGGTAAATGTCTAATGTTTTTTCTGTTTTTTTCTTTCTAATTTCTATTTTTAATTGTTTCGCTATGTCTTTTAAATAATCATACAATATCATACATCATATGTTCGAACGTAATCGAATTTTCAAGTTCCGTTCTCGGGATATGTATATATATATATATATCGATTCTTTTTTATCCACACACACACTCCCATGATCTTGTCACGCAAACGAGCATCAGTGAGTATCAACAAACACCGCGAACATCTTGAATATCGGCTTACGTGGATGGCGAAATGTGAAAGACGCGTTGCGATGAAAAGTTGTCACAGTCGGTTAATCTGCGATGGAAGGGGTAAAACTTGGTTGACACGACGCGAGGGTGAGCGCGGGACGAGGCGAAAAGGGGCAAAAGGAAAAAGGCAGGTAAAGTAGCAAAGAGAAGCCGACACGGTGCACCGCGGCGATATCTGCCAAGAAACTGGTGGCCGTGATGTAGCGCTCCGCCGGGACTTGAGTTATGTTTCTCGAATTACCGTGGATATATGTCCGTGAGTGAAGCACGCGAATTATGCCGCTGTCAAGACTTCTCCGCGCACTTTGTGTGCTTCCGTTAATTCCTTGTCCGATGAATATTTTGATCACGTCGATTTTGTTGCTCGCTGTGATTACTCATCAACCTACATAGATCGGAAAAAATGTTTGAAGTTTCAGCGTTTTATATATAAATACTTGTCAGACGCTTATAACAATATTCCGTGTTCTTTCCTCGGATCATCTTGGTCGTAGTTGTTCCCAATTTTTTAATGCGGTGCGAAATTAAATACTTTCGTACTTTAACGAATTTTAAATTTGGTATGTAGATTTTTTCTGATTTTTCTATTTGAATATATATGGATGTATCCGAACTTTTACACAACTTACACGCATATTTATACATATTTAATCGAGTCCGCGAAGGAAGTTCGCAGAGTGCAGTAGGCTGGTGGACCATCAACGTTTAAATCCGATCGTTTCGTACAAAATAAGAAAACGTCGCCTCTTTATTATTTTAAATGCGTAAAACGTCTGGTAGTATCTTGGATCATTAACTATACGTGTAACCATTAAAGTGAATTACGACGGTACAACAATTTGCCAGTTACTAATAATTGCCTTCTCGTATGATCAGGATACCACGGGTAGAATATCCTTCTGATAAAATCTAAAATATGATGGCATCGACCGCTTTTCGTCGAAGTTATACATACGTAATCGCGTGTACCCACGCGCAGGTGCCGATCGAGAGTGGATCGATTTGCATTGACGATCCGCAGGATCTGCATGACTTTCGTTATTCTCAGCTTTTTGGATGCTCTGAGAAAAAATTTTTTTTCTTTTCAATGACTCACGTCGGTAAATATGCAAAACGACTGAATTTTCTGTGCTAGGAGATTATCACATAACGATCAAAGAGGGTATTATTATTAAAGCTACAATGAATATTTTTCGTAATTTTTTGAATTGACGTGCAAATTCTCAAAACGCTCGAACTTTGGATTAAATTGCTCCGTGTCAGATAGAATTAATTATTGAAATTTAAAGAATCTGTAGTGTCTTCTACTGCGTTTGGCTCCATATTGGGTACTTAGGTTTTAGCATGAAAATTGAACTACTTGTTTAAATAGTTCTATAATTGAAGGGAATTTTAATTGTTTCGGTCAAAGTGTGAAAATCGTTTGGCGACAGAGAAAATTTTCACTCGGGTTCCACGTGTTTTCGTTCGCCTTGATTTGCCGGTGACTCTCTTTTTCATTGTCGTCAAGGAAAGAGTCAAAAAGCTCAGTTGTGGGGAGATCGTGACAATGGACAATGGCGCAATAATCTACAATAGAGATCTGCTTGGAGATTCCGTGTCGAATGAATAGGGCCCCTAGGACAATCATCTCGTAAACTTGGTTTTCTTTGCATGCTCCTCCCCTATCGTTTCGCGGCGTGTGTTTCTCCGTTCCGTATTTCACGTTTCGTGATTCTGCGGGCGCAGGAATCTGAATCACCTACTTATGCGAAGCTGCTCTAACTAAGGAAGTTCCTTCCCCCGTGTGTTCCATGGGTGCAACGTGACCTACGCTACACCTCGCCGTCTGTTAGTTCCTTGGATCGCCAAGCGAGTTCCTCTTCGTCGTACGATACGCCAATAGTAATAATAAAAATCAAGCGCAGTATTCAGTTAACAAATCGCGCAAACTTTGCAAAATACACCGAACGTTTCTCGTTCTCCCGGGGAAAGTTTAATTTAATTCGTTCGGGTTATTACGCCGTAATCTCGTTCTCTTCCATCGCACGCGTTGCGACACGCGAGATTTTCCGTGAACAAACGCTATCAAGCCTTCTCTCCACAGAGAGATTCCTTGGCTATCTTGAGATAACGATACTCCCTCGAAATGCGCGGAATGTGATTCGCACGAGAACACTTACGTAATTGGGCCCTTTCTGTTCTTTTACGTCCGATGTCAGGCCTGCGGAGATCTCGAGCATTCCTCGAATTTCTGGAAAAACGGCGCCGATGTCACGGAATACGCGATCGGCGTAATGTGCCCCCATACCGAGCGCACATGGGAGTAAATACCTGTCGCGACTCGAGAGACTCGACTTCGCGTCCCGGTTCTTTGAATACCGGTATGGTAGAAGCATGTCGAGATTTTCACTCGGTGTCTTAATCGCATAACTTGTTCCCGGTAATGCAAGCGCGGTTTATATTTCCTGCTTTTTTCCACCGGGAACATTTATCACCGCATTAGGAACGCGAGCCGGAGGAAAGTTCACGGGTTGTGGAGCACAAATTGCTCTTTGTCTCGCCGTTTCAATGGCCGTCTTTGTCCAACCCTACCCTCCTCC
>KQ435867.1:115611-126427 GCA_001276565.1 Melipona quadrifasciata
TATTATTTACAATTTGCGTCTGTTAAGTGAATAATTGTTTGCGGAAACGTTCGAAATTCACGCGTGAAATTAGTTCCAATTATAAATTTCTACCACCGGGATGTTTCTTCTTCCGCCTGTTGCTCGAATATTCATCGTACACGTGTTTTTTACCGGTACGCGTTTAAGAATACTCGCGCGGAATTTCAATTTTTCTTTCCCCGAGAAGAATGTGAAAATTGCTCGCATCGTGCTTCGTGTCCATTAGACGTAGTTTCTTTTTTTCAGTTTTTCTTGCTCGGCAAGGCTGACGTGTAAGTTACTCACGAGATATTTCGTGTTTTGCTTCCATTGCCCCGAAAACGTAAGAAGTGGCTTACGATAATTTAGAGTTGAGAACTTTTGCTCTTTGTACAGCGGAAACTTCTTCATAAAAATTCGCAAACGCACGTAGAAATTAATTCAGTCGTAATTCTATTTTTCTGTAAAATTTATAAAAAAAAAAAAAAAAAAAACCACGCGAATTCAATTTTTCATTCTATCGCTGCGTGTTCGAAGAACAATAAACAAACGCAGCTGCTAATTGAAACGAATCCCTGAATACGCTTTGCTTCGTCGATCTTATCTAATTTTTACGCTCGTGCTCGTTGCGAAAGAGAACGCTTTTACATCTAACGCGAGAAGCTATCGTTAGCGAAGGTCGCGCGCAATTAACATAAACGCTTCGTGCACACCTGAAGGCGTGACGTCTCGCAGATCCGAATCGATAACGTATTGTGACTGCGTCAGGCTGCGTACGCACGTGCATCGCGTGTGCCGCGCGGTGAATTTGTTCTGTGAGGTCGCGGGATTCCTCGGTGAACGCTAGAGAGACTGGTATCGTCCAATTGGTAGCCTTGATTTCCGTGGCATCCAATGGTCGACGATGGTACACTTTCCACGAAGAGGTGGCCCGAACTGTCGTCGTTCAGGGTAGGAGTACAGAGGTTGCCTCGAGGTGGGAGAAATTGCAGTTGATAGTGAATGCAATCGTCAGCCACATCGAGGCTCCTTTTTCCATTGTGCCATTACGAGTTGTGTCCATTGCCAAAGTAGAATAGACATTACCGGCAATTCGTTGCGCGAACGTTTTTCTCTTGTTCTCCTAGATGGGTTCGCATGCTGGAGTTGCACGTTAAAAACATACATTTCTTAACAGAACAGAGAAAAATTCTCTATAGGTGGTTATTAGGGACTGCCATTAATCCACGGAGAGATATTATTTCACTAGTTTATTATCGTAAATATTCTCGCTTGGTATCTTAATCTTCTACGTACAGTTAACTTCTATTAGCTAAAGATTTCATTCCAGTTTCTTCTCGTTGTTCCAAGCTATTAATCTCAGTTACTATTATTATTATTATTATTATTATCATCATCATTAGAAATTCCAGTTCATCACGTTACCTTTCGCAACGCAACGCAACGCAACGTTTCAAGGAAATTGTCGTCAATTTACGAATAGAAATGAATTCAGCGCGGATCGGCGGTGGTATTTCTATCTGCCGGTCTATCGACGATCCAATTATTTCCCGTGGTGGTTAGCATCTGATTCCGTCGAATGATCGATCCATCATCATTAATGCCGTCGAATGAAAGCGTGTGTGCAGGTATATTTTGAAGAACGGAAGGGCAATAGGTCGGGACAATAGTGTAACACCTACACACCCAGGTGCAGCAGGGCCGATGTAATGGGCGCGAAGAAATAAAATGGTGTTGGTTTAAAAAGCGATGGTCGGAGGTGATGGCAGGTCAGGGCCGAGAAGGAAGGTAGCAGCACAGGAACACGTCTCAAGTCGCGCAGGAGCGTGGGCGTCAGTTGGCATATCACGATCGTTGTCAGGTTGCACTACACATATCGCCGGTTCTTGGTGAAAAGAACAAAAGGGACCGCCACCGGCGTGGACCAATCGCGAGCACGGTCGCGGCACGACTCGACCCCGAGGAATTAGCAGCGTCGACCCCGCCGGAGGATCTTAGGAATCTCGATCCTCCTACGGCTCCCTTCCCATTCGCCCCGCGATTGCCTTGTCGCAAGCTTCTTCCCTGCCGATTGATTCGTCGCGGTTGCCTCCTAATTGATCGTTAGTCGCGTAACACCGAGGCGGGTAACGTCTAGCTGCCTCGAAATGCTCTCTCGATCGGTCCGCGCGTATCGTTCTCGAACGAGGGCTTGCTCGCTGCACATGGCCGATCGATCCGTGCGTGGGATCTCGGTGGTTGCGTGCGAACTCGCGGTTAATTGCGATTGCACGATATGATTGAGGGGGGGAAAGATTCTATCGCGCGACACGCGCGTACGTCACACACACACACACACACACACACACTCTCTCTCTCTCTCTCTCTCTCTCTCTCTCTCGGATAGACTCTCTCGAATGGCTGATGGTTAGCCTGGCGAGATGTTTGAGCGTTTCTAATTGATTCCGCGATTGGCGTGACGAATCGAAAGGGATCGAACGTTGCGCGCACGTGGTAGAATGTCTACCACGCGTCGTTAAACATTCAAAGTGGCGAAGTTGTGACAAAGTCGGATTTGTTTGTTGCACCTCTCCTGGTCCGGTTTCATCGGAATTTAGCGGCTGACTCTTAGGCTGTCTCGTTGCGAGATCACGGTTGAAAAACTCGACTGGAAAAAAGCTTCGCCAAGCGGTAACTTGAATGACAATTAAAGCAGGATCGGATGGAATTTAGGCCGCTCGGTCCGATCAGGCACGCACGCTTAGCCGGAAGCCTATTAAGCTGGAATTTCATAATGGGGGAGTGCCTGTTGACTATAGTTTCGATTGGTTATGCAACTTTCGTTCGTTACGGTGAACAATCGAGTCTCCTTCTCCACTCGTATCTCAATTAATTATTCATCCGATAAATAAACTGTTTTGCGACGACTAAAAACTGTGTTACAAACAGATTTATGCATTTTACACTTCGACGTATCGTTTAAACAACGAAAACGAAAACGAAAGTAGATCTAGCAGTTTATTTTGGTTTCGTTCTGAATTTTAAATGAAACGAGTCTTTCTCACCAACTTCTACGCGCGAGACGTGGGCAATGATAACGAAACGAAACGAAAACGGGCACAGGAAGTTCAATTTCAAAATGCAACGAATAATTACGCGTAATTGACGCTGGGTGGATGAAAAAGGGGCGTCCGATGCTTGATTCCTTCGAGTCCAAAGCAGATGTTGGTTAAGTAGGGTGCCGCATGCGGTACGCGAAACTTCGGTAAATGTAATTTTCGAGAAATTACAGATATATACGTTTAATGCAAACAATAATGTGCTCGTTGCCATGAGCATTGCGCGACCGGCCTCGCGTTTCCTCCCCCAATTACATTCGATTCTCGGTATTACGTACATTCGCATGACTCGTTTTTAGATTCCTTCGCAGAGATACGTGTATTGCCGGGAGGTCCGATCTGGATGATGATGATTATGATGATGATGATGGAGATGGTGATGGTGATGGAAATTGCGATCGTGACGGACGGTAAATACGTACATCTGTCCCTGAATCCCGAAGCGTATTGTGTAGGATTAAGTTGTGTTTACGGTGTGAATGATACCTTGGCAACACTATGAACGATACCGATATGTACATATCCCGAAAAAAAGTGCTGCGCGAAACAAGCAGCTGTTGTAATTGCAGTTACAACGAGAGGGTATAATTGCGACGAGAAGTACCGTACAGTGCGTTGCGCAATTTTTCATCTTCGCGCGTGTTCCTTCGATTTCTCAGTTCGAAGTTTGCAAGCTAAAATACCAGCAACGCCTCAGGGAAGTAATTATCATTGTTGCCATTACGTCGTTACCTATGAAACATTGTAAAACGTACGCTCGCATATTGCGTTACGGTCATATGCAGGTGAATCTAGTTACCCGTGGATTATGCATATTTTTTGACTGGTAAGATGTTTTCCAGCGAATAATTCGAACGAACGTTTATCTTGCGCGTGCCAGGTTCCTAGTTCGCGATGCAACAAGGTCAAACACTTTGAGACATCGATCACAACGCGTGCTATCGTTCTTTCTCTGTAATATTTCCTCCTCTTTTTCTCCTTCTCCTCTGCGAGGAAAGAGCGGCACGAAAAAGAAAGAAATTCCATCGTTTATCGACGCGTACGTCCTGTCTCGATTACCCGTATCAGTCCGATGCATTCAGAGCCGAGCTATACGCAATTGAAATATGAAGACAGCTGAATGAACTCTTTCATTTTTCTACTGCATTTACTGTCAATAGAGCCGCGCTAGTATTATGGCAGATCGGAATCATACAGAGAGCCGTATTCACGGTTATACCGCTCGGGCCGGCCGTGTGTGTTTCACAAACCTCTGAATGATTACGAGTAATGCCCGACCGATTCCATACCCGATCCCCCCTTCCGATTAAAAATAAGAGCAAAATATCTCTCGCGTGGCCTGTCTGGACACACCGGCGATTCGTCGAGCGCACTTGAGAATGTTACGTTGCAACGAGCTTACTATCTGACTTCGAGCGAGGTCGTCTTGTCAGAAGCAGCCTTGCAAGGCTGATACCACGTCAACCACGTACCTACGCCGAGAGAACGGTTATTTTAGCTCGCCTTTAGAAAAATTGCATCCCACCAGAAGCAGCACGCGAGACCCAACGCCAATAGAGAGAGAGAGAGAGAGAGAGAGAGAGAGAGAGAGAGGGAGGGAGAGAGAGGGAGAGAGAGGGAGAGAGGGAGAGAATGCGTGGCATTCGAATTGCGGCCGCGCTCGTGAACGCGTAAGGCTTGAAAGAGGGCCGGACAACCCTGCGTTTTTACATTTCTTCGCGTAGTATGGAGCAACGTGTATCGACGGTTCTCGTTCACGCTCGTACGGTTACCAATAGTCACGATCGGTCCATATTTAAATACCAGACGGCCGTATTAGGCCTCGGCTCTATTATTTCATCAACCAGATGCGTAATAAAACTGGCTGTCGAGTAGCAACAGCTTGGAACTGGAATGCACCGTTGCGCAATCTCTGCTGTTTCTTTCGGTGCATCGTAAATTTGAAAGCGTCCAGCTGTTGGCGGGCTCTCGGAGAATATATCGTTCGCCAAGGAGCAGTCAGGAGTAGCCAAAGTAGGCAAAGAAAACTGTTCGTTGTACTATCGAGACTTGTCAGTTGAGACGTGTGCTCTTGCGTTTCAACATTGTTTCGTCGTACGTACGTGCGTGCACTGGTTGGGCACTTCTCTTGTTCTTGTGGATCATCTTGCGTTCGATATTATTCGGCCACTTCATATTTTTCTTTGGCGTTTTATTTAGACAGGGAACCGACGTTTCCACCGGATGTAAAAGGTGATTTTCAACTATATAGCGAGCCACGTTCCACGGTGACGAAATTATACGGCGGATTATCTGGTCGCTTGGTTGTCGGCACGGCACTGAAAGCGAACGTACGGTTGGTTTTTGATCTTACCGCGACGATTTGTACCCGCGATCCACGTAAGAAGAACGTGCCCCGTTCTCTTAGGCCTGGCGAAGGGGAAGAGAGTCCTCTTTCCTCTTGTCTCTCTTTCCACCGTTTTTTCTCCGTTTCGCGAGTAGAGAAGAGAAGAGAAGAGAAGAGAAGAGAAGAGAAGAGAAGAGTCCGTGTGTAAGATCCGCTGCCGTCTCTCAGCCGTTGACAAATAGTCGTCTTGGTCTTTTCCACGTATAGAGCGTATACGCGCGGCCTTCTGCTGCGCGGTTATACGCGGCTCGGCTCCCGCCATCGGCTCTCGCGATTTCTTTTTCACCCTCGTGCGTTTCACCATGCGCATAATTGCCGGTGGGTGTCTCGCGTGAAATGCAGCTGCGCGCATGCACATTCAGACGTCTGTCAAGACACCGGGGACGTTCGTGCGTAGGCAGCCGATGCCACGACGCCGGGGATAAGATCGGCCCCGAGGCCCGGTGATCCTCTCTACCGTTTCTTCTTTCGTTCCTTTTTTTCTTTCGTCCTTCTCTTTTTTTTTCTTTTTCTTTTTTGTTTTCCCTTCCTTTTCGTCCCCTTTTCCCTCTCTTTTCCTTTCTTTTCTTGATCTTCGATCGGATCGCAGGAAGAAAGATACCCCCGGCCAAAAAGTGTAAATTCATAATTTCCCCGAGTATCGCGTTTCTCGTGTTAACTCCTCTCGTAATCAGTCCAGCCCCGGAGAAATTTGCAAGGCGTGTCGCTTTGAATTATTCCTGCCTCGTGTATCATTGTCGCTCCGTTGCGGCCGGTATTCGACGGTCGCCCGTTTCCCTTTCCTCGTGTCGCGATGGCTCTAGCGTATTGAAATGAATTTTTTATAAAGGGCGAAGATAAGATTCTGCGTGATACGCAACGTCGGCAGGTATCGGTTGATCGTTCTCGATGATATCGCTTCTTACTCGATATTTATCTAATATAAAAACGCCATGTGCGTCCTGCAGGAAAATTTGTATCGGTAAGCATGGTAACTTCTGTAACGCAGCATGTAGTGTTCTACTTTGTTCAGTGGATACCAACACGTATCAAAGTACGTGTAGATTTTGTCAGTCAGAAAGTGTTATTAAAGATCAAAAGATATTAGATAGTTACGAATGACAGTGTACTTTTTAGGAGAGATTATTTACAATATTTTTACAAAGTATTGGAATCTCAATCTTGTGTTCAGTTACTACTTGGATGGCATGTATCGTACGATCGATTAGTTATTGATTAACATAATTTCTAAAATTTATTTGACTATTATTGTACTGCTTTTCTCCCGTTGATAACCTATGCCTCGAATTGGTTATTGGAAAATAATTTATCACGAGATCTTACCATGTACAAGTGATGAAATTAATTCTTGACTTTCTTCGAATGGGTTGCTTTCAAGAGGTCAATCGCGCGAATGATTTATCCCTTTGTTTGTTACAAAGTTATACAAGAGTATATTTTTGATAGAGCAAACGTATCGTATTCATCAGATTAACTATGTCCGAGTATTTAGGTTCGGCGTAAGGCACGTAGTTGCAACGATGATGGCGTTGGAACTTGGTGCGCGTTAACTCGGCTATACGATAAATTCTGGCTGGCTACGGATGATGTATAGCTGTCCTCTGGCCGCGAATGTATTAGACTGCGTTGTAAATCTCAAATTCTTTCTGATGTTGCGCGTGAAATAAGAGGAAAACTGCATCGTGTTAGCGCGGGGAATGAGATGCACGCAAGAAGATAGAAAAGAGTTAACGACGCGAGAAACAGAAAGATGAAGAGAGAAGGAGAAGGAGAGAGAGCGAGTTTCCAGCGTCGCGAAACTCTTGGTGGAAATTTCGGATGATGGATCGCCGGCTTATTCGGTCCTCTTCCACAACAATCTCGCAATTTTAGGACGGCGTAATTTTCCGGAACGTTACAAGCCGCAAGCCTGTTCAGAAAGATCACGAGATTCATGTCGCTGTCGGAACGAACCGACTTTCCTTTTTCGTCCCTTTTGCCAATGGGTGAGCTTTGCGATGTATTTACTTTGATCCGATTCCGTGAAATCGTCGCAGAAGTTTAGAGCGAATCCATTAGCGAGTGACAGCACGCGAAATTAAGCGTGCTGAGAGCTAACGCTATTAGGGGTTGCGGGAAGATTTATATTTTTGTGGCCGACTTGGTTTCCACGTTCCTGTCAAGCGAAATGATCGTTTGATTTATTGAAAACGAAGCTAAGTCCCTTTAATGATTTGCTCTATATATCATTCTAGTTTCGTGATTGTCGCGTGAACGTTAAATGCTATTTTGAAATTGAAAATGCTATTTTTTTAAAAATACTGATATTTCTTTTCCACGTGTGTATTCAAATTCATTCATTTCTAGTGAATACAATTGTTAGAGATTCCTAAGTATATCATATAACGAGTGCTTCATTTGGATTATTATATATAATTTTGCATATTATCGTACATTTTCTACATCTATATAATTATTCGTATATCTGTCAAGATTATCTACTTTTGGGACTTGAACAATAATCAGGACAGTTGTAATTTAATTTGAAAAATTTCGGAGCACTCGAGCTAAGATTCATTAAATCAATTCGTCTATATTAAAAATTTTATATTATATGAGATGATCGTAGTAACAATTAACATTCGAACGATACGAAGTTCAAATCTTATAATAACCACATGTATGAAGAAACTTGGGTATTGGAATTGACTTAGATTTTAGAATATACATTGAACCTAATCCCATCCTTACGTCTGTAATGCGAGCTGCGTTTAGAATGACGAAGTTGACACGAGGTATTTTCCTTAATCTTTCATCGTGTGATTCATTCAAGCCCGTGTCTTCTACTCGTATGTTCCCTATTAAATTCGTAATTAATTGTGGAACATGTGTGCAATACGTTTGCAAAACTTACAATGTACGCTTGAGGATCCAAACTTACAAAGTCTAAACTTACATCCTGCTCATCAGTTGCTATTATTAGTCTCTTTCAAACGTTGTCACAAATGCATTGCAAACGATGCTTTGATCTGATCTTTTGATCTGTAATTTGGTCTTGATGTGCAAGAATCGCTATGACACGCTGTTGTAAATCTTTCGCTTGTTTTAAATAGATTTGTCTCTATATTATAACTCATAACAGAAATAGTAACGAGTATAAGTGTTAAATTAAAGGATAAATTATAGGGATAAATTAAATATAGCAGACATTTAAGTATGATAAATGTCAGACGTCGAACTGCAACATGTGTATTTCTTTTAATATTTTTTTTTTTGCAATACATTAGCAATAATATCTGAGATGGTGTTTTTTGATCGGTGACAATACTCTTCACGCACGTGTACAACAATGTCACGCAAAATTTATTCGCGTATTTCGATCTCTCAGCACACATGTGTTTACATCATCCCCCTACATTCCTTACTCATTTATTCCATGTACGAATTTTTAATTATTTCTTGATATATTGCACTTGAGATTAAAATTACTTCGGTATTCGTCATTCCGACCAACTACGAAACTATCGTATTATCGATCGATTGATCGGTAATTTATACGTTTGCCTGGTTGTACAGTCTCGTTCGGTTAATATACCTGGTTAAATATACACTTCAAACGAGGAACGATAATTCTTCATCTTCACACGAGCGAAATTATCTGGCTCCCGTTTCAACCGCGCAAATTTGGGTGCTAATATTTTCCAGATGTCACGGCGCTCATATATCGTTTCCTAGAAACAAGATGCGCCATGTTAGTTGGCATTCTTCGGCTCTCGCAGCGAAAGGTTGCTGTCTGAGTTATTGCCAGCGCATCGATCCGAGTTTTCACTTGAAACTTCACCAGCTAAGCGGGGAGGGATATCCTCGCCATTCCGTTCCTCGCGATCGCTGTCCCGGTTGTTTATTATGCGTTTGTCTTACTTACGCACCGGCTGCGATTTATTATCCGGTTGCGCCTAAGTTTTCCGTGAACTACCCCGGAACCTTTCTCGCTCGTATAAATGCTGAGGAGCCCGCTGGCTCCGAACGTATTTGGAATCGCTGAGGCAGGCTCTCTGCAAAAAGAGAAAATTTCTCATTGTTCCAGATTTGATCTTTTTCTTGCTACTTCGAACAGACTACTGCTGCTACTTTCGACGCCAAATACGTACAGTCGCCTCGCGGACGAACGATAGTTTTCGATAGTCTCTTCGCTTTCTTTTTCAAACCGAGTCGTTTTAACATCTTCTGTCGCAACGAGTGGAAGATTTAGGTCCTCTTTACTTTATTTACTTGCGTAAAAATTAAATTAAATTACCAACAAACCTCCTCCGTTAATTTTGAATTGACAAAAATCCGATCGTTCGGTGCTTATCACTTGCAATCGCGTGTCTTGTGAGAACATATCATTCGCCGTGTGTTCAATCGCCGATGAAAATCACCGAGCAACGATTATCTGACACTTCGATTTTACTGAATTTAAATTTTCAATGGATTCCTATGTGATTGTCAAATCTGTCGATCGGACGATCGGTTTCCGCGTTTCAATATAACCTCGGAGGTGGTTGGTTCGCTGTGAGAGGCCGCTTCTTCCCCGCTTTGTTCGTTTCCACGGATCAGTCTTCGTCGGCTTGTAAATCCTTCTGCTCCTCTGATAGCGTATCGTAATTAACGACTAATTACCGCCGGTTCGTTATTTAATAGAGTTGGAGTCGTTTCTCGGGATCCACCACCCCCCCGCTGGATCAACTGGTTCAACTCTTCACGAGCCGCTTTGGCTAGCGTTAATTAGTCGCGCTCCCTTCGACCTTCGCTGTACCCCGTTAATTATCGTCCAAACGATCTTCCGGATCTATTCAGCCTTCCCCCGACTGCTCCTCGAAAGCGTCTTAGAGAATCGGAGGAGACAAGATCGTGGCGGACGCGCGCCGGGACATATTTATTTGAGCCGGTGCCGGTTCAACTCTTTTCTCCCACGGTAACGCATCGGAGCGCGGCTTCGTTTCTATTTTCGCGGCGCGGCTACCAGTTTAACACCGGTGTTAATCGACAGCGCCAGCAATTAATCGTTGACGTATCGCCACTGCCGCTGAATGCGAGGATTTATCACAGCTGTAACGAGCCTCCCTTCTGCGAAAAAGAGATTCTCGCCGACGAGAACAACGCCATTGTCGCGCCGTAGTTTGCACGTTCGTTCGAAAAGCTTGTGATTGCGAAGATCATAGGATAAATTACATTGCAATTTTAGAATAGTATAATATATCGATAATATAATAAAAATATCGATTATCACGAGATAAGTAAAAATTTTTCGATAAACGAGGGATAGAATTAACACGAGACGCTGTATGTTTGTTTTCTGAAATTATTACGA
>KQ435867.1:126482-157579 GCA_001276565.1 Melipona quadrifasciata
TTTGAAATTATTACGAAAGCTTCGGATGGTTTTTACGTCGTAAAATAAATGTTGATGGAGAGAGCAGGCAGACGTAGCGGATGGAACGTCCTGTAGATGGAGCAATATTTAATACATCGTCCTACATAAACCCCATCGAGTAGCATTGCTCTTTTCCGTTAGCCAACCACGAACTGTCTTTTAGCCAGGTTCGAACACATCCGGTTGCGTAGAGGGTCTCAGCTTATTATTCTTCCCTCTTCGAACGGCCGCAGCGGTTATGTGCAGTTTAGAGAGAAAATCTAGAAGAGCTTCCCCAGCCAGAGAGGCGAGTACGTGGGCGAATGTATACCGAAGATGGGCTGAAGAAGTGAATCGGCGGGGCCTAGGCAAACAATTCAACTTATCTCGTGAATCAACGTTTGATCCTTGGGAAACGAGTTGTTCATCGAGTCGTTTCTTGTGGCTCTGGTAGCCAGGTTATTATTTGAAAAAAACAGGAACGTTA
Source organism: Melipona quadrifasciata (assembly GCA_001276565.1). Classification (NCBI taxonomy): domain Eukaryota; kingdom Metazoa; phylum Arthropoda; class Insecta; order Hymenoptera; family Apidae; genus Melipona; species Melipona quadrifasciata. The sequence continues at coordinate 126,970 of KQ435867.1, forward strand.
CTTGAGAAAGTAAACGACCGCGTGGTTAGCGAGTGGGTGCTAAACCATCCGCGACACGAGTATTCGATTAACCTCGTGAACTCTGTCTGACGGCCGGAAAAAAGAGAAAAAAAGAAACGAGGAATATCTTCTTCTTGTTTCGCTCTCTTTCGTTACGTTCGCGGTAATTAGCGGCGCGACTGGTTTGTCGTTGTATTATTCTGTTCGGTTGGTTTTGATTAAACACTACATACATGTAGTATTTTTCATCATTTGCGATCTATTAATTGCGAGTATTACGCGGTCAGTTTAACTACCATAGCAAAGTGAAACATTCATCAAATAGTAGATAATAGAATTAACATGTTCCTTACCGTGTTCGTGTGGCACATAAAGTGGCACTGAGTTTAATATCATTCATCGTTCTCTTCTGTCCGAACGTGTTGATCATCCTCTCTGCGAGAAAGTGTTTAAAAGCGGCTTCCATAAATTTCCATACGCCTGTAATTTCATTCGACGACGATCGTTTCCGCGATGCGTAAAAACTGAGCCGAACCTCTTCTCAAACGTCGCTTAGTAATGGATGTAGTTCTTCTGTAACGTACGCTCTTGTCATTAGTGCGTTTTAAATGAAAATTAGAAGCGACTCAATCTGTATTCGAATCTTCCGTTAAAGGGACAGAGAGCCGGCATTACTTTAAATGAAGCGACAAGAAAAACTCTGCCATCTGTCGCAGCACCGCGGACAAAAAGGATAGTCGTTGCTCCTTTGACTGTCATCGACTTTTTCCGCGCGGAAGAGTGGCTGTTTTTCTCCGTCGAGCCCTACTGCGCGCTGTCAAACCATATTCGACTCCGAACGAGTTCGTCTCGTTTCTTCCTCGCATTATCCTTTTCCGCGGTCTCGAGCCCGTCGGTTTTTCCGTCGCCGCGGAATCGCACGGAACTCGCTGCTGATTATACAAACGAGCCAGGCCACTGTCACCGCGACTCGCCCGTTCGAATCGGATTGATCGACCGTTTGACGAATCGGTCCTTGCCTTTCCCGGAGCATCTGGTATTTATCGCCTGATGCTGCCTGTCGAGAACGCGACCGTTCCACCCAATTAATTAACGAAAAATCACGTTAATCGATCGACACGTGTACAGTGTCGACTCGTTTTCCCTGTACAAGAAATCTGATCGATCGGAACTCGTTACAGCCGCTATGGAGCCTCGCGAAAGTATTCCAACACTTGTGAACACTCTCCACGACTCTCCCGTAACATTTTCAAGTTTCAACTATGAATTCTTCGCGATATTATCGCGGCGTCATCGCGAAGAATCCAGTCAGAAGTTTGGAAGTTTCAACGTCCGAATTTATCTAGTTGTTACTACTTCCGAATTTTCTGGATTTTTAAAATTAATTTCTCAACCAAACAATACGATAGTTACTTCATAACGTTTATTTAACACTCTGTCCAAGGTGAAATATCGAATTTTCTTTAATCGCTTTTACAAACTATTTTTTACCGGAAACTTTATCGTTATATATACAGTGAGTAGAGTTTGCATTCGTTGTAGCTAATCTTTGATCTACGCTGCGCACTACGATCCAATTCCGACATCGTGAATTCAAGTGCAAAATCGCGCGTCGTGATCGTTCACGTCGAATTCGTTTTTTTGCGTTTCGTTTGCTCCGCTGCGCTGCCGCGATGAAGAAAAAGCGGAAGAGGTATAGACGGAGGGAGAGCCGGCTCGGTTTCCTTTTTTTTTCTTTTCTTTTCCCTTTTTTTTCTTTTTTCTTTTTATCGAGATGCAGCTCGCAAATAACGAAGCCGGGTGTAATTGGTATTCGTCCGCTGTGCCGAGTCTTTGCAGGTTTCGAACAAAAGGTGTGACGAAAAAAATATCATAACGAAGATCGGTTCTTCTTCTTTTTCGCGTCTCGAGACCGATAGTTGCCACCTGTCGGGAGGTTCTCGCCGTTCCGTCCGAGACACGAACAGGTAGAAAACATTGCGATAAAAGCGCCGCGCCAAATACGGCCGAGTCGTCCGGGACATAAAGCTTGTTTTGAGGAATCATTAGAGGTGAAATAAAATGCGGTACGCTCCCTGCGCTACCGTGTCCGGTTGGAACAGGCACGTATATAGCCTTATGGCATCGGTACCTTCCACGGCTGTCGAGGGACAAACGTGTCCCTTGTCGGCGCAGACATGACGTAAATACGACATCCGGCTCACCGCGTCTTACAATTTCATCCGACGTAGCGAAAAAATTAATTACGAATTTTCACTAGACGCGTTAATAGACGCAAAGCAAGGGACACAATTGAGGTATGAATTAAATACACGTGCGTCTTTGAATATGCAGGGTGTCCCGCGACTGTGTGGCATTCCACATGTAAAAATATGAAAATCGAAAAGGAAGAGTCACCAACCATACTCGAATTTGGCTGATTTCATACTCGACACGACGACATATTATGCGCAAAAATGAATAAAAACTGTTGAATAAAATTTGTTCGTTTAAGACGTCGTTTTCCAAAAAAACGAAATCAATTTTGATTACGTTTTGTTAAAAATTATCTCAAGTACGCGTGTACTTGATAAATTTTCAAATTTTTGATGTTTTCAAAAACGAAGGCCTTAATGGAGAAATGTATTGTACCATTATACACGATGTATTGATTTTTATAATTTTATTTAGACACTTTTACAAGTCATCACTGCAATTATATTCTTCTTTATAATAATCGTGTGTAGATATAGGTTATTCTTTAATAAAACATTTATTTCATACTGATCTGCACAATTCCCACGTATATTCCATTTATGAATTAAACATAAAAGAAATTAAATATAAGAGAAAAATTGAACTGCGATAAAATTTTCTAATCATTTAGTAGATGTCACGTATTATTTTCTATGCATAGATGTCTTCTCTTTATAAAAAATATGCCACACTTTTTTTCCATTGCGTACTTCAATATCTTGCGTACTCAATTTCGTTCGGAAGAATTTCAGAATACTGAAATTATGTTACCAGAGGAAAAGAAAGAGAGTAGCAGAAGCTCTGATTGCCGATCTTTTGTCATTTTGCATCTACGTAGCAGATGACGTTAATTAGATATAATTAGATAGCAGGGCTATCGGCCGGCGAACCGTTCGAAATTCGAGCGTGAGTAACGGTTGTCACGATTGTTATCGATCGTGATATCTTTGGGGTAAAACGGGTCACACGTGCATAGCATCGGCGATCGTCTTCAAGATCGTTAACGGTCCGAACGAGCGAGTTTTGTCAACTGCCTCATGCCGTATACGAGCGCGCGTGTAACATGCCTCGAAACATGTAAACATACAATTAATGTAAATCACATTCTTCTCGAGATCGATCTCGATGTCGTGTTTATCATTCATACATATCGTTCGATCTAAAGGTAATTAAAAATTTCTCCGAATTGAATGTAACGCCATTCGGTATAATCCTCAGACGCATTTCGTGTGACGTGTGTGTGTCGTCGTGTCTCCTCTTTTTTTATTGGAGCGATGGAGAAATCGTTTATCTGATTAACTGTTGATAATCAAACATTAAAATCGAACCTGCGAGTCTCGTTACTTTTGGTAAATGCGCGTTATTGAGCATAAAACGGGACGAATCTTTAGAGATTTTGATGAAAAATGTAAATTTCTTCTCGAATTTCACAAAATTTTGAAACTTTTATTACTTTGACGATTTCTATTGAAAACATGAATTATTGAGGAAAGTTGATCGAGCCATCGACTTTCGCACTTGTGCTTTTTCAATGAATCCGTCAAAGGACGCAGAGCAGGAATTATTAACAACCGATCCGCGTCTCTGTTGTTCTCCCAACAACGAGGCAAAATAGAGCTCATTGTTTTGCGGTGTTGTTCGCAAAAAAAAAAAGAAAAAAAAAATCATTTGATCGTGCTATAAACTCACATTAACCTCACAGTTGGCATTTATTGCCGCGCGTCTTACCCTCATCGTGCTCAGTCCATTTGTAAAACAAATGCAAACTCGTTCCTGAGTTCGTTGCCGCCTAAGGTTGCCGCTCGTTGTCGCTCGTATGTCCCTTTCACAATTACAGGCGACTTGCAAAAATAGGAAGGACATATACGGTTTACGATCATTTACAAATCGTACGGTCAAATTGAAAAATTCTTCGTTCCTCTTCCTTGCTGATAGCTTGCCCATGATGGAGAAATTATTCTGCACATACATACGAAGATATCGTTAGTTTAATTTAAAAATTTGCTTCTTGTTATTATAAATTTGCGTGGCTACTCTTTAGGGAAGTGATATATCTAGGTTTGCAATTGAGGGAAAATTTGGTCATAGCGCTATTTTTTGTTTCATTGTCACAGATATAACAGGCATCTGACTGTGAATAATGAAAAATTTGATATTGATGAATATTTTCAAGAACGAGTGGTTACTTATAAATTTAATTAAAGTTACACATAAAAGGAGTTATTGTAAAGAGTTTAATTATAGAGACTTGTAGCACAGTTCAAATACCATAGTTCTCGGATACCTCAAGACCCTCGATGGCTTGACTATTCAATTTGTAGAGCAATTAGCCGTGAAAACAAAAGCCGCGAATTTAAATTCCGATTTGTACGACAATCCGATCAGGTCGTATTCTCCTTTCCATCGGGTAATTGAATGATCATGCAAAAATGTCTGCCGGTGTAGCGATCTTTGATCTACGAAGGTGTTCAGCGTCAGCGATCGTGATTGAGCCGAGGGAACGAGTGAACGAAAGTTCAGGCGAACGTGTTCATTTGCGGCTGGCCGTGTGTTAACACAGATTTTCACGATCTACATTATTCAAAATCCCAAGCAGCCCCCCCCCCCCGCTTTTTTTTTCCATGGTTTAACGCTGGATATACCAGCCGGCTCGATATACCAGTTCCCAGCACGAGAGGGCCATTTATTATCGGAGACAAAGGTTACGCTCGCGGGCCGACAATGCTTGTAAGTGCGCGCTTCCAATGGCCGTCGAAGACAATGCCTGAAGTCGGTTTAATGTCAAAAGGGCGAGCGATGCATAATTTATTAAGTTGGTCCTCGTTTCGCGCCGCGGCTTCCGCGCCATGCGAATCTCCTCGTGTCCTTTTTTTTTTCCTCTAACAAGACAGGTTTCCTTATCAAAGAATGAACACTGCGCTGTCTTGACGTTCGTATTATTCCGTATCTTCGAATCAATACGAATCAATTGCCGATGAATCTCAAGATTCCAGATTGTAAACTTTTTTTTTGATTCGGGATATAAAAACGAATGCTCCGACTTCATGGTAGATGTGTATCGAGATTATTCTAATTCATATGCAAATGTGCAATCGATTTCGAGTAATACGTACATACGGATAATAGTCGGTACAGTTGTACGAGGTATAATTCATATTAACGACTACACAGTCGCAATAAGAAGAGTGTAAAAATATTATTTTTAGTTTTCTTGATAATATTCATTATGATATACGATGGAAGCCTGGAACGTTCCTCTTTTTTGCAACAGTTTTTTTTTAGAGACGAATAAGGCGACGAGAAATAAAACGCACTGACCGTAATCGTTGTGATCAGAGAAAAATATAACGACGATGCACCAATAATTGGGCTGTTGTTAAATTTCAAGCCCTATATTGTCAGAAGACATCGTTGTGAAAGTCAATAAATTTCACTCTCAAAAATTTACATTTACGGCGCGCGTGTAATATACCTTTGTCGCTAACAATAAACGAAAACTTGACCGTATGTCACTTTTAATCGAGTCAGTTGAATGAAATGACAAAATACGGCAATTGTATACAAGGTAGATCGTAAAACGCGTGCTCGATGGATTTTCAACGGTACCGAAAGGTGAATTTAATTAATGCATTATCGAATTGAAGGATTGACTTGGCCTCGGAAGGAAGCTGGAAAAAAAATTGCCACGAAAGGAACGAGAGGAAATCAGTTAATACGGCGGATTGCTAGGTCAGACGAAAGGATACTGAAACCGAACGCCGGTCGCAAAACTTGAATCGTACAGAGCCTGCAAATTAATTAAGCGGTCACAATTAACGGTAATGAAAGCGAATGTTTCAACTACCTCGTTTTTAAGAATCCGACTTCTGCTCCTTAATCGCAATTAACCGACTGCAAAAGTAATTAAGACCGAAGACCGTCGCCACAGAGTGTAGAAATGAAGAAAAGGTTCGGTCATGACAAAAAAAAATATATATATATATATGTAGAGGAAAAAAGTGAATAAGACGATCGTTCGCAGGAACCCCGTAATTAAGGTGTCTTAATTGGACGCTTTCGCCTGCCAATTATCCTCGTGATTCCCTCGAGGAATAGCGTGCCTGTTAACCCTATCACTGTAAGTAGGTCATTTCTGGTATAACGAATAACTAATGAATAGCCGATGTATCTTACATCTTCTTCGTTTTCGACTAATTGTAAATACCCCGTTTCTCGTGACATCGTTGTGTATTTATTAAACCGGATCGGAAATTAAAGCGGAATTACCTCATTCCACAAACATTTGGATAGTTCATAAATGCCAAATACATGTTGTTGCCTTTTATTCCTTAATAGATGCTCTGAAATATGTAAAATTAACTCGAGTACTTTGCAAAAGAATGTAACAAGTGTTGCTTCCAATAAAATCGACAAATACCATCGACTCACTAAAATATCCAAAGACTCGATCGACCGTTTCTATGTGATAATATGTTCGTAATTTGGAAAAAAATTAGGCTCTCGTCAAATTTGGGCAAGTACTTAACTGTCGAGGCCATTGAATTTTTAATTCAACTTAAATCTATGAAAATTCTAATTTAATAATAATAGCTAAAGTGTTTCAGTTGTGTTGAAAAAGTAAGCAGCCGCATTCACGCGAAAAATAACGAAAACGATAATAAAATGTGGGTGGTACGGCTAACGGTATTTATCGGACGCGTTATAACTATCAGATAAATTTATTCTACCTGCAATTACACCGAAGATACACGATCCGGCCATCCCCGTGCTCATAAAACACGGCTGCTAATCGTTATATTCGCTCTTTTCGGGACGTGTTCCGCCTTAATTGCGAGGGTTCGTCGTCAATTTACTGTAGCCGCGCGAAAGCAGCTGAATTTTTCGCACTTTGCCGCGAAGCGCGGTTCCCTGTTCCTGACCGCTTCGTATATTTCACGTGGCCGCTTGCCTATGGCAGATTAGGGCAAATTCTTTAAATATACATACACTCTTAAAAGCGGAGGTACAAATTGTGTCTCTCAGAGAGATAAATCAGAGACAAATTCGTTCAAATTCATTCTTGTGAAATTGAAAAAGTCGAGGATTTCGAGTTGACTTTGATTTTTTTTTCAAATATAAATATGTATCAAAGTATAGATGATTCATAAATAAAGATGTTATTGGAAAAGTCTTCTCTTCCTCAGCTATCCGACGGGCTTGATATTTTTCTTGAAAAGAAAAGCTGCATCGAAGGATTTTGCATTACAATCTCTGATCATGATTAAAGGATTGAAGATTCTGTTTAGGGGGATGCGGTATGTTAAAAAAATTGAAACAAACGAAAAATTAGGAGCAAATAAAGTTGCATCGTGTTCAGCTACACGGTGTCACGGAATTCTTCCTCGGATAGCGTCTCCATCTACGAATTTTTACCGAACCGGATAGCAGTTATCATCGAACGAATCTCATTCTGGGAAGCGCCTCTTCTTTTCTTCTATCACTTGCATCTGTTTCTTCTGGCGAGCAAGGAGAGGTCGGAGGTCGCGAGGAAACGATATTTTTGGTGAAGCAGGAGCCGTCATCGTGATTACCGGGCAGGTCGTTCAACTTCTCCGAGAGGAAAGACAAAACGCATGACGGGTCGTGCACAGCGAAAAACGAGAATTTCGCACGCCTAAACGTTCTTGCACTCTAATTAAAAGATAAGCGATGGCACTGGGCGACCGGAAATACGGTGGATCCGGTGTCGGAGGCAGGAGTTCAGACAGATCCCCGTCATTTGAACACCGAGATTTGCATTCTTTTATTGCACCGGACACGCCAGACAAAGCAGAAACGTCCTATCGATTCTGCAGATTTCGTTACACGACAGAATTATGGCTTCCTTCCTAAATATCTTCGTTCATTTTTTTCCGAACGATTTTATCAGTCCAGTCGTATCTCATTTGCCTCGGTAATGTGTGCTCGATCGCTTTCATCGTTCCTCCCGTGACATAATTAATGCACGGTCGACGAGTATTTTTTACCCTATTCCGAGTTATGCTACAGACTTTTACGATTTTACCATCTTTCAGCATCTTGTACTAACAACAAGCGGACCTATTACGATTCGATCGAAGGGTTAATATTTTTGCAGTATTTCCAACGTTAAACTCTTTATCGTTTGCTCCAACTAACCGTATCAAATGTATCGTTTAATTTAAACTGAAACGATATACTTTTATCGCGTGTTCTAGTTTGATTTTTATCTGCAATCATTGGCTGATATATTAGGGAAGAAACATATATTTCAATCGTTCTCAAGTTGACGCTAAAAAATACTTATAGGTGGCACAATATCGCTAGTCAATTTATGATCTAGACTCTAGATCGAAGATGTCCTCCTGGTGGTGCACCTGCCTTTTAGAATCTTATTTCACGATATCAGATCTCCTTGATGCAGGAACAATAATTAATTGTTAATATATCGAATAAAGGCGAGGTAGATATTGGATGAATAATATTTTTTTGATACGATCTCGTATCGAAATGAAAGTCGCAAATTTCGTCTTTCAAAATACGTTGTCGATTACACGTTTTCGATTGTATGTGTTTCTTCCTGAGTTGTCCAATAAATTTCATTCAAGTTTCTGATATGGAGCTTAATTTTTTTTTATCGAAACGACGAATTTAATGTTTAAAAAGATCGTTTCTTTTACACACATATTTTCGATTTGACAGTTCTGTCACTGACGTAATATGTTTTTGCAATTTAATTGAATCGTTATTCCCATCTTCCATTGGATTAAGCTTTTCGATAGTCCGTTTATATGTCCATACTTTGTTTTTTCCTTTCCGTCTTCAACATATCGTAGTTAATTTCAAATAACTGTAGAACTTGTAATTTCTATTAAATGTTCAACTAATTAATTTAATTCTATACGTGAAAAAGGAAGAAATGTCTTTTTGCTTGCATTTATCGAAACGAAATTTTATTTCCAATATAAACTCCTATTATTTAAATCTGGTAAAAAATACCTAGTAACACAAGGAATTGGTAGGCACACAAAGTGACAACAGTCACAAACTATTCTGCAACGAGTTCAGATAACCTACCGAAGTTCTACCGTATTTCCAAGGGGGAAATAATCCATGACAAGCAAAACATCCTACCATATGCATGGAACCCCATTAAATGGATGATTAAAGCTATCAGGAATCTTCAAAGAAAACGCGAGATCGGAGAAAGGCGAAGCGTTTACGTGGGCCCCGCGCAAGTATCGATCTTCATAGATCGAGCGAAGGATAGATGATAAGAAGAAGGGGCAGGGAGGACGTTGGAGGAAACGGCAATTTATCGAGGAGAGCCGGTGGCTCTAATATACCTTAATAGATATCCTATCGGCTGGTCGGGCTGCTTCACGGTTGCTAGCGCGAGCCTAAATGCCGAAGCCGCGGCCACGGCCCTTCGGAGCTGAAAGTCGGCGGATGCGTACTATTAGAGGCCCGACGCACCGTTTTACTGCGCAGTAAATGCGCAGGTATAAGGCGCGACTTTTAAATTCACTTACACCGCGCTGCGGCACGGAATTAAAACACAAACTTTATTGCACTCGACCGGTTCCCTCTGTCTCGCTTTGCATCTTGGCTCGTTCAGCCTGCGGCCGAAAGCAAAGATGGTAGCCGCAGCCGGCGAAAAACGAGAGGAGTGCAGCTCCTATACTTCGGGGAGGTGATTTGCGTCGTGGATCCACCCTGTGATGGATGTCTGGTCCTCGGTCTGCAAATAAACTCCGATAACAAATCGGTTGCGAAGAAAGAAATCGTTTTATGTTGCGTGCTGAGACGTTATTTACGATTTTTAGCAGACAGTTTTACTGTGGCTGTAGATCACTTTGGTAGCGTAAGGTGATAAAGATGAGCGACGCAAAGTTTTTACCTGGGGATAGATATCTTTGTGAAACTCGTTCAGCAAAAACACTATTAAAATAATTCTTACTTCGATTGAAAATTTCCATTTCGAGACGAGTTAAATTTTTAAATTCTAAACACACATTTATCACATGACCCTATCTAACTATTCGCGCAACATTAAAGTAAGTGAACGACGTTCACTCCTCTTTCTCGTGTAGGAGCGCATTTAATCACAAAACTGTCTCTTTGAAAGAAAGGACAATGCGGTCTTACGTTGCCAATTATCGTTCGAACGCGAACGTTCGGAAACGTAGTTAGCGCGAGGGAACGGGGGTGCCTATTGAATACGCTCGGCGTGCGCTATAACGCGCAAGTATTATGAAGAACAAGAAGAAAATGGTAACAGCTTATTTAAATACAGCTTTATCGCGGTGCTGGTAGATCGTAAATTTAGGATTCCATATTCTTCCGGTTTCACAAGCGGCGCAAAATGAATTTATGAATACGCGTGGGCAATACATTGCCGGCACGTCTAATAAATATCAAGCCTCTTCATTTACCTGTCCGACCAATATACTCTCCGGCGAGATACCGGCCGACGATCGGTCTTAGAACAATGGCGAGAAACACGCCAGAGCTGCGCGTGTTACGCAAACGCTTGAGCAAATTTCGCAATTCGTACCGCGCTCGTAACCATCGCTCTCGGTGGGTGGAGCTGCAGCGAGAGATGTTTTCTACGCTTCATGAGAAAATGGCAGATCCGGTATCGCGGTGATCGCGAATCGGCCAAGAACCGTGGCAGTTTCGTTTCTTACTTACGAGACACGACTTTACCGGATTATACGAAACGTCGCAGAACCGGCCCTCGTACGAAACAGCACGCCGCTCTTCGCTTCTCCTCTCGCCCACGACCCTTTTTTCAGCGTTAACATCAATCTGCCATTCGCTTGGTAATGTCGACTACGTGGGCGATACCGATTCGCGCGCACCACGAGCGTCGCTGCGTCGGTGATTCTCCGTCGACTTTGACGTTTTGCTGCTTGAAGAAAAATTAGAAAAACTTACGGACTCGTGCGTAACTGTGGAGTTGCAAGTTTGAAAGAAATTAATGTGAGAGCAATCGGGATTGTCACTATCTCCATTGACAGTGGTGATTAATATAAAATCCGTACCAAAGACTCTTTATAACGAGTCATTTCAGTTCCTAAAAGTCTCACCTAGAAGTAAATCCAAACAAGCCTAAAAATTGCGTGCATCGAGATTTCTTCTCCTCTGATCAATCCGTACGTAACATGTTACATCAATGATCGTTGAGAAACTTACGTTTCCTTGGTTCATTAATTTCAAGTGCAATAAAGTCGAAAAGAAAGAAAACGAGAAACGATATTCAAGCAGAGATCGTTTGCGCTAGCAGACCGTAAAATTAAACAAGATTAAATTTTTATATTCTTCGTCGAGTGCTTTCCTGCGCAACTATTAAACCTACGATATTGCATTCCGCGTGTTTCTTTTTTTGGTAGTTTTATGTTCACCTCTTGGGCGATTCTCCTGTGAGATAAACGCAGATACACGATGTCGTTAATTTTAATTTGACATTTCCTCGTATCTTAATCTTTCTCGCGATGCCGTAGGATTTTTTACTATTCAATCCACGAAACGGAATTTTACTTTATACCGATCCTTCCTGCTATTTGTAATTTTTCATTTATGCAACGAGAATTTACGTTCAACCAACGGGAGTTAGTTTAATCGGGTACTAGTTGAAATTTGATTTGAATAAATGGAATCGAATTCACGTAAATACTCGGAGTCTTAATGTTTCGAATATTTCTAATAAACCTGTCCCGCCTGTCTCGCCTGTAGAAATCAATTAAACGAATCTACCTGTTGAGCGGAGATGTCGGTTGCATTTGTCGGTTGCATTTGTCGGTAGATGGAGATCTTCATTGACGATGGACGATTCGATGATACTCGCGCGGTAAGGAAGGATCTAACAAAGACATAACGACAGCGGAAACAACAGGAAGTCGTATAGATGAAATGCGTTTTCTTGAATAATGACCATAAACTCGCGAAAACCATTGTGTAGGCAGACACGTTTATTTTACGCTTATTTCACTATCGACGTAACTCGGTTCACAAGCTATGAGTGGGTTTAACGCGAGTATTTTTATCGTACGCACGACGATTTTTTTCGTCTTTCTCTTCAGTTAAGGACAATAACATTGTATTATGTCAAAACGGCTGACCGTACACGCGTATAGACAGCGCGGACAAGTCTCTATTTCTCATTCATTTGAAAACCTCGATCATTGCCACGTATTGTAAAATAGTTATTTAGGTCAGCGCGTTTTTCAAACGCTTATCCTAACGGCACCGAGAACGAAATGTCATTTATCACGAGTAATACTGGCCAAGAAAATGGCAGATTTATCCGAGCGGTTAGCGATATATTAAAATATTAAGATTCGAATCTTTACGAGCTGATTTTCGTCATACATGGTCGAACATCGAGGCAGTTGTTACCTCCTGAAATGAAGCAATATCGCAAAGCTGTTTTTCCTGGAAATTATTCCAAAGTCTCGCCCCGAGGTAGAGAGATCTCGTCCACCGTCGATCAGGATCTCGTCATTCAAATTCAGGATGTGCCGCGTCAAACGGGCAAGATAGACTTTAACTTCCAGAGTAATTACTCGCATGTCCGCGCTGTAATGCGCCCTCAGTTTGTTACACGTTGCACTGGCAGGCATGCTTTACGTCGAATTTAGTAGCTAATATCAAGTTAGCCGGTACGCTCGAAAACCACAGTGCGTTGCATATAGATTATGGTTTCATTAAGTAAAAGGCACAGGCAAAATAAGTTAAGGGATTACATGCCGAGCTTGCCGATCAATTTTTTATGAAAGTCCTGGCTACTCGCGCGCTCGCCTCCCTCCCCCGAGTTCTTTCTCGATCGTGTAATCATCCCGTGGATACACGATCAATAACCAATACTACGGGCGGCGAAATCATTCGGACCTCGTAGCAAGCTTCGAGCCCCGGCGATGATCGATAAAGCCGCCCACGCAATGAAAGAACGCCCTCGCATTCTCTTCCGTGATTCCGCTGACGTGTGCTTTCCATGCGAAAGCTTTTTTCTTTCTTTCTTTCTTTCTTTCTTCCTTTTTTTTTTTTTTTTTTTTTTCATTGTACGCTATACAGCGATGCAGCGTATCCGTGAATGCATCGCCATATCCATCAGGATGGGTTGCTATCGGTCGCTCGTCACGTTTTATTGCAGCCTGCCGGTAGCCAATGTAGAACATTGATTTGCAAACTCGCCTCGAGATGGGCACACCTATGGCTGCCACGCACACCGCGCCATGGCGTGGTGTACGCAGGGTAGTTCATTTATCTTGATCACAGTACGAATAACTTTTACGTAAAACGCTATAAATGTTTCAGCACGAAGTTGCCGCGGCCGTGCGGCGTACGTAACCTCGCTTGCCCAGCTTTTCTTTACGAGCTCCATCGCCTGTCCATCAATACTTTTTCCATCGCGAAATGTAACTCACCGATAATCTTTCCCAACGAATTATCTCGAAAATTTCACGCTCGATAAAACTCTTGACACCGCGAGGTTCGACGCAATGTTTTCTCTTAAGAAATTGCCGGAGAATGAAGCAGACCTACTCACGCTGTCATATTTTCAACAGCAGTCTTCAGAATTTTCAAACGTATTTCAAAGGAAGATTATGATTATCTTTTTTGGGACGTTTCAATTTGTTTCAAGGATGGAGTTTTTGCTTTCGTTTCAAGAGTCGAGGAGAGGTTCCAAGAGAAAGCGAAGCTCTCACATAGCGATGGAGCATCGAGTAAAATGACATGATCTTCGATGAATGTTCTTTTCAGACGAGAGTTACGACCGATATGAATTTCCCGATGTCGAAATGGTCTTCTATGAATTCTACTTGTGTGGCAAGACGAGATCGTGCGCACACAGAGTACGAATTAGCTATTTGCTACGGTATCGCGTTCCTTCGGCACTTTAACCTCCTCATTCTTTTGCCTGGCAGGCATACACAAGTTCTTGCCCCAGAAATCACAGTATTTTAGTCCTGCTAGGTTTATATTATCGAAATTGCTAGCGAATGTTTTACTGCAATCAGATACTGACAATTTCATACCTCGTGAAATTCTCTATGACACAATACCATGCAGTGAACGTTGATCGTTATAGTTCGAATAAGATATGATACAATCGCTCCAAAGTAGATTTTTTTTTCCATTGATTTGGACGTAATTGTTGTTGCTAAATGAACAATCGAATGGTAACAAAAGGGATATTTTATATATTATATACGTAATTATTTAATTTTTAAGAACATCAGCAACGGATGAAATAACTTTGGACAATAATTTCCTGCTTTCGATACTCTTACGTGCCCGCGACTGATCTCGATTAGGTTACTCAATAGTCATTTTATCATTAAACTATGTCAGTGTTGAATTAGACACTTGTAAATTCTCCAATTCTTCGTTCAAGTTCTGCACGATCGCTTGAAATATCATTGATATTTATCCTCGCTACATAATAGTCGAATTACTCGATCCCGATTGTCCCATGAATCAGTGCTATCAGTTTTCCTAATTGTCGGTATCGGTGTTGGAAAAGACCGTTCCGGGTCAGCGAAACAGGTGATGGCTCTGAAAACTGGTCGAACGAGGTCCGGTGCAAGTCCTCAATGCGTAAGACTCCTACGCGCGACTCGCGCGGCATATTATCCCTGGAATTCTTTCCGCAGCGGTGACGAAGAATAGGTAGCACAAAGAATAAGAAGTGGACGTGGCAGGGCCACGGAATAAAGGAGGAAGCGTAGTGGAGGGTAGCGCGAGCAAAAGGAAGTGGCACGGAACAAAGAACAAAAGTGGGCGAATTCCCGCTCGCTCGAGATAAAGAGGAGGATCTGGAAGGTGGACGAGAGAATAAGGAGAGGCAGAAGACGACGACGAAGTAGTGGTAGTAGTTGTAGTAGAAGAAGAAGAAGAAGAAGAAGAAGAAGCAGCACTAGAAGAAGAAGAGGCCCGCTGTTCGCCTCGGTCCTGGAGATATTCGCCGACTAATTGAATTTACGAGCTCGCCGAGCAACCGGCGTGGGTCGTGCCGGTCTTTGGACCAGATTCAGTGTTTGAACACCGCCATTAGTGGCCGCTCCGCCTGATTCCTCCAGTATTCCACGACGATAATCGTAAGTTCCGCGATCATACGGCAAACAGCCGAAAACTTCGTCTCCTCGCGTATGTACGTGACCGTGATATTTGATACGATACCAGGTGTTCGCCATTGGTGCCATTATGCGCCCCTCGTTGTATTTCTCTGTGCTTCTGTTAGCGACCTACTACTTGCCATACCGATCTGCGTTCACGTTTGCCACCGACCTCGTATAATACGCGGCGCAGATTTTGCTGGAATCAAACTGTCGCATCGAGTGCACCTCTTATTTTCCACGAAAGTTTCTTTCACTGGTTGTTACCCATGAGTTCGTGATCATGGGATTGAAGAGTGAAACACAGGATGTTCGTTTCGGTTTCTCGTTGTCAGCGGTTGTTATCGTTTGTTATCGTTTGTCCGTTCTCGTCGCAGTGAATTTGAAAGTAATTTTAGTTTCGTTCTTTACGGCGATTTATTTGGTCGAATTTGGTGTTACGAGGAAGGAAGAATTCGGTTTGAAATTGGAAAACGTGCACTTTTTTTCACGATACATAAGTTGGTCGTTCCCCGGTCGCTGAGCAGATCGGTTCAATGGAAAGGAACCGGTCCCTGTTTGTTCGTGAACTCGCACCGGCAACCGGTATAACTAACCTCCCTTAACGGCCAACGTGTGAGAGCGCAAAGTCGAAGAAAAAAGGTGCCATAGGCCACTAACACTCGCCTCCGCACTCGAGCGTTCCTAATCTACTTCTGCGGAAATAGATTTCTTTCTCCGGTGACGTGACCGTAAAAGGAAGTAAACCATCGTTTATCATATAAAACAAAAAAAATCTCTGATATATCATGTACCTATATTTACCTTCCAAATGTTTCAAGATCCATTCAGTCTCAATATTTCGGAAGATTTTCTTTTTCAAACGATCGGACGAACCTTCAAGAAACACTGTTTCCCAATGGAGATAAGGACAAATGTATACCTTTCGACGATTGAAAGGAACACATTCCAAGAAGTAGTTCTTTTCATCTCGGTGATTTCGTAAAAAATTCAGCAGCGCGCGCCGTGGCCTCCTTTAAGGGAGAAACGTTTCGTCCATTTTTCTTTTTTCCTTTTCTTTTCTGCAGCCGACTCGCCTCCCACCCACCCTTAAAAAGATGTCCAGATTGTGTCCGACTCGTTCTTAACGAGCGTGTACAAACAAAATTGCTGTTCTGGTAATGGCCACGGCTCCGTGGTAGTTGCCGAGCGCGGCGCGGTTTCAAGGATGGTTATGCGCCGTGCACGAGACTGTAAAAGGTAAAGGAAGAAGAAAGTGGTGAAAGCTCGCGCTGCGCGGAGGCGTTTGTCGAATAAATGCCGACGCTTTTAGCACTTTTCTCCGTGCGGCTCAAAGCCTGTAGTTTTTCCTCTCTCTCCCTCTCTCCCTCTCTCTTCTCTCTCTCTCTCCATCTCTGTCTTTGTTTCTCTTCTTTTTCTCCTTTCACCTTTCGTTCCTTTTTTCCGTTCGTTCTCTTTTTAACCGCGCGACTCTTGGAATCGCAACGTGGCGCGTTTCGGCTACCAATGTATACACTTTTTCTCCTTGTCGCTTTTCCGCCCCTTTGCCTCTCTTCTCTCTCTCTCTCTCTCTCTCTCTCTCTTTCTCTGCTTTTGTCGAGCTTTCCCGACATTAAAACCACGCGGCGCGACTTCTCCGTACATTTCACAAAAAACGTATCCACGGTTGTTAAACGCTCGCGTTAACGTTAATAATGATAATGGACTCGCGAGATTAAGAGAGCGCCAGTCGGTAGGAGAGTAAAAAAAAAGAGAAAAAAGGGAGAAAAAAGGAAGACAAGGAAGGAGAGAGAAGAAGAGAGAAAGAGAGAAAGGAAAGGGAAACGAGGAAGAGAGAAACCGACGACGCGCGGAGCCTCCTCGTGTGTTTCCACCGGTGTTGCATAATTAGAGAAAACGTCATTACGCTACCAATTACCGGAGCTTTCGGCCTACCACGAAAATTAATTAACGCACCGCGAATGCGAGAAGCAAAAAGCTTGTTACGTTCTTTGTGTTACACGTCGGAGTTTTCGTGTCCGCGCACGATGAATGCGTGCCTCTGTGTGCGTGTGTATGTGTGTGAAAAAGAGCGAGAGGCACAGAACAGGTTGACTTTTCAGAGAGGTGTTCGGCCAGAATTTCCCGTCGTTTCTCTTTCGTCATCGATCGTTTGTCATCCACACTGGAGTCACAAACGACGCGTTTAAATCCAAAAGAAGTAGTAAAAGTAGAAGAAGAAGAAGAAGAAGAAGAAGAAGAAGAAGGAAATTTTCTTCTGTGTAGCGCGCGTTTCAAGTTTTCTGCAAGAATTCGATATACATAATCGAATCAAAGGATTCCGATCGAACAAAGGCCTTTTTGTACGGCAAAGCATCGAACTTCTGTTACTCGCTTAATGGCTAACTGTGAATTTACAAGCACGCGAATATAATAGTGCTGGTCTATAGAACACAAGCTCCGAGGCGTACGACAGATGCACTATTCAAGATTTCAAGAGATCTCGAGTATTTCAAGCTCTTTATAAACAAGAGGTTTCAGAGGTAACGATCCCTTTATAGGTACCAGAGGATATTCAAAGGAGCTTGACCAGATATCGGCGCGCGTTCAAGGAAAGGGAAGTAAAGAGAAAAGTACCATTTGAAAACGCTCCACGACAGAGGCAAATATCCGTGGAAAAAATATCACGGCATAGTTTCCAATGGTCAACAATTAGCGTGGTCAACTGTGTTTCCAATATGCACGCCTTGTAAATATCTCTGTATTCACGCTGGAAGCAAGTCGGTTTCGTTTGATCTTCGAACGGCCTTTTCACATGCTCACACAGTCATACGTGTGTACAGAGACTCGAAGAAAATCTTTTTCGATAACTTTTACGATATGAGATTTTTTTACGTAAGCACGTTCTCAATGCACGCGCACGCAGAAAGTGCTCGTATTCTTTTGCGATGAAAGTATGGGTACTATGAAAAGGGATCAATCTCTGGATATACGCAATCTTTCGATCATCCATCTTCAAACAAAGTTGCGTTGAATTAAAATGGCTCACGTTGGTTCGCCGCAGCGTAGCTCTTGACAAAACACGGTCTCGTAGCAATGGCGACTATTTTTGCGCACGTTCGTTGCGTATAAGGCTGCATGCGAGTTGGCGCTCAAGACATGTTCGAAATGTACATGCGCGAAATCCAGACGTGCCGAGGATCGAGATGATATCAACGTGAGTTGGCGCCAACCTTCAGTTTACGACACATTGCTTCCTGCGACTCGCTGATGTATGAATCATACAGAGTGGTACGACATATTGCCCGACACCAACGTGACGACGACGAATCGTTTTAATTGTGCCGTAACGATCTCTCTTGTCCGGTCGTCGGGTCCCCTGAAATTGTTTTACAGGTTTTTTCACTGCGCGAGGAGAGAAACGATCCACGACGAAGTAGCCTGGAGCACGATCCCGTGGATCGGATCTACACCAAATTTCGTTCACGCGTCGGCTCGCGTGTCAGACTCGCGTTTTCCTTTCATTAGTTTGCTTTTTTCCTCTTTTTCTCTTCACGGGCGTAAGCGGAGATGATATCGGGATTTTTAATTGCGGCCTTTGTAGTCGCAGCCCAGACGATCTTTTCTTTTTTCTTGTACGCTACATTCTATCAAGGGTTTGAATAAATTTAAGCTCGGACGTTCAGCCTCTTTTCTTACAGAGTAGATAAAAAGCAGAGATTTCCATCCTTCGAGAAAGAAGAATCGTCGTTAAGATTCAAAAAATATTTGCTCTCCGACGTGGTTTTTGAAAAGAAGAAGAAGACTCGCAGCGCGTAATCGCGTAGGTGGTTCGTTTGCTGTTTTTACGCGATGTTTCCGTCGTGCAACCGGAGGAGTATCCCGTTGGAACTTGGGAATAATTGGATCGGTGCAATTAGGGAATGCACCCTTTCCCGAGCCTCTTTCTATGCTTTTTCTGGATCCTGCTGGTTCTTTGTCTCATTGGTTCAGCCAGCATCGGCAAAAAGGGACACTTCTCTGCCCTCCCCCCCTAATGGAATCGGATGCTTCTTGTCCCGAATGTGCTGGCTCAGCAATGTCAATAAAATTTAACAAGCTTCCCATTTACCATTTGCGGAATCTTCAGCCGCGCGCTTTGCGTTTTCTTTCCTCCTTTCCTTCCTCCGTTCAAAGGATAATCACTTTTATTGTTCCGCGTCTCTTCGTCTCCGCGCTACCCTTCCCCACCGGCGTTTCCCTCTGCCGTTGCAGGCTGCTTCCTGCTTCGCCGTTTCTTTTCCATTCTTATCTGGCATCGCGAACGATGATACTGTTATTTCAGAAATTCTCTGCCGGATGTTATCGCGGATGAGGAGAAAAATTATCGTCAAACTCTGGCGTGGCGCGGCAACGGGAACGCGCTTCTGGCATTAAACGATGCTTCCGTCAACGCACAAACACACACACACACACACATGCCGATGACGACGACGCGCGAAAAATTATGGTCTAACGAACCAGCACGCCGCCATAGCCAGTTAGTTGCGTCGTAGTTTTTCGCCTCCTTGTAATTTCGCCAGGAAATTTATTATGTTCGTATTTAATTTTCGCATCTTTTCCCCTTCGTGCGAATTCCTGCGTTGTCGCGTCGCTGAAACGTTATACGACCACGCAGGTGAACCACCTGTACCCACCGGAGGTAATTAATCTGCCTGTTTTTAGTAAGCAACGATGCAATTATCTCGCGGCAATCGTGCCGTCGTTGTTTCCATTTTTGCGAGAAATATAGCCGAGAAGAAAGGAGGTTATATGGATACTTTAAGAAAGAATAGTCTTGAGTAACTGTGATATACCGAGCCACGAGGTTTCTTCGTTGAATTGCTCGGATCTGCCTCCTTCTACGACCATCTTCGCATCATTATCCGCTGATATTTCACAATATCCTTACGTTGAGAAATTAAAAATTTAACCAATTGGCAGATTAATCTTTCTAAATAGCAACGAGGAAGCAATTACAAATTCCTGTATCGAGTGCATCGTACATCGTGAAAAAAAAAAAAAACGCGAAATTGTCGAAGGATTACCCGCGCAGAAATTTCCGCAAAGCCTCCGTTGATTCTCGATGCATTGAATTCGACGAAAGAACGTCGTCGACGTTCGTTTCGGGCACGCTGCGCGCAACTTGCGGACGTTTCACGTTGTCTACACGCGTGTCTACACGCTTGCCACCGGCATGCTTGCTACCTGTTCGCCCTTCTCGCGTCGGAAGAAACGCGAGAAAACGCTCGATTCGCGGATCGGTGATCGCGGATCTGTCCGGGAAACCAGTTTTTTCGACGCTCGAGGGAACATCTTCTTAGCCTGCCAACATTCACCAGCGTCTCCTCCACCCAATTATTGATCCGTCGAAAGCATTCTCCGAGAAACAGCACGGCGATTTACTTTTCCATCGTTCCGTTCGACTTCCCTTGCTTTTTCATCGATCCTCGTAGCTGTGGCCGATGCTCCAACTGGAATTGATTCGATCTGTTCCTATTGCCGGCCGACGAACGTCCCTGTCGATAGTTTCGCGTCTCGTCTGTTGGCAGGGACAGGTGAACTGTGGCTGATGGACATTTAAAGCGCGAATTCCGGATGAGTAGAACAGATGAGAAATGAAAATGAAATCTCCTCGAGTAAGAACGGTGTTTCTGTGTTTCTTTCTTGCACAAGGTGAAGAAAGAAAGAAGTAACTCGGTACGATTGAGATTGATCTTCTTGCGACGAATAAATTGTTGAAAAAATACGTAATTTATGTTTTTAAATTGGCAAACGTAAATGACGAGCTGGGAGAATTTCTGAAATGTTCAACTACTGAATCGAATTTTAAGAAAATACGCAAAGACCGTGGCAAGGGACGAGCAGAGTCGGCGGTTCGATTCGAAAGGAATGCATTTCGTGTGCCACCAATCAACGCTTTCGTTCTTCGCGTCGGCCAATTAGCGAGAGTAGTGGTATCGTGAACGTTGAACAGGGAGAGACAGAGAAAAAGGAGCTTAATACGTTTATTCACGCACAACGCCACGGTTACCGGTCGGACACCGTAATTCTCACTTTGGCATTTTGATGAACCGCAGAGATACTCTCTCGGTGATTTTTCCGACCGCGCGCGCGGTTTCTTGCCTGGCCACGCCACCGTGTATTGATCGGAATAGACACATTAATCATTCGCGTCCCTCAAAGAAACCAATCAGCGCCGCTTGTTGCGCGTGGTTTCAATTAAACATGGTAAATTACAGCGTGCTTCATTTACAATTAACCGTGCTTCTTAAGGTCGGCTGCCGGCGACTGAGTTACACATACGCAATCAACGTTCATAATCACGGGCGCACGGTTGCCGGTATCCCCCTTAATGAGCTTTACGTACTGTTACTCCATCAACTTCTCATCGTAATTGTAAATAGGTCCTTAATTTCCTGCGGGTCGCGCTCCTCCGAACCGCCGTTAGTTGCCGACGCCGCCGTCGCGTCGCCGTTATACTCCGGTCGTGTACACGGTCGTAATACTTCTCTTGCTTGTTACTCCCTGTGTTAACAAGGATCTTCTCTTTTCCTTTTCGCCCAGGAGAGGAACACCGCGCAGCACGCTGTTCTTCGCGCGTACGTTTCACTTTGGCCGACGTCCGACCGCTGACGTCCGTGTATCCCCTTTGACCGATGTGTACGTTAATTCGTTGTCCGTCGTGGTTACTAAGCTAATCGATCCGCGGTCAATGTACATTATCTCGTGACTGCCTCTGCCTCTTGTGGCAGTCGCGGCATAATTTCGTCGATGTTTCCTTTTTTCGACTTTTTTCGAACTTGACCACTTTGGGATCGAACGGAAATTTTCATCACTAGATAGTTTTAATTATTTTGCAAAGTCGATCACGACTGCGAAATATTGGAAGAAATACAGGTAGCACGATGGGTAGGGAAATCGATAGGAAAATAACAGACGGAGGAGAGAAAGAGATATCGAGACGCGGTGACAATCTGGTGGCGCGCGATGGTTGCTCTAACCGTTTCCCTCCCTTCTAAGCGCATCCAACAAAGGTATCATTTCCTTTTTTATCCGCGACACGTTCCATTAAGCTCGAAACTTTCTTTCTTACCGCATCGATAAGGAGGCAGAGTGCATCGGGGGCCCTCCGGATACCGGGCACGTAAGTACCGAGGTACTCATCGGCACGTACGTGAGCGTATGTTGGCACGTACGTGCCGTTAAGAAACTTCCTTTCCCGGATTGCTGGCCTGCTGTCACGTGCAAACCATCCGGCTAACATTGTTACATTCTCGTTGCATTCTTTCGTCGAGTCTTTCGCCGAATCCGCGGCTCCTCGAACTCTTCGTCGAAGAATATTCCCCGGCCGCGGAGAGAAATCGGTACGTGTTCGTGATTTTATCGGGTCAGCCGGAGGAAAAGAAAGAAGGGAAGAAAAAGAAAAAGGGGAAAAAAGAAAACGTTCAGAGAGTAGAAGAATTCTCGACCGTGGCACGAGCAGATTACATTGGTTTAGATCGCGTGCCGCGAAATCCATCCGATCGTTCGCGATTCCGATCCTTTTTTTTTTCTTTTTTTTTGCTCCTCGTCTCGCTTCTTCCTTTTCTCAAATATTCGTCGTGAAATATTCCAAATTGCCTCAGCGCGTTATCGATCGCGGCGCAACGTTCGCGTGTTCGATAACTGCGTGCTATCGATAACTTGCCAGAAGTGTTCGAAGCAAGTCGACTCGCGCCGTTTGATCGTTGCACAGGTGTGCGTCAAAAAGCCCCGTATGTTTGGACAGGGGGGAATTTAATTGTTTCGCGCAGATCTTATCTCGTTTCGTTGCAACGCGGTGAAAACGCGATCGCGGTTGCGTTCGAGGAATTGCATCTATTTTTTTCTCTTCTTTCTCCTCGGCGAATTAATCTCCAATTGAATTAATAGTTTTACGGAGCGCCGGATGGATATACTGCCAAGGTGCGCGAAGTCTCGCGATTACAGCCGTACGGCGTACCGGCGATATTTCACTTGGAAAGTAGTTGCAAAATATTTTTCCAAACGCGGAGGTGATCGAACCTTTTTCCAAGTTTGCGGCTACACGAGGCCAAGGAAATACCGCTTTCGAAACCGGATTTTAATTATCCCGTCGAATTAATACCTCTTGATTCTTGCAAACGGAACCGTTACCGGTTCCACCGCGGTAACGCATTCGTGTGCGAACGCCAACTCATCGGCGAACGAAAAGGGGCGTTTTAAAAACTTCATTTGATTACGCTTTAACGAATGCGTCCCGGTAAGCATCCAATTTCGGCTGGCCGCGGAATTTCGCGTCGTAAAAATTCCACGAGCTCGTTACACCTCGGCGAATTGACCATTACGCGTAAAAAATTGCCGTAATAAATGTAATCGTAAATCAGTAATTTCGCCGGTCGAGAAAGAAAGGTGAAGCGAGCGAGGGGGGTGGAGGGACCAACCTGCCGAAGTCATTAATCTACGGACGCTGATTAAACAAATTGCCGCGAGACGCGAGGCGTCGATGACCGGCCACCTTCTTTCTCTAGCCGAGCAAGGTGTTCGAGCATGATTTGCGCGGAACCGATCGATCGGTTAGTGCTCGATTAAAAAAGAGAGCTGCGTCATCGAGATAAGTGGGACTACCTTATAATAAGAGGGCGCACTTTAGTCGTCGATACCGTTCCTTTCGAGAGCCTATCGGGCCATTTTCAGATGTGGCAGATACTCGCGCGACCGGCAACAAGCCGGTCTTGTAATTTAATGATGACGCCGTTCTAATTAATCGCACTTTGTCCGGCTGATTTAACGCCGCACGGCATCCGAAAGTAAACGGCATTTCGTCAAACTCTTTCTCGTCGATTTTACTGGCATTCTGAAATTGTCGCTTTTAAAAAATTGAAAGAAGCGATTCTGAGCTGGGTTTTTTGACTTTGTTGAGACTAGTTGTTTAGGCTAGTGTTTTACGAAAAATCTCAGCGTTGATCAATGTTTGATGCAATTTGTTAGAGTTTAGGAAAGACTGTCAAGTTCGAGAGCAATTTGACGTTTCAAAAACACGTGAAGTTGTTTTTGCTTATACTCTTTCTTTTTCCTCTGTCGATGTTTCATATCGTTTTCGCCAAAACATTGGAAAAACATTTTTGTGAGCTCGGAGTGATGGGCTCGGAGTTCGTTACATTAACATCGAGTTCAATGAGAGGAAATTTGTCAAACGCTTGAATAGCTCGGCCGGAATTTAGAATTCTTCAGACGATTTTCTTCACGTGTTATATTGCTCACAATTAGCGTCATTCATCGGCCAGAGTCTTCAACTGTGCTATTCAATGATACACATTCGTCTCTTCTATCGCTTGAAATGCAAATCCGTATCGCGGGTAGCACGCGTCCGCTTTCATCGAAACGGGGAAACGTTATCGTTCTCAGAGAGAGGTTTCTCGCATTTGCAAAGACTTCCTACATTCCGTTGGCAGAGAGTTTCGCCAGCTGCCTCGCAGACCACACAACAGCTGCGATAATAATTCCTGTATTGGATAATAGGTCGATTTAGCAAAAGGACCTGCCATCCGAGCAACGCCGCCACAATAGCGTAATAGATAAAGCGATACAAAATGATAACGCCGGACAGGCCGCAATAATTTAGCCTACCGGCTTATAAATACCTAGTAGCGTAACTGCGTGCCGTTTTGTTGCTATCGTTTCGTTTATCTTGGCAAAGAGGGAGAAAAAGATGGAAAAGAACCGTGGAACTTGTCGTTTCTGAAACGTTGGCCATTACCAAAGATCCTATCGGTCTTTCAGCCGTGGCGAACTCTTTTTCTCGATGCTGGATGCAGTTCTACCCAATGGAATTCTTTCGACAATATTTTATTCGCGCGATTACGTTTATTGCTGCGTGTGTTTGTGTCAATCCCGAATTTTTCTCGTCGTGCCCGACGATAATACGTTTCGAAGTTATTTTTATTTCAATCAATCGGTATTTCCATCGTAATTGGTATTTGATCGACCACGCGTGTAATTTGTCTCGCACGCGATGCAAATTCAGATGGAATCTCGATATTTTTCTAGCTGTTTTTCTTTGCGTGTGTAAATGGCTATCTAGAAATCTTTTAAAAATTGCAGTTAATCTTAAATATCTTGGACGATTCACATCTTGGTGTTGTAATGTTTCACCTCGTGTGACAAAAACTTTTGAACTGTCTGTATTCTTGAGATGAATTTTCTTAATTGTCAAAATATGAAACTGCGTTCAATGAGTTGATAACGACGTGTTTATTGATTAATAATTCGAGTTCTTTAAATTGTAATGTAAATAAAATTACTTTCAAGTGAATCTGTTGATTAATCGTGATGCAGTGTGGCGTTCCTTGGGACTAAACTTCACGACCGTCGGTAACCATTTGGGAGTACGTCTTTGAAATACTATCATTGAAGTAACAATATTCGTAAATAAAATAAAATATTCCAACTTTTTCGTTACTTGAAATTTTTTCAACAATTTAAAAATCTCTCAGCTTGTCGGTCTCTTGTAACACAATCTCAAGTATTTCGCATATACGCGTACAATAATTTTCATACAATTTTAAGCACCTGATATATACGTCGTACAATGTTAGAAAAATGTGCTTTGCAAAAGCGTCGTGAAAATATAAGAAAAATAAGTTCCTCCTGAAAGTGCTAGATTGGTTAATCGAAAGTGATACAACAAGGATTTACGACAAGCCGATTGCGCAAGTTGTTAAGCGACGAGGGAACGATTTGGGAGTATTTCGTGCTTTATGACACGCGCGAGCAATAAATAAAGGTAACTGCGTGTCATTTATGACCGCAGCCCGACGAGATCCTGCACAAGATGGTGGTTCATAATGTATTCACGATGAAACCAAGGTGTACTTTATCGAAGACCATTCTCTCTGGCAGATAAACTTCATTTATTTATTGATAAATAAATCGAATGCCAGCGAGCCAAGCGAATATTATTGATAGTTCGCCAACGCTCGCGCGTTGCTGGCCGTTTATACGAATTTCTAATACAATAAAATTCCCTATTTTATATTTTGGCGTCAAGTTTCGAATGTAACAATCACGCCACGGAATATGCTGATATCGTATAAAGATGATATTAATTAACAGCGTACGTTCGCAGGCTACAGTATTTCTATATTTCTATTAATACGTTTACGATATCGTTATGACTGAGTGTTACAGTCGTTCAAGTTGGATTTTATGGATACGGAATTTTAAATATTGGATACGAAAGGAAGATATTTATACCTCGTTGTTAACGTCGAATATTATTTCTATTATAGTTTGCGAAAGAGATATGCAGGGACTATAAAATCAGCGGGGATATTCATGGATTTACTTTTACGGTCATTATACCGCGAAATAAAAAGAGTTGATAGGCTATTGGCGTTGCTTAAACTTACACGAAGTGTCACGGATAATGTGTCGTTATTGCCGTAGTCAGTATTTCATTTAATAATATCTATCATTTTACGATATCGTCCTTTATTCTAATCTTCACGTATTGCCTAATAAATTTTATTAAATTTCACGTCCGATGAGGTGCAATTGGTCCGTAATTGATATTTGTAGCGGCAGATGTTATAAATGTGAATGTATATTTAAAATGTCGCGTCACGTGTAACACGTTGAGAGAAAAATTTGGACGTTTCAAAAATATTTAGATACCTGCTGCTTTTAACAAAATTCTTGTGTACGTGCGAACCGTAAACTACATTTACTTTTCAACTGTACGATGTATCGTATCTACGCGATTTTCCTTCGAATCACATTGCCAAGTCGCACCTTTGAATTACACACGAATTACACAGCTTCCGAGGAATCGTCACACCGCATCGTCGCACCAGAATCATTCGATTCAATCGTTACTCGCGATCTCGTATCTCGCGAATGAGAGAACGGAGCTGACCAAAGTTTGCCAGATCAGATCCGAGACAGAACGCTCTATTGTCGCAATTGATTCGCGGTCTCGCGGTCGCGGCGCGTGCACGCGACTCATTGAAGAAGCCCGGGGATCGGGATCGGGTTCAGGTGGCTTGTACACACCGCGTATGGCTTGTGTTTGTTCAAGTACGTTCCTCGCCATCGGTATCATTACTCAGAACGGTAGGTGGGCCAACGGAAAGCACGGCCTAGTGGCTACTTCCATTTGGCGTATAACTCAACGAGAGAGAGCCAATCCATCACGATGAATGCAATCAGCAGCTGTTCCATCGCTCGGCCTTGGGTTCGTAGCGTAAAAGCCACCAGCGGCCACCGGTCTGGTGGTTTTTAGGTAGGCAGCGTAACCGGCGTCGTTATCGATATCATTACAAGAGCCGCAAGTGGCCGACGCAAGGGGCCATCTAGCAGGAATCAAACGACAGGAACTCTCCTCTCCTCCTTTTCTTGCGATCGCTTTTGCAGCCTGGCGCAATCCATCATTTCACGGGGATGCATGCAATCCATCGATTGCCCATCGGTTGCGCGGGTCCTTCTCTCTTGTTCCCTCCCGTTGCTGTCTCTTCGGTATCCGACGATGGCCGTTTCATCCAATCCAAATCGTCTCATTTCCGTTCCGTAACGAAACGTCCAAGAAGCTCTCGGTTTCATCGTCCTCGTTGATCCATCATCCCATTGTATCCGGAACGATTCGATCGTGGATCGTGCCTTTACGATCTTCGCGATAATTTCGCGTCACCTGGTCAGATACGACCGAACGGGTAACTAACTATCCCGTCCCGTTCGTTTCGTCGAATCCTGCACGTTCGGTTGAACGAACGTGTGTCCTGTTTAATGGAGTTCCTCTTTGGTTCACGGTTTTCTCGGCTGATCGATAATTCCACGGTTGGCGTAGGTTCCCTCGGTGCGCCTCGGCCGCTCGTGAGCGATGCCAGGTATCCACGGCTAGATAAAGCAATAAAGCGGTAGCGGCCGAGAGCAAATTTCAGGCAAGAGCCGTGTTTACCTCGCGTTAACTCGCTCTCCACGTGAATTTTCTCATCATTCCCTTCTTCCTCTCGAGGAAGTTGTCACGCGAAATCGTTTCGCCGTAGCTGGATCGTGGCCGCGGAGGTGGCGAGCCAGCTCCTCGCAAGAGGATTGCCTTGAGAGTTTTGCATGCGGGGGTACAGGAACCGGGAACCAGGAACCAGGAACCGAGCGAGCAACAGAGCTCGCGACCGGCTTGACTGGTCCCCCGAGCTCCCTTCCACGTAGGTGTACCGCGTGCAGGTACACGTAATACATCAACCGGTCGAAACGCATGTGTTCAGGTTTCTCTTACGTAATCCGTTGGGAGTGGCGTGTACCACCTATTCGATCTCGGCTTGTGGACGATATTATTTCAGGGGAAAGATTCGTGCCGTGCGTTGCTCTTTTTTTTCGTCCATTCCTGCCCGTTACCAAAGTTGTACGTACGTACGTGCGTCGTTGTCCAGTTGGTTAAAACCGGTCCGTCGGTGAAACACGCGGCTCCCCGACGATTGCACCGGGATGAACACGATTTTGAAGAAAATTTCAGAGAAATTATACCGAGCAAATATCCTTTCGCAGAGTCAGCGTCTTGTCGAATAATGCACGCAAAAGTTGTAGCTGTATATATTTATGATTTTGTCGTCGTAGCGTGCTCCATAATTTCGATCCATAATTTTCTCGACAAACAAATTGTTTGTAACGAGAGAGTCACAAACAGCGTACTCGTTTCATTTTCTTCTTTCGGTATCTTAGGTCTTGACGCAGTTGCGTTTAACATCTGTATTTATATATAGGTGATTGTATACCCGCGGAATAAGTCAGCTTTAGTAACAGAACAGCTGTTTTGTTCTTTTCTAGTTATTGAAACATTCACGATTCGATAAATTGTATGAAACGGAGGTACGTCGACGCGTGGATATTATTTAGTGTACCTGTTAATTTGTTAAAATTGTTATCCTCTTATACGTCATTACAAATAAGATTTAACATGGCGAATATTACTGTATAGTGACACACGATAATAGTCACCGCAACTTTACATCTTATAAAATTGAAGCATGCGTTATTAATGCTTGATTATCAATCCCGTTTTCATATTACTCTTCGTAATTGCGTAACATTTTTTTAGATTGAGACGCGTTGCTGTCGGACAAGAGAGATCGTACGTTTCTTAATTTTATTTTCCGCGTTATTCGTCGAAGCGTTTCTCGCGTCGCTCCTGAAAGCTCGTCTACTGCGAGATTGAAAAGTCGAAGACACCGAGTTTATCCAGGAATTTACATTTAGAATCTGTATCCCTTATTATCGTCGTTACAGGTGATTTAACCCGCAATAACGCATCATTACTTTTAATAAGATTGTTTAATGTTCATAAGATAATGCTTACAAGACGCCATTACGAGCGTAATTGTGCATAAGCCTTGCTACGCATTACCGCGTTATTTCGCAGAATTACATCTATATATCACCGACCGGGGGAACTTATACGGACCAGTTAACGGTGCGCTGCTTGATAAATGAAGAACAGAGCATCTAATTATCTTAAAAGCTGACTGCTTTCACGAAGCAAGTCAGGTGTGAAGATTATTTTTTCCGATCGCTCGAAACCATCAATTTCCTCATATTTTTCTATCTCTCGTTCTCCCTCTCTTTTTTTTAAATATATTCAAGAATTTCCTATAGAGTCATATTTCGTCATTAAGTTGGTTATCCAATAACGCGATTCGTTATTGATTACGTCAAGAAGAATTTGCAATTTTTCGTTTCGATCAGAGCTTAGAATTTGACTGATTAATTGCACAATAATTTTTGTAACGCAGCGTTCGAGTTGACGAAGATTTATCTTGGTGAAATTTAAATCAATTCGTCACGTGAGAAATTCTCGTGTAGAACGTGAGCATATTTTTTAAAAGGGAAACTATGTTAGCTTGTCACAAACACACACGTAAGACGTCGTTCTTTTCGTTTGAATCATCATACAAAACAACTGTGCAGATATGTATGTTTTATAACATTTTTCAAATTTCATATAAAGAAATTAACTTTGCGACTACAATGTAATAATATGTATCCTCGCTCGCGGTTTCTTTCCCAGCAAAAAGACTCGCGTGTCAAAAGGTAACTCCAACGTCGCGTCGTACGCAGAGCGAATTTATCGTGTCCTGACAGACACACACACACACACACCGTCGCAAGTGCCATAAAGTAGGTCATACAACTTTACTACCGCATAGTATGCCGATCCCAGAGTCCTTTTTACCAGGGCACTTTTATGATTTATAATCCTTTGTAAGTAC
>KQ435867.1:161414-175085 GCA_001276565.1 Melipona quadrifasciata
GTGCGCCTAGCGACGACCTTTTGTCGCCGGTTTTTCGCCTCTCTTTTGTCGTTACGGATGGTTGGCACGGCGACGTCACTCGTCGTCGCCGGCGTCGGCGACGCGACGCCTGAAACTCGGTGTCCGCGGCCGGGATCTCTCAAGGGTTCCAGCTGCTCGGCTGATCTTTCGACGGCGCCAAGATCGTAATTCAAGATGAATCTTAAGCAGCCGCGACGAAATACACCGAGCCCCGGTCGTGGAAAACTCGCCGCACTGTGATCGATGGGGACGAAGGCGCGAGAGAGACTCGGGGATTCTCGAGCGATGGCTCTGAATGTATTTAATGACGCGTTTCCTTCTTTCTTCCTCCTTTTCCTTGCTGCTTACCGAGACGTTGCGAGGGTGAATTGATCGTAGTAAATCTTGCAAAGACGAAATTTTCGATATTTTGATAACGAATTGTCATTACTTTACCGATGTCAGCGATAGTTAGGAGAAAAGGGACGCGATATTCCATTTTGAAGATTATTTTTTGATTGTTTTTCCAAGCTGGAAATTGCAGTCGATGTCAATAATAGTTATTGTTAGTATCGTTTCGAAGAATCAAGCACAATCGATTGTCGATATATCGAACACGATAAAACTTACTCGAGCAAAAATTTTTACGCTTGTACGATGTTGATTTCTAAGAATCAAAAAGAACCAATTCCCAATTCCCAGTTTTGTGTTACGAAGAACTTCTTGATTAGGAAACGACCCAATTGGAAGTCGTCAATTTTCTCTAGAATTTCTCTTTTGCAAAATATCTCGATACTTGTGTTCCACTTCACGTTCGATAATGACAAAAGGTGCTTGTACGGTACTCCAATTACCGCAAGAAATCAATCCTCGAGCGAGATTCTGTATTTATAAAAAAAAAAAAAAAGAAGGAAAAAAAGACCAGAGAGGACCACGCCCGATGGATTATCATCGCAGTATATTCAAATTTTTGTCTCATTCCTGCCCGCTGCACGAAAACGCAGTGAGAATCGAAATCGTGGCTTTCCGGCTCAGTCCACAGAGATAATTAAGAGCGTTAGAGCCTCGGAACGCGCCAGTTGGAAGAATGGTTTTACAGGAGAATGACTAAGTTTCTCTCTTTCCACGTACTCTTTCTCTTTTTAATTTCTGGAGGGAAATCCCGGCGGTACCGGCGAATTTCTATTCCGCGTCAGTAAAACCGGCTTCGATTACGGCTAATTAATGAATGTTCTAACGAGTGCCTCGCGTCTGGAACGGGTGGCTCGGCGAAAGGGGCAGCCGAGTGTTCTCGAGTTAATTTCTATGGGGATTTGAACGGATCGATATGAGCTTTCCTGTGCTTGTACGCGCGCAGCCTGATTCAGACGAGTGGTGGACCCGGCCGCCCCCACGTATCCACGCAACGAATGTTCGCGAAGCCTTTCCAAAAAAAAGGAAAAAAAAAAACAGGAGTTTGCAATAGCGTAAAGTTAAACAACAAAAAGCATAAAAAGAGAGAAAAAAAGCAAGAAAAGCGCATGGCAAAAGTTATAGGTTAACGCGGCGTAAAGGATAATTATACAATTTATCGCGAGTTATCGCAGCGAGAATCCAACTAGTAGCGAGGATCGACGGTTACTCGCAATTGAAACTACCAACGCCCACGTAGCGCGTGCATGATTTACCGCGAGACGGTGTTTTGAAAATTCGCGGATTACATTTCAGTTTACGGCCAGCGTACAATAAAGTTTCCACCCTGTTCGCTGACTTACGATCCACCGGCGTATAAATTTAATTAATTCGTTCCGCTTCGGTCGTTCATCGTTCCCCCGGCGAGCGCGGCGGAACCTTTTCAGTTTCGCGCGCGTTTCGAACGCGTAGATCTCTTTACGAATCGAGACCGAACGGCATAAATCACCGGGGAACAGCGGCGGCGCGTTGTGCCGGAATTCCATCGTCAGTCATACGTGCGCGTGTCTTTGCGTGTTTTGTCGTATTACATTGCGCGAGGGCGAAGTTGAGTTTCGACAAACAGGCGCGTTTAAATTGTTCGCCGAAAAATCGACGTCCCACGATCCAGCAGCTGTCGCCCGGTGATCGTGAAGGATCCTGTAGAATCCCGCGTGCGTACGCGTATATACCTAGAACGCTCTCGCGATACGCTTGCACACCCGCAAACCTTGCAAAGTGCGCACAGACGTGTACGTATAGACGGCCAACACAGCGGAAGACGAGTGGCACTCGTAGGGTCGAGGGTTCTTGGACGGTGTACGCCATGCCCCATGGGGGTTTCTGGCCACTGTGGGTATTCTCGCCTCCGCCTCCGGTAAAAGCAGCCCCTAGGATCCTTGACACGGGCTCGTAGGAAACGGTGCAGCGGGGGAGTGGATGACACGGGTCAGCAGAGAGGA
The DNA here is from genome assembly GCA_001276565.1 of Melipona quadrifasciata. Classification (NCBI taxonomy): domain Eukaryota; kingdom Metazoa; phylum Arthropoda; class Insecta; order Hymenoptera; family Apidae; genus Melipona; species Melipona quadrifasciata. Next base: position 163,808 of record KQ435867.1, read on the forward strand.
GGACGTGGGAGCGGGGAAAGAACGGGTGGCAGAAGAAGGGTGGCGGCCATGTTGTCGAGGGTGTGCCCGAGGGGTGTAGCCGGTAAGCCAGTCACCATGACAACCTCGTTCTACCCCGACCGACCGGAAGCGAAGTGGCACGAGGCGGTGCTGTTCAGCCGCCAACCGGAAGTCGTGCTAACCGGAAACCCACGCGCGGTGGCGGCAGGAGAAGTCGAAAGAAGAAACAACCGGGCGAAGGGACGAGAGAGAGAGAGAGGATTGGCGAGGAGTGGAGAGGGAGGGAAGGGGAGGTAGTATGGTCGACTGGCAAAAAATGAGGAAGAAAGATGCGATCCCCTGTTGATATACCTACGGTTGTACGCACCCTACCGTGACGCCGGATGATCGATGACGATGTCGGCCACGCATGCACACCGGCGAGGACGTGACTGTTTTCACGTGTGTTTTATGTTCGAAACTCTGCGTGTTTTTCCCATGTGTGTTACACTCGCAGCGCTCGCAGACCGAGTCGCGATGCTGTCCTCCTTTGTTGCCGGGTGTACACCGCGCGCGCGCAACGCGCCTGCACGCGGTGCATTGCGTTTTCCTTCCTACGGGCCACGGGCTCGTTCGGCAGGTTTAATCATAGGTTTCGTATAAGTGCATTAGCGTGTATCTGCGAACGTGCGTCTTTTGTACGGACGAAGGTGGCCGCCGGCAATCGGAGTTCCTACCCGCGTTCTTCTTCCCGCGATTGATTCCTCTGTTCTCGGGAATCGAACGTACGTACGTGGAACTCGCGGTTCGTCGGATGCTCGCTCGTTTCTCCGTTCAAATTTATGCCTCATTACGCTGCGTCTGTTTGATGCTACGTCCAATTTGATCGCTTTATCCGTAACGTGTCTAATTGTTTCGCATCTGCAACAAGTCTGGAAAAGGAACGAAGGTTTGAAATCGGTTAAACGCTCGCTACTCTCGATTCAAATTTCTACATTGTTGTACTTTATCTGTTTGATGCTACGTCCAATTTTCTTTACCTGTAATTGTTTCGTATCTATCGTACAGGAAGTCTGGATGTTACTCCAAAATGAAAAAAAAGTTCCGATATCGGTCACTGAAATACATTAAACTTCCTGATTAATATATGTATAGGCGCTTATATGTATTCATCAGTTATAGGCATCTTATTTCTAGAGTCACTTTACTTCACACATTTCATTCGCTGTATCGTTCTCATTGCATATTGGACATTTGTCACCCACGCGCTAGATTCGAAGATTGCTGCGAGTTTCGAATGCGAATTGTCATCGAGCAGTTCCGTAAAATAATTCATGACTCTCGGAGAAACGTTAAGGGTCTGTTCGCACTGTTCTGTTGAGAATATTCCAATTACAACGAATCATGGAACACTTTTACGAGACGTTGTAAACAAATTTTACGCGGAAAAATCTCTGTGTCAACAGCGATCAACGAATCAAGTATTTTAAACAAATTTCCAAAGGGAAAGCGTCCGAACGTTTCTTCAAAAATACATTTACAATTACCTACGTGGAAAGAGACACGAATTCGTCTTATAAACAAATTTCGAATTCGTTTTATAAACAAATTTCACACGAGAATCGTGTAAACGGTGTAAACGCGGCCTTAACGGTACCACCCACGAAGCGAGAGACGCCAGATTACAGACGCGGCATATTCCGGCGGCGCACACGATCGAAGTAAACTGCGACCTAACGATGAGTTACGATCGGCTTAAGTGTCAATGCTGGTCGCGTCTCGCGAGCTGTGGAAAAGGTGTCTCTTCCTGTCTCCCATCGATAAGTGTCGGCCGAGAGGAGTGTCGCTCGCTCGCTCGGTCTTCTCTGCAGGTCTGTTCCCTCTCGCCCCCTCGCGTGGCGAGTTTCACGGAATTTCTTTCTCTCTCTCTCTCTCTTCTCCTCTCTTCTCCTCTCTTCTCCTCTCTTCTCTGCCGTGGCACGTGTAAATATCCTTTCTCTATGCCGAGACATCACGGACACGCGGCCGTATCTCGAATTCTAACGGTACGTTGCGCCAGCACGCAACAACAACGCTGCACGTGCACCGCGCCGCGTATACGCGTACGCGCCGCTAAATTATTTTACAGCTCGTAAAGTTCCGGCCGCGAATACATCGCCGGCTAACGCTAACAAGAGAGTCGCATCTATCAAGATAATAAGGATTACGATCGGCGTGCCCGGCAACGCGCGGCCGAGCGCTCGCGGATGGAATGGCCGCCCGCCAAACCGAAGATCGGCAGAGATTAAGCCACGCGCGAGGCGTTTTCTCTCTTTGGGATCGGTCATGCGGGATAATTTCGCGGAATCGCCGGGAATTCCCTCGGATACCTGCACGTATCCGGGGATCTGACGAATGAATTTTCTGTATTTCTATGTTGGATGACGCTGGTTCGCGAAAATATTCAGACACTTGCGCATTGTATCACATCGATATTTTCTTGCGTTGAGTATGACAATGATAATATTTCGATCTACTAGGATTTCAAGCTACTAGGAGGGATTATCACTGACGATTTAATAAATAGTAAACATCTTTATTTACATTTGTCATAAGGCACTCGATCGTCGCGTCTTGGTCAAGATCTATGATCCCCATAGAGATAAATTTACACGTAAAATTTAAATTTTCACAATCACGTTCTTTACACACATATTGAGATATTCTTATCAGTTATTGGCCTTTCAATGCCATTCACTTTAGGCGAAAAATAAATAAATTTTTGCATCGTCGCAATTCGAAAAGATACTGAATACCAGGTACTATTTACTGGTTTATTAATTTAGCCATGAATGGAAAATATTTTTTTTCCCATTGTAACGTTCCCTTGCTTTTGGTCATAAATAAATTGAACGATCTTGGAGGTGACGTTCTCGTTTGCATTTGTTTCGACGTTTGATCAAAGAATAAAATTCCTTGCAATAAACTAGCGATATTGTGCGTTCATTTCCCGTTGACGCTCTTTTTTCTTGACTGCTTCTTTCACAGTTAGAAGTTTCGTCAATATCATTTGATATATGACAGATAATTTCTAATTTTATTTGTTTTCTCGGGATCCATTGTTAGACATTGCAGATTTTTATACGAAATTTCTGAGAATTTCTGAAAGACAAAAATATACGAAAAATATGCAAACTAAAGTATTTACCACAATATTTGACAAGAAGAACAACAAATTTCCATTTAAATTCTACTTCTATAGCTCCGTTTATGGAAATATAACAAAAATGCGTAAAAATCCGCAGTTTAATTGTCATCTCCGCGTTGATAGAGTACATTGAGCATTCAGTCTTCACTCAGTTTCCATTCCACCATCACGCTCGTCCTACAGCGTGGAAGCTCGATGCGGAACGCCGGGCTGTTGGCGCGTGTGGAAAAAGCGCGCGGCAAAGTTGAAGCGTGTAAGAGAGGACGGAGGCCCGTGTTTACACGAGGCATAACACCGCGGTGTTACCGCGGGAAACTTTAATAGCAGCAATTTCTGCCGGGCTCTGCCGTTATTGGCAGTAACGAAGGCTAGTTTCTCCCTGTTGGCGTAACTTGGAAAATTCAGGACGGGAGGAGGCCGTCCTTTTCTTAAACGGAGGAGAATCGTTTCTTCGCGCTTTCGCGGCGAGCGCGCACGTTCTCTTGCCTCTATTGCCGTCTTTTATCCTTCCCCTGCCTCTTTCTCTTTTTCTTTTTTTTCCCCTTCTTTCTTTCCTTTCCTTTCATTCTTTCTTTTTTTCTTTCTTTCTTTCCTGCGCGACGCGGTCAGTCTTTCGAGATATATTGCCTTCCCGTCGCACAATTCTGGAACGGCATTGTGCATGAAAGTTGCATTCAACTCTACTTCGTGGCAATTCCTCGTGGCCGGTAATTAAGTCGTAAAATCCGAGAGCATATAATTATTAAATTAAGTAACACAGTCGTACCCTCTTTTTCCTTTCTCTCTCTCTCTCTCTCTCTCTTTCTCTCTCTGTCTGTTTCTTTGTTTCTGCTTCTCTCCTTCTCTCGCACCCTCCCTTTTGCACATCCCGCCTCCCCGGTGTTGGGCGCACGAATAGAAAGAACCTACCCCTTCGCACACAAAATCGGGACGAAAGGGCGCAGAAAAAGCGGAGAGGGAGCAGGGTTTTTCGAGGTGGTGCCCGATCGATTGGGCACGCCCAGTCGGCCATTTTCGTAGCAATTAACGAATTCGTAATTAATTAATGCACTCTCTGTCCCTCTGTCCCTCCCTCTGTTCCCCACCGTGTTCCCCCTTGCCCCATGGCTGTCTGTCCGTACAGTCCCCTTTCATGCGTACACCGGGGAGAGAAAAAAGTTTTTACGCGTACATACAGCTCTTTGATGCGTTTCACCGATACGTAACGGTAGATGTGTGTGTACGTACGTATGTGTGTATGTATGCGTTTGTGCGTGTGTGCGTGTGTGCGCGCGTACGTACTGGTATTTATCGGTGTACGTGCACGCAGTCATCGAGTTGAACGAGTATTCTCGTTTTCGTGCGATGGATCGCGACTCAGGGGCCCGAGACCATCACCGACGATCTGGCGTAAATTAAATTTTAATTAACGCTGGTCGCGAGCAATCGACCCGACGAAATCCAAGTGGCAACGCGGAACGTCGTGCCCCGTAAATGGAACGCAACGGAACGCGAACGAGGCACATTGCGTTTTACTGAAACTTTTCCCGAGTCGATCGCCGGCTGCCGCCGACTTTACGATTCACGTTCGAAACTCCGATCAAACTTCGAACGTTTTCCAATTAGCCGAGAGCTGTTTCAACGGCGCGGGTTCCTGCGGGGAATTTAATTACCCGGCGAGGTGTGTACCTCGATTAGTCGACGTTGTTTACGATGTTTCTTCGGGACTGCGATGACGGGGATGCGACGAAACGCTCGTGAGAATTTTCTAACGAGAGTCACAGGTATTGCGAACAATGGCGATAAAATCCGATATAATGGAAATGGGAAGGACAAACCGTGCTGCGATTGCGTATGCAAATTAATTCCTTTTAACGTTCAACGCGGGAAGCGTTAAAAGCTCGCCGCGATGAAGCGTTATTACGCAGATGCGGCAGACCCGTCCACGCGTAGTACCAGTAATAATTTTTCAACGAAACATCGTGTTAATTCAACCCTATGATTTGATCAATTAATGCGATCGATCAAACCGAAGGGTGTCGCCGATAGATATCTTCGAATATTTTACTCTCCTCCGAGGAGAACGAAATGAAGCGTTAAAATCTTAATCGAACGATGTCGTCCTCGTTTTCAAAACGACACGCAAATATGCAGATTCGATCGCGCAGTTTGGATAACGCGACGGCGCATCTGCGCGCGAGGAAGCAAGAGTAAATAAAAAATCAATTTCACGATTGTCTGACCGATTACATAATCGCATACCACGGCACTCGCCTTCGAGGAGCACGGTAACCAGATCGTCGAATACGATTCTGTTATCCGGAAGCGGACTACTGCTTCTCACACGAGGGCAAATAAATTAATTATCGACACGCGGCCAATTAATCAACGTGCGCGACACTTTGGCGTTTCTTTTGCAAAGCGCGTGCTTCGGATAACAAATTTCCGTGGAGACGAGAGGAGGGAGGAGAGACAGGCAGAAGGAGGGAAGCTTAATCGGAAACCTGTAGCAGCCGGCTATGCAAAAATCCCTTTCTCATTCTGCGGATCGCAATAACTCTCGTTTGATTTTCGTTCTGCAATTAGTCGCAACAGGCAACTTCCGTTCGATTATTTTCTGCTTTGATCGGCGTACACGCTTGTCCGATTATCCGGGCAATGATCCCTTAACAAGCCTTTGGGAAACTGATTCGATTCGGACGAGATTCCTCCCAATGATAATATTTTTCGCGGACGTTGCATCGATGAAAATTTATTTTATCATCGCACCGCCAGCCACTTGTATATTCGACGAAGAAGAAGAAGATTTATATCAGAATCGTTAATCAACTATTCACGAAGATTAATTCACGGTGTAATTTATGGACACGCGCGTTCAACTACATTTTTATTTCATTATCATTGTATGAGCAATTTATTCAATTAACTTGTTAGACGTAATTTCCAACTTGTAAAAGTAGCCGATAAAATGGTAAAATTTCGATCAAGTAGAAATATTTGAGTTCATTTTCAAATATTGTTTCTCAGTAAAAAAGAAACTTCGTGGCTTTAAAAAAAAATTGTATCGTCATTTCGATTTCATCAGCACCCACCAGTTTTGACATCATACCACGAGAATATACATAAGAAAATACCCCTTTATCGAACGTGCATTTTGCAAAATCGGCAAATTAACAAAGCGATTGGACTTTGTCACAGTTTGCATCTGGACGACCGCGAGAGGTAACTTCATTTTCGTTTCGTTTGATTCAATTTCCATGGATGCTCGGCGCAAGAACGTACGTGCGGCTCCGCACGGGATAAATCATTTGGGTTCGTTTGTTCAATTAAAATGTAAATCGAGAGTTTCTTCGGTGCACGCGCCTGTTTCACGGGCGTATACGTTGCTCGCTCGTGGCGTTGGCCGTGTTGAACGTCGCCGCGACTTGATCGATGATAGCGTTGCTCTCTCTTAGGGGCAAAGAGATATCCTTTTTTTTTAAACAAATCGATTTCCTCCCGTTCGATCTTATCGCGTCCATCGCGGCCAGCGTTGATTTTTTTTACCCGCGTTCCCCGGCCGTAACTCGTTATTATTAGAAGCCAAATGAACGGCGACAGTCCGTACCGCTCCTTTCCATATCGCTCATATTCTCGTTAAAATTTTATTGATTCCCATTAGTCGCACCCGTTGCTCTCCTGTTCGGTTTCGTGTTTTGCAACGATTTCGACGTTTAATGGACCAGACGAGTGGACGCGCGACTGAACAACGTCTGCTCGAGCGAATAAATACACGCTGATTGAAAACAATTAGGAAGAAAATGGCAGATTTAGGGCACGTATTTAACCAGATATTTATACGTCGAATGTTTGAATCGAGAGCGAGTAACAGGGTTTTTGACACGATGAACGTAAAAGTGGATATTGAACAATAAACAGAATGGTCTGTGGTGCGTAGATCGTTATCGTTAAATTACATTTATTCCTCAAAAATCAAACTAACCACTTGTTGGAATATATAGTGGTTTATAGTTTTCTGCATACTTAAAGTGACGTAATTTATCTTTGCGATTATAATTGTTACATGGATGTTTATCATTTCGCGTATTAAATTATATGTAGGTACAGAACTGTGATGTTCCTACAAAATAGTACTATTAAACACTATGAAATATTCTTTTTCTTAATTATAGCATTATGAATTTTGTTTCTTCGATTAAACTGATATATTATTAAACATTAAATAAATTAAAGATACGAATAAATGAGAGATAAATTAAATATTAACTAAATCATCTCAAAGAACACACAAATTTGATTCTGCCTGTGATCGCACGTAAACTCCAATTGCTTCAATGAATCTTTAAAATTACTATTAACCAAACAACATGTATCCATATCTACATCGAATCTGAAAAAAAAATGAAATATTACTGTACTAACGTACAGATGAAATAAACCGTAGAAATTGCATGGAATGTATCCTATCAGGGCGTTTCGCGAGATAGCGAGATGAATCCCGCTTCTCGGGAGATAATTCGCCATAAATTGAATCGCAAACTTCAAGGCTCAGCGAACTGCGACTTTTTCTCCTTCTTATCTTAATCGAACCAACGAACAAAAGAACATTTCTCTACATTCTACCGCAATTACGATCGAGGAATGAAAATTCTTCGAGGTCCAGAGATCTCGGCCTGTGAACAATGACCGTCGATCGTGCCAAATATTCAGACAGGTTGCAGAGTGTTCACATGCCTCTCGTATCAGTTTCGTCGATACCAAATAGATACTGTTATACTTGTACACGTCTAATGCAATACGCGAGCCACGACAAAAGCGGCAACATAACAACAAAACCGGTTGTCAGATAAAATAATGATTGGTTAAATAAGTACTTATGTCAATCAACGTCAGATTAACTATTAACACATCAATGTAGAATTAATTCGACCCAAGCTTATTAAATATCAAATTGATATCTATTTGCGTGTGAGTAAAAAATTTATACTGCGACAATAAAATGTAGAGTCTGGTAGAAAAATGCTTTATTGTTCGATATGGTATCGTAGAAATTCAAAATACTGCATTTGACAATTTGAATCGTACCTAGCACGGCGTGCAAAGGAAATTCTGTTTGATCGTTGAATAAACGTAGATTATTGTCGAAATTGTGTTATTTTTTATCATTCCAAGAATGCACTGCAAGTCTTTCATCTTCTCACATCTTAAATCCACAAATCCAAAACCCTCGTGGCAGTCTTGCCGCCGCCGTTCTATCTTAGACAACAACTTATCGTTCCAATTAAGAAACGCAGAAACCTTCCTCCGCCTTGAGTAAAACCTTACCAACCACTGCGGTCAAATCATCGCCTCACCCGACCGTTAAATGCATTCTCGCTCCAACACCTCGATCTCTCCTTCACGCTCTTGCCCGCCTTCGCCCAAGTTTGACCATCAAGAACCTGCACCTTCCTCCCGCCCGGCTCGTCACTCCGAATATCAATCGGCCGAAAGAATCAGACAGTCTCGTTCGCTAAAGAGCCACGGAATTATGGTGTTCCCGTACGGACAAGTGGAAAGGGAGAGGAGTTGTACAGTTAGGCCCCGGCTGGACAGTTAAAGGCTTAGCAGTAATTCAAATAAACGAGAAGGGTCTACGAACGAGGATCGGACCGTCTGCCGGCGATCCTCGTGATTCCTCACTTCCTGAAGTGACCAACCTTTCGTGGGCTCGTTCAAAGGTGGCTGGCAGGCGGACCTCGACCCCATTGATTATAACTCTCGTCCACCTTGTGCAACCTCTTCTCTCTTCTTTCTGGCTCTCCGCGTCTCTATTGAGGGGCCCCGCGACTCTCCTTCTCTCTGCATCCCCTTCTCTCTCCCCCCCCCCGCGGGTAGGTTGGGTTCATTCGCCAAGCCGTTTCTCTATTCCCCGGCTCTCTTCTCCGCCGACCATAATGCCGGTCTGGCGCGTGCATGTGTGCAACGTGGCAGCTCGAGATGAGAGAAAGACAGAGAAAAGGAGAGAGAGAGACAGAGGGAAAAATGTAGAGAAAGAAAGAAAGGGAGAGTTCACCACAATAAATGAAGTTCCTACGGGGAACCTTTAATTAAGGCGGACTCGTCGAACACGTGGACTTGCCTCCTCGTGTCGCGGAGGGCACGCGTTCCACGACCTCCTTCGTACCCGCGTTATTCGCGCCTGATTCTTGACTGTTCGTTTACGAGTGCAACGAGATAATGAAATAGCCAACAGGCCACGGCTGGCTGGAATTCCACGGGCGAGCACTGAAACACGAGGCTCATCGTTCGGATATTGATCACACGCTGCTGCTCCTTCCTCCTTCTTCCGGGGCCGTCGCCATCATCCGCGAGACCGGCTCTGCGGAGAGATTGATTTTTTTTATTTTTATTTTTTTCTTCCCGGGCGAAATGGACCTATTAGCGAGTCACGGAAGAGCCGAGAGATCCCTCTCCCCCGGCAAATTAGAGCGAAATTAACGCACGTCCCGGCGTAAATACGAATCGATCGGCCTGTTTCCTGCCTTCTATTTTCCACGCCGTCGTGCGTTCCGGCGGGCGTTTCAAGCCAGATCGATTTGCGTGCGACGCGGCAGTTTGAATTTACGACAAACCGCTCGAACGGCGGAACATTGCAACTAACATATTATGCAAATTGCGACGCTCTCACAACCCGTGTCCCGCATCGTTGTAGCAATTACGGGAAAAATAGTACGTTTAATTGACGCGGCCAGTTATTAACATTTAATTAGCAGCGTAGCCGTTCGAAGCGAACTCTCAGTCTGTTTACTTTTTAAAGGAAAGTTATAAAGATACCTCGGATTTTAACAGCCGTGAGACACGCCAGCCGGTTCTTGTACGATTTTCGCATTTTTCTTCTTTTTTTTCACCTGCGAAAAATTAAATTTAACGTTCTTTTTTTCTATGTTCATTATTTACAGTCGTATCGACTACACTTGTGCAGTTAGTACCGACTTGGAACTAAATCTTATAATTTGCTATAAAGGTCAGAAAATGTGTTCACTTTCTAAGAACCGGTTCTTTATCATTTAGGATGTCAGTCGGGGAATGAGTTGTGTTTAGTTTAGTTGATGTCTGTTCGCGGTGTATTTTCTGCACTGGACAATAATATGTTCCACTGTACCTACAACTTTGATAGAAGGTCTAGCGTTGGTGGAAATGTTGGAACACTTTTATCGGCACTGTTGATTAAGATACGACTGTTATTACCATATTAGTGAAATTCGCGACAAATCTGAATTACAAGATATTTATTGCTCAGTATCAACTACAAAATGCAGAATATGGAGTTTGTTCAAATACTTTTGCGATTCAATTTCTTTGCAAAATAAATATACACGTGTCGCACGTCTCGTAATTTCTAACTTTACCAACGCGGCGGTGATAATTGTTTCTCGCAGCGGCGTTAATGAAATTTCAACCGCACGTAATTGTAATCGTAAAAGTTGCCCGCGCGTGAGTCAATGTTCTCGCGCGTATTTGGCCCGTGTAGTTAGCCGTGTAGATCTCATCGGAGATTTCAGCGCTAGAATTTTAAGTGGCGGATCAGCTTGCAAGAAGTGTCGTTTTCGTATTAAAATTCATCAAGGGCGCGATTTTTCAGTTCCCTTCTCTGCCCTCTCCCGTGTCCCGAAAAAGAGTAGACCGATCGAGATTATCATAAATTTCTGTAATGACTTTTAGGCACGCCACGTTATTATATCATATTTCGAGGCGGTAGCCTAACTGATCGCCATTCCGTATCTCGTTTATGCGAAATCGAGTTCGGTACGAAATCGGCCCGATCAATTTATACCCGCGAGCTTAATCGCGATTCACACGTGGCAGCGGCTATTAAAGTTAATAACCACTTCGTATCGTTGTGTTTCCCATGTTGCAACTTGTATCTTTTCTTTCTTTTCTTTTTCCTTTCGTCCAGTAAACGACTCGATGCACGGACAAAGATTTTTGTGAAAGTTCTCTTTCGTTTTATTACGTTTCTTTTCGTACGTATCTTTGACGTATCAAAGACAATTTCTGCAGTGATCTGGGATTGCTAGATTTTTCTTTTGGTTGAGCCAGCGTTGTGTCTGACCAACACGTTCTTATTTCCCTTGCTATTGCGAATGACAC
>KQ435867.1:176613-203129 GCA_001276565.1 Melipona quadrifasciata
TCTGCAGTATATATAATATTTATACAATTATATCGTTACTACGTCCGTAACAATAGCAACGAATACCCACGAGTTTTTATTTCTGAGCCATACAATGAAAGATAAATTAGAAATTACTTGTTCGTTACCTAATGTTACGTTTCCCATATAAAAAAGATAATTTAATTTTTGGAAAATATCGCGCAGCGTATATTTCGCTTTGTGCTGTTATGTGACATTCTTCATAGAAATATCCCGACATCGTGGCACTTTACGCGATATTGATAATTGTCAATATCAATGGTAATTATTTCATTGAAAAATACGCGATTCTTGCTACGTGCAAGTTAATTTACAGAGCGAAACGCAATCCTGACGTGGAACGAAAATGGAAGACGCGAAGTCACGAGTCACGAGAGAAATGAGATTCGTTAGGTTAATCGGCGGAGAGTGAAATGCTGCGAAGATTGCGATGCGTGACCTATCAATTCGACGAAACGCGTCGGTGCGTTATTCAAGATTAATGCTTCTTCGCATGTTGCGGCACAATAATGTACACATTCATGCGAAATTGGAAACAGACGCGGTGGTTTCTGGAAGCATTGTCTTCATTGTGCACGTTCGCGAGCATATAGTTTATCAGTGAGTTCATCGATGAGTTCGATTCGAATCAAAGTCCAACGATTTAGTTTATCTAATCACATTTCACAAGGTATATATGTAACGCGATTTTTCCGTGCCGAGTTTAAAATGGAATATCTTTCGAAAGACATAAAAACACGGATCGATCTTCCTATTTTCAACGCAAAATACATATTTACACAGTGAAAGGAAGATATTTTTCTATTTTCAATGGAATTGCGTTACCTGCGGCTGCTTATATTTTCACCAGCCGTACAAAGTTTTCTATTTTCAGTGGAATTGCGTTACCTGCGGCTGCTTATATTTTCACCAGCCGTACACGTTGTCCGTTACACGTCCGCCGCTCAAAGATAAAATCGCCTACATTACAAACCGTCAAACCAACGGCCGTAGGTCGAAATATTACATTTATTATCACGCGCATTCGATGCAAGATGTTACGTCCTCTAGTAACGCTGGCCACGAAACTGCTCACTATTTTACAGCGGAATTACATTACGAGGGGAATCGTTAAAAATATCCTCCGCGTGGAATCGGACGAGTACGCCTCGTCGATGCGTTAACGATCGTTTTTCCCGAAGGGATCCGTTACTACGGCTCCCATTAAGACGGCTTCCCTGCAACGCTTGATTGTCGCGATCTCGCGCGCAATATTTGTGTTACTGTTGGCGCGGAGACGCGATACGCGTTACGTCGCGCAAGATATTTCCACGGTCGGTCGCAACTTTCGTCGAACTCCGCGTCATCGGATCGCGGAAATCGCGCAAAAAGACGCACGAGCGCGATTGATTCAGGGTCGACGACGGAGCCGGTAATGGCGGCGGGGTTGGATCGCGAGATTATCGTAAAATGCGAAAAAACGCCGCGGCTGTTTACGATATTAGTCCACATTGGCCGAGGAGGAAGTTGCTATCGGCTGTAAAACCGCCTCGGTTCTTACGGTTCCTTTATGACGGCCGGGGAGTTTACGCCTCGCTCGAGCGAACCTTTGTACACACGTACGCACGACCAACGTCGCGGATGTTGCTCCGGCTAACGATACCTCGACGCTCGCGGAGAAATCGCAGAGGGATTCTTTTTTTTTTTTAGAGAATAAGAGAGGTGTTCAGTCAAAGATCGACTGGCCGTGATATCCATAAAATGTCACCTCGCTGCGACACGCTCCCTCGCCACACCGGGAAGAAAAGAATCGAAATTTAAACGCCGAGACGGAGCGAGACTGCGAGACACGGAGAAATTCGACGATGTTGAATAAACCGATTTTGCACGCGCTCTTTGGATCCTGTTCGCAAATCGTTGCACCTCAATTGCACGCGAAGAGAAATTTTACCATCCGATGGAAAATAATTTGAATAAAATTAAAATTCTGCAGGAGAGAATCGAAAGGTCATCGATGATTGACGATACGCTACTCCGTGTAAAAATTATGGATTATTTTTTCTCAATATTTACAAGAAAATACGACGTGCGTAAGTTCTCGTACGTAAACCAGAGGAAAGCCTTTAGATTCTAATCCAGCTGAACAGGTAGCTGTTCGAGTCAGAACCACTGAATCAAGCTGTTCAGATATCAATCATTTCTCTGCTACCATAATTGCTCCTCGTAAATCAATCATCTACGGGAAACTCGATTACAACCGGCGAAATTTCTCCTGTCCACGATTTATTTCTTGTCATCGCATCAACCTATACACGATACATTCGCAGCGATAACAAACACTTTGACGCGATTGTAAAAAGCCCATTAGAACGTGCGTATGTAGCAATTTTTGGGGAAGATTTATCTCTTTGCGTGTTATTTACTGAAATTCATTTTACTCCAATATTTGTTCTGAAACATTTCGTTAAAGCGATCAACGCTATTTTACTTCTGAATTAATTACAAATGACATCAACGCAGGGAAAGATATACGCGAGATTCGTATTTGTGAAAAGTTCATTGTAACTGCGATGATATATCTCAATTAAACTTCAACTCTACTCACAATTTCTCGAGCTCGAAAACACCGTCACTTGCGTTGATTCCGCTTCAGTTATACTCATCTTCGATTCAGATCACCCGAGCAATACCTGTCCTATCGATTTTCGAAATCATCAATGATATTTGCCACGTTCACAGAGCAGCGCGAACCAGCCACTGGCTCGATAAAGTTGCGACGACAATCTTACGTCTTATCACATTAATGATATTCGGGATAGCCACCTTGGTGGCTGTAAATGCAGCAATAAAACATACGGCACGGTCGGCCACGAAATTAGTATCTAACTATTTCCAATTTATGGACCGTGGCGCGGCTAACTTATCACTATTACCAACGCCCCGATATATCAGGGGCCGTGGCTGCAACGCAATCTGCGCTGTATATCCGCATTGTACGACGATAGAAGCCGCGTTGTAAAATACCCGCGTGGCTATCTGTTCTCTACATCGTTCAACATTCTGCTTTTCTCCACGGATAATAAAGTTATCGGGACCACGGACGTTTCGACTCCACTTTTCTCGTCCCCGTTACTCGATAACGCGATTCGGACGCTTTCCAGACGCTTGGTCCTCAGCGAGATCTACGAGCGCAATCGTGATCGCGATTGCAACACTTCAAGTGGCATGAGAAAATCGTTGCTTGCAAGCAACAACGTCTCGATTGATTTCACTGCTTTCACCGTGCGAAACTGTCGTTGTGATATTTTCCTATTAATTTTTTCCGTTTCTCGCTCTCCCATTTTCCTTTCTTCTTCTTTAGATTCTCTGTCATCGATGCTCCTCGGTGTCTTTCGATCAGAGATTTTTTCCCTTCCGACGAACTCGACCGTTGACGCATTGGCACTGGTAGAGGAGAGATTTGCGTGTAATTGCGCATTGAACGAGCCGCTTTACTTTTGAACGGACGGTGGAAAGTGAATTCCTGTCTTCGCGCGGTTGCAAGGCAGCAGCAACGTTGGCAAATTTTTATCGAGCTTATCCGCAACACTTGCGGCATGATTCATACTCCTGTTCGATTGATACTTCCATCGAGCTACGAGCCTGTTCACGTGCCGTACCACGGTACACTTCCACGCGTGAACGCGGGAGCATTAATAGAAACAGGTGCGACCACGTGTGATTCGACGAACGAACTGGTAGCGAACCATCGAGTCCACATTCTTTCTGGTAGAAATCCGGGGTAGCCTGCCGACGTGTTAATTATTCGGTGCTCGAGAGGAAAACGTGGTAATATAAAATCGACGGCGGGACACCGCTCGAAGAGAGGTAAATGCTGGCCACGACCACCGGATCGGGTTTTGCCTGAATGAAGCGAAATTGGACGAAATAGAATCGACATCGATTCGACGCGAATCGCCGGAGTTTTCGGCTTTTGTTGCGACGCATTATCATAATTAATTTTCAAGCCGGGCTACGAGTTGAAAGGGGCGTCGAGGCCGGTCGTCTATTCATTAATACCTATTATGCGAACGGTTCGGCCCGATTCGTTCCCGTAACGAGCGGCCATTGTTTGCCGATCATTGTGTCCCCGGCCGGCCTCGTCCGATGGCACAATTGCCACTATGCCCCGAAAGTTCGGGTATCGCTTCGCCGGCTCTCCGTCGCCTTTATACTTTTGTCATGTCCGTCCAACTCGACCTTCGTGCTCGATCTACTTCGAGTTTACCGCCGATTCCCCCTCTCTTTCTTTTTTATGCAGAGCGTATATGTCACTTTTGCTATTCCATTTTCTTTTTTTTTTTTCGAGTATTATTCACGCTACCCTAATTATCGTCATTTTCTATCTTCTGAATATTAATTTAATTTAATTTAAATATTCTCGTTGCCCGAGGAAATGCACAGTGCAACATTTGTCCGTTCTTAAGAAATTTCGAGTGTTTCCTGCTGTCGATTTAATGCTACGCGTTGCTGAATAAATTGTTGGAAAAGCTTCTCATCGTTTCTGCTTCAATTCCACAAATCGTATCTTTGCTTTCTTCACAAAACGTTACAAAAGTTCGCAACGTCATTTCTCTGACACGACAGATCAAAATTCAACATCTATCACTTTCTTCGGTCCAACACCTAGGAAAGAGGAAACTAAAGCCTGCTCGATTAACATTCAAATTCAACATTGAGATTAAATTCGATCTCATCGTATTTTCTCGATCCATCTTTCCCCGATGGACCCTCGCCAGTGAAATAACAAATCGTTCTTCGCGGCTACTTTCACGATCATTCACGATCACTCTAAGCTGCATCGATCTCCCGTCTTGTTTGTTTTAATTTACGTTTCCGCCTGCCGATTTATTGACTCGCCGTGCGCGATCCGCGGCAAGTACAATATAAAAGCAGTATAATACGATAAAAAGCGTTTATTTCACGATACCGAACCCCGCATCGAGGTTAGAACATATCCTGGCGAGTCCGTGAAACGCAAACTGATAAATCCTGCCTCATTTGTTCTGCCGTTTCTTGAGCGTTCGCATAACGATCTCGCAAAAACTCACTTTATCGCTCTGGCGGTGTTTAATTGTCGCCTTATTACTCCGTTCTTGGTCGTTTCATCGGTAAAAACACGCCAGAGTTCAGGATAGATCGTCGAGTCGAAAAAATTGCAGCCATTAAATGCTTCTTGCGAACCGAGGTATCTTACGATCCTTTTCTTCTTTAGGTTCAATTATCTCGTAAACGTAACGATCTTTTTCGGCGTATTAATAAACTTTAAAATAAGAAGCAGCAACGTTGCTCTAATCAGGCTTCCGCGTTGTTGTCTTCACAAAGTTGTAGAATCGTGTGCGATTCGAAGCGACATGATTTTGCAAGAAATCTTTGAAATATTTTCTGTATATTGATTTTATTTTCAAACTTATTGGCGATACCAATAAATTGAAATTCAGGTTTCGAAAATTAGGAAACTGCTCCTTTTGTCACGTCTTTAAAAAGTTACATCAACATTATTACCAATGTGACTTATAAATATACGCAAGTGCAAATTGACAAATGTTAACTACCTCTGATTATTATTTACCTTCTCTTGCGCTCGTTTTTCAAATTTTTCCTTCAAACGCAAGAAATCGGCCCGCTCGTTAAGCGAAAGCTTAAGAAAGATCGCGGTAAGATTCATACTCCGGATTGGCCCAATAAACGATCGTGATTAATTATCGCAATAAAAAAACCGCGTTCTTAATTAACCGGTCTGTCGTGCCTTCAATTTTATCGCGTCGTAACGTTGGATAATTAATGACATCCATCGACGTGCAATCAGCTCGGTTACAGTCGCGTTTTCTAAATTTCTTGCGCAACGTATCAAGGTTCGGCATTTTCCAGCGCGTTGCGCGAATCTGGCTCCGACTCGCGGCTGCAATTCCACTTCTCGGGATTTTATCTTTCACCGACGGAAGCATACTTTTTTCCCCTTGATCGATTGGGAATGCCAGGAATTAATATGCGCGTGCTGCTCGTCAATTATTGTCGACTCGGGCAGAAAATTCGCGTTGCCTAATCGCCGGCAGCTTTCGGTCTCGATTCCAGTGTAGTTTTCGCCGACTGATCCTAATTGATTGGCGCAAATGTGTCTGGAAATGTGTACAGAAATGCCGTTTGCCAGCGCCGATTTCAAAGATTAAGAAAGTGTATTAATCACGTTCCAGCTGGTTGGTCGCTGTCTCGAAAATTGCTTCGTCAAGTGGAATTTCAGAGGACAGAAGCGGTAAGAGGAGTTTGCGAGGGATATCGGTTCGGTGTCGCAAGGCTTCCCGACGTTTATTGAGAAATTACACTTCTTTTCTTAAACAACGTTAAAGTTGAAAGGTTTTTAAAGGTCCACGCACGTGGCTGCAGTTGCAAAATATTTGCAACTATCGACTGACGATTTCATTCGACGAACAAAGGTTATTTTCATCCTGAACGAAGACCAAGACGAAGATCTCGTCTGTAGCTGTTGCTACGATCGAAAATTCCATCGGAAGCATCTTCCTACCGAAATCCTCTTCTCACGACGTATCGTCGCCAATTGAAGAAACCTTTCCCTTATCGCACGATTCATCTGCAAACTCGCGTTGTTTCTACGATCGAGTTGAACCTTCCGGGTGAGACGGATGAGAGACTACAGAGAGAGAGAGAGAACAAAGTGAAAGGACGAGTAGACCTTGTGTCCTTGCCTCTCTCGGGACGAAATCGTTTGGCGAGCGAGATCGCGAGGCCAGGCGGTTTGATAAACGCGGTTATTGCGATCGATAATCGAGTCGAGTCGATCGCGATTCCGCGCGCTTCGCGTGGCGGTCAAAGCCGGCTCCCTTTCGGCGCGATATTAACTGCCTTTCTGAATCGCCTCGCTCCACCGAGAGGAGAGGAGCGGGGAATTATTCTTGGAGCGTGGTTCGAGTGGCGGAGCGTCGTTAAAGTCTCGCAAGAAAATGCTAAATAGGTCTTTGAACCGGTATAAACGAGCTCTAAGAGATCCGATAACAGTCCTCGACTTCTCGGAGCCGTGAAGTGGACGCGCGGATGCGAGAAATCGTCTCGCGTCGCCGTGCACTTTTTACTTTAATCTTCGAGTGGACGATCCTACGGAGAAGAGAGAAAAAGTCGCACCGAGGCCGGCGTGCATTATAAAACGCGCGGCGCTTACAAACCGGCCATTTGCATTCGCCGCGTCCTGCCACCACGCCGGCCACGATTTCTGTCAATTACTTTAACGAAGCCGTAACGCCGTAAAGCCGTTCCTTCCTCACGGACGAATGGAAATCGAACCCCGTCTTTTTTCTTTCTTTTTTCTTTTTTTCACTCCGATCGCGCCGCGAATTTGTCCAATTTCATTCGTCGATTTCACCCATTAAGACGAAGAAGACGCGACGACTTATTTACCCGAGTTTCCACGTTTACTTCTTTAACCCGTTAACCAAGTTGCTTCTCGCTCGGGAAATCTTTGGCAGTCGCGCGGTTCGAAGTCCATGGATAAATAAATAAGTAAATTTTGCAAATTTAACACGTTGAATGCCACGTTGATTTCACGTGAATTTCATAGATATTGATAGATCGCACGATGGATATTGCGTTGAAATATTATCTACAACGGATAAGTTGAGGTAACGTAACCGTGTTTGTGATGGATTTATTTATTCTCGCGATGCTGCGAAACCCATTTCTTCGATTTTCATTCATTTTTTTGCGATATAGCGAAATTGAGGGTTGCATTTCTTCACGTGCCTATTAAAAAAAGTTATGGGAAAACCAGGATCAGGCGACGATTTTGTAGAAGATGTTATGAAAAATTTTTTTAACAATTAAGTAGAACAAAATCAAGGAAAAGTCGTCACATTGTGAAGGCTGTATGTTTGCAGCGCTTTAACACGATATATCAGGAACAATATTTATTACGTATACATTACAAATAAAACTAGTAAAACTTTCATATATTTTGTATTGCATTAATTTCTTCACGTCATTGTAGCAACGAAGCTAGTATTGAAAAATTTAAAAGTATTACAACATTTACTCGAATTATGTGTTTTTAGTAATCTTCGATTCGCGTTACGAAGATTCCTAAATATTCTGAGAATGTTACGATCGAAAGAGATTGGAAGTTCAGTCAACAAATTATTTAAATACTTGCTACATTCTTGCATCGGGAGAGGATGGAAATGCAACGTTGAAAGAAAAGAACAAAGAATCGCGTTAACTAACACATTCTATAAATAAGTCTCCGGTTAAGAAAAACAAATTTTTTTTTAGAAATTCGACTTTATTCGTCAACACACTCTCCTTCAAGAGTGATACATTCATTTCACCGCTCCTCTAACTTTTCCATGCCTTTTTTGTAGAACGATTTGTCTTTGCTCTCGAAATGGGCCTCAGTTTCGGCAATCGCTTCTTCACTTGAGCCAAATTTTCTACCCTGGAGCATCCTTTCGATGTCTGCGAAAAGCCAGTAGTCGCTGGGGGCCAGATCTGGAGAGTGCGGTGGGTGGAGAAGCAATTCGAAGCGTAATTTATTCAATTTAACCATCGTTTTCATCGACTTGTGACACGGGGCATTGTCTTGGCGAAACAGCTCGATTTCTAAACACTCAATCGATCCAATAATGCCACGTAACATTCGCTTGATAGTTTTATCTTTCTCATGCGCGTCCCAAAATACAGATTCCACAACCTTGCCAGCTGACTTTTGAGTTTTTGGACGACTTTCACCGGCTGCTGCCCACTCAGCTGACGATCTTTTTGATTCAGGTGTGTAGCAGTGGATCCATGTTTTCATCCATTGTCACATACCGACGCAAGGAATCCTTTTTATCTCGCTTGAACAGCTGCAAACAGCGCTCTGAATCCTTCGACGCGTTGTTGCAACTTACGCATGCTCAAATTTTCGTGTAAAATTGTCAACACACTACAACTTTGCTCAGATATTTAGCAGAGTCGAATATCCATCTGTATTCGTTTCAAGAAATTTCCACTTCGAGCGAATGTTGTCTAATTGTTCAATAAATCTGCCTCAAAAGACGAACAACTTCCTCGTTCTCGCGTTGCCTAAATACAGGGTGTAGTAGAAATCTATTTCAAGTTCGTTCGAAGACCGTTAACCGAGAACATCAACGATTTACTTAATTTATCGCTCTAAGCAGACCTTTCTTTGAAAGCAGAGATAATGTATGCGCGAAGATACGAAACGAAGTATACTTTATATTTCCTTACGTCGTAAAGTAGAGAGAATCCGTACGGTAGATTATCGCATCAATATCCTTGGGCATGGACTAGCCACGTGTGTTACTGAGACACGCAATTTCTCAGAAACAAAAATGTAAACATTGCGAGGCGAACACGTACAAAATTTCTCAGAAATACAGAAACGAAAATGTAAATACTATAATCCGTAGCTGCGAGGCAGACGAGTTTGAACAAGTCGAATGTTTACGTTACGCTCGTCAATCGTGCGGACGCTGTCGAAAGCGTAACGTTTGTACGAAATACGGTGCGTGTCGGTCAGTGCGTGTTAACGTTTGGAAAAATGGAGTTGGACCCACACTTGGCGTTGAGATTGAACGAAGAACA
Organism: Melipona quadrifasciata; assembly: GCA_001276565.1. Lineage (NCBI taxonomy): Eukaryota > Metazoa > Arthropoda > Insecta > Hymenoptera > Apidae > Melipona > Melipona quadrifasciata. Next base: position 186,244 of record KQ435867.1, read on the forward strand.
CGATTCTGCGACAAAAATAGCCGAAACAGTTAACAGAAGTCGTAAATTAACAACTCGCGTTTACTAAAAGAGTGAAAAGTGCCGATACACGTGTAGCGTCGAATTCAAGCTTCAAGAAGGAAATTGCAGAAAGAATCGTAGTTACGACGACTATCGGGAATGTTCGACGCCTTTCAAAGGACCGTGAACATTTGAAATAACGACTTTGCAACAGAATTGCAACAGAAACCTCGGTTAAAGCAACAGCGTAAGCTGTGCCGTTTGCAATTGGCAGAGAAACGTGTTTATACGAATAAGAAATGACGAAGGGCCATATTTATCGGTGAAAAGAGACTCAACTTGAACGGACCTGACGGCCTCCACCACTATCATCGTGATTTGCGGAAGGTGCAGCAACTTTTGAGTCGTCGACCCATGGGAAGCGGCGGTGTAAAGACTAGGAGAAATACTGTAAGGTAGGTTGGAAATAAAATTTATTACAGAAAAATTAAATAGTAAAGAGCTGATAGTATATAATGTAGTAATAGTATATAATAAAAGTAATATCGAAACGATTTACGAATAAATTAATACGTATGCGACACGGATTGCCGGAAATAAGGCACACACATTTTTGTCTCACATTTCTCAACGTGATGACGTAGCTGGGCACATTGAAAGCAGTAAAGCAACAGCCGAGTCTTATTGGGCAAACTTAGTGAGGGCCGTATATCAAAATGGAAGACAATTCGTAAATATCAATGAATTTATAAAGTATATTGTAGAGGAGTGGGAAGAATTAAGCCAAAAAATCGTTAAAAACTATAAATCTTTGCGTCAAAGAATGGCTGCCGTTTATTAAATACAGAATGGTTTAGGTTAGATTTAGGTTAGGTTTAGGTTGCCGTTTATTAAATACAGAAATGGTCATACTACGTATTAAACAATTATCGTTTCTTTTGTTTATACCCATTGTTTTTTACGATACGTGCCATTATTTTGATAAATGTTATCATATTTCTATCCTTTTTTAATAACACAAAAATTTATGTTACTTATACACGTTGTTAAAAGCACATCAGTCGTTCAATACAAAGAAATTTAATAATTTTTAGACCGTGTTGTACATGTGTGTATCCTTGGAATCAATTTGAATCAATACTTTTTGACACTGCAAGACACTTCTTTTACTCTTTCTCTGTGTCAATTACTTCTCCAAAAATACATACTGCAAATTTATCAGTATCTTTTTTAAACAGAAAATTATTTCCATTTACTCTTTTATCTCATATCGTTTCAATCGTCGTGTCTTTTTTCCTTTTTCGAATTTCCTGACTTTTGGACGGATTCTTAGAAATAGAAAGGAATGCAACTAGAAGTGAGAACTTCTGTCGGTTCACAGAAGTGTTTAGAGACCGGTAGAAATAAAAACAACATTGATTCCAAGAAACCGACAATCGTACGTAGAGCTGGACTAACGCAGAATAGATTACTCTAACATTTCTTGTTTATACGAAGAAATTACTCCGGTGTCTGAGCAACGTTCAGTATTCCAGCACACGCTAACATACATGGTATGTTATTGGATCGACTGAGTGTAAAAATCAAGAAAAATTTTGCCTCACATGCGAAAGAAAAAAGTGCCGTTTCGCCAAGACAATGCCCCGTGTCACAAGTCGTTGAAAACGATGGTTAAATTGAATAAATTACGCTTCGAATTGCTTCCCCACCCACCGCACTCTCCAGATCTGGCCCCCAGCGACTACTGGCTTTTCGCAGACATCGAAAGGATGCTCCAGGGTAGAAAATTTGGCTCAAGTGAAGAAGCGATTGCCGAAACTGAGGCCCATTTTGAGAGCAAAGACAAATCGTTCTACAAAAGAGGCATGGAAAAGTTAGAGGAGCGTTGGAACGTATCACTCTTGAAGGAGAGTGTGTTGACGAACAAAGTTGTTTTTCTTAGACCGGAGACTCATTGAGCGATGTGTTACACGGCTAGTCTATATTTTTCATCTGACTTTATTTATTCACCTTCAGCGACAAGCGTCGCAACGTCAGGCAACGTTCTAATGGATAGATACGTAATCTTACGCGTGATTATTTAATTGCGTCCCTGTAATTATTATTCAATAGCTCAGCGATATTATTTCAAGATATTTCACCTCGATACATTTTATACGCGATACGTGATACGTATAATAGCTTGCAGAAATGATTTTGATGTTATAGCGGAACTGGTTCGTGTACATTTTATTTCTCCACTGAACATGACGTTTCGTTTTATTATATCAACAAAAGGTGATCGAGTAGCTCGATAAACCGTGTATTTTGCTGAAACTCTCTGATAATGATTTTACGCGCGTTATAAAGATAGCATTCCGCATCATGTCGAGTTCCTTCGGATTTTGTCGTAACCAGAGATCGTTCATCCTGTTCGTATTACTACAACTATTAAGCGGGGATCGACGATCGAGATCTCTAAAGTTTTTGATTCAATGAGACTCTTTTATGTCAAATCGTAAGTGTCGTGCGATTTTATTGAACATTTCGTTTTCTTCGAATCATGCGAAAGTATTGTGCTACTTCGTTTGACGTATAAATCCGTAGTGTATGAATTTTCAAAAGAATCGTAGGATTTTCATGTATTTTAAATCAACGTAAATTGAAAAAAAGTATAAATTTGAATCTTTGCAATATGTAAACTATTTTAAATATTAATCCTGTTTTATACATGTGTATATATATATATATATTATGGAAAATGCTACAAGTTTCGAAGAAATCTTCATCAATCGTCACACTGTAATTAAAATATTCAGTCAAAATATCCACGATTCGCGAAATTTCGCAGAAACGACAATAAAGTTGACCACAAAGTTAACGATAGATTCAAAAGAAAACAATACCGTTGTCAATTTTTCATTCGCGATTCACGAAAGTAATCTCAAAGAAATCTCATCGACGGTGTTGTGCGTAATGTTAACGACAGATTAAAAAAGAGAGAAAATAATGTCATCGTTAATTTTGCAAATCTCCGCAAAATGTCAAATTATCTCGTCTGAAAGTCAGAAATCATCCTCGCGAATCGTCGGTCGCCGTTGAAAAGCCATCGAGTCCGCCGATCGGAAAGCGCAAAGGAACGGAAGAAGCAAAGAGTGAAAGCAAGTTTTAGCACAGTTTTAACTTGATTCACCTTGAACGCGTAGCCACGAACAGGGAACATAAATTCCTGAAACTTGTCCGTGCAAGTGGGCGCTATGGCCGGGGATCGGTACAAAACGCGGCGCGTCTCGTGGTGGGGAACAATGGCTTCGGCTAGAAATCGCTCATTGTGCCCGCGAACCGGCAAAAATAATCACGTGAAAGACTGCGAGGACGGACGGAAGGACGGACAATGAACGGGCACGTATTGCTCGACTGCCACTCGTGCCTCGCAAACGGTTTCCTGGACTCAAACGTTCGTTTCGTTTCGTTTCGTTTCGTTTCGTTTCGTTTCGTTTCGTTTCTGTGCTCTTGGCGGCTCTCCCCTTCTAACTCGAGTTCCTGTCACGGTGGGCGAGTTTCTTGCGAAAGGAAAGAAATAAACGAAAAAAGAAGAAAGACGCGGAGACACATACAAGTAGAAAGAGAGGGGGATAAAATGGAGGGAAGCTAAAATTGCTTCAACGGGTTATCAGTAAGAGGGAGGCAGATGTTGGACGATTTTGACGGAGGAAGTAGCTAGAGGATCGGAGCTAAATAGAAAATGGGAATGTCCGTCTTTGACTACGTCGATCGTAGCGGATGGCGGTTGGGTAGTAGAACGTTTTCAAATTTTAAAGTCTACCTTTGCTTTGGACGAAGACTGGATTCTAGAATAATTTTTTTCATATTATATTATATTATATATATTTATTTTATGTTATATTTTATATTATTTTATATTATATTCTCTGGATTCTAGAATAATTTCTTTTGTGTTATATGCTCAACATTATCGTTGATTTATTTTGTAGCTGTCGAGGATAGTTCTAGTTATAGCACTGGACAATTAAAAAAAAAACGATAAGAACAAGTAAGATTCCAAAAAGATTCCATATTACTTTAGTCATCGCTAATCACTACAAAGAACTTGTTTCGTTCAATAATCAAAGCACGTCATATCATATTATGCATGCAAAACAACGTAAGATTCGTAATTTATCATCTTCATTATCATTCGTAATTACTATCACTTTCATTATTACAACTGAAGCAGAATGCAATCGAATGCACTTTCTAATCACGGCACACGCTTAGACTTATTAATTATTAGAGTATCCTTCGGTTACATACATCGTTTATTCAAACGATCTCTCGAAACACGACGCACACGCGCAATCCAGTTCTACAATAATCAAAAGCCAATTAAAATGTAGGGCGAAATTTACATTTGCCCGGAAGCATCCGCCGGATTTTCTCCACCGACGAGATAATTACATTCTCCATTTCCGTTGTCTAATGCGTTCTGATTATTGACTTGAACGCAACCTCCCCCCGGCGACTCGTTTTGCTCTTGGTCGAACGCGCGCGAGATATCAATTATCGCTAACATTCTTATCAAACTGTCGGTAATGTACGAGCAACACACCGACCAACCGCTTGTTTCACGTGAACTTTTCTGTTCTCTTTTCTTACTGGGATAATTGAACGAGTTGGCTCGTCGTCGTGCCGGTTCGAGCCAATCGGATTCGTGCGCGACGGGATGATCGAATTCTCGATCGGCTCGATCTCCGCGGTAACCAAGGTGCATCCTCTTCGATCGACGATCGCCGTTGCTGCCGCGATGCGCGTAATTACTTAATGGACGCAATTAGGAATGGTAATCGGGGATCTCGGCTCCGATTGCCAGAGATTCGATTTCTTTGCCCGTTCCTCCGAGCCCGATCTCCTTGATTACGCTCGTCTCTCACCTGAATCGGGTTACGCGTCAAGGATTTTCATCCTCCTCGTTTCATCCAACGACGCTCGCCGATGCATCGGTGCCGCATCGATCGGTGGTTCGCTGACGCGTCGAGTAACCAGATGAAAAAATATACTCGTTCTTCCGCTCCTGATTGCAGCGTAAATCATTTCTTGACTTTTGAAGGTAGTCTGAAAATTTTCCAACGTTAGCTTAAAAACTCGCGAGGGAAATTTAGCAATTCTGTCCACTTATTCAAACTGCTTTCTTCTTTTTAGAATTTAGAACCGTCACTGACAGATTTATAAATTTTCGTACATTTGAATACACGTGGCACGCAGAACGTATGAACGAATGGGTACAATGTACAGGTAAAATGGCGACGGTATAGAAACGAGTAATGCAAAATTACAGTACGTACATAAATCAACAGTAACAGCCGGAAGGAACGTACACGTGCACCGATATATTTTGTAAATCTTAATAAAGATCTCGTTTTGATCTGTCTGTAACAACTTACGCGTGATTAATCATAAACGCAAGAGTTGCGTTCCTCGCCCGATCAATCTCCTTTTCTAGGCTTCTTTCGTAATTAACAAGTCGGCAATAAGATCGCGTCTTTTCCAAACGCGCGTGACAAGTAATCGACTCTCGAGGGATTCACCTTTGGTGAAATCCTCCTTTCCAAGGGAAATCGACGAGAGAAAAATCCGAGAGGCAGGCTTGCTAATCTTTGCAGTGACGCAAAAAGAAAAAAAAACATCGATCCCGAAATATTCGTGAAACAGAGAGAAAGAGAAAGAGAGAGAGAGAGAGGCAGCGCGCGGTGATTTGTCACGAACGTAGCGGGGCACTGTGACACACGCATTTGTCATAATCGTTCATGAAAGCGCGACAAGTTGCTTCCCCGATCGACGGTACGCCGCGGCCGCGCGGGTTCGTATTTCAAATTCGCGGGGGATCTACAAGAATCTAGCAGCGAGATGGGAAGTCGTGAGGCCTCAGCCTGCTTTCCGCTCATGCACGCTTTCCGATAGATCGCCGCGGACGATACCACTGCGGGCAGAAAATCGTGACGTTGCGAAACAACGCGACCGCGTCGCTCGATCCGCGTCAATGCAAAGGTCCGAGGTAAGTTCGTCTCCTCTTCCTTCCACCTCGCTTTTCCTCCCTGCCATTTTTCTCCCGCGTGTTGGTTTCCTCGCAGATCATCGATAGAAAGGACGAAACCACCGCGAACCGAGAGATGAAGAGAGGAAGAGAGGGAGAGATCGTTTTACAGCTGGTAGCGACAGACGTTCCAGTCACGACTTCTGGTTTGCCGGAGAACGATTAGAATCTTTCGGTATTTCTATCGATTCAACGGGCCACCGAGAGCGTGGCTCTCTCTCTCTCTCTCTCCCTCTCTCTCTCTCTCTTTCTCTTTGTGGCAATATTCTTCCTCCTGGCTTGCCTTCTAAACGCTTCTGCCAAGTTTTAATGCATCGTTTAAACTCTCTCGTCTCTTGCCTGCCTGCCTGCGAGATGTTCGCCAGGCTTTTACGTTCCATCGCGTGATTTCTCAACGAGGGTCCGTGATGTTCCGCGATTATGATTTAACCCGGGTGCACGACTTTGACGCTCTTGGTGAAACGCTCGCGAGATAAGGAGGTAACGGGGTTCCCGAGGATACTGCCGCGAAGGAATATTTTAGGGAATCGTGGATTTCATCCTACGGATACGTTTATGAACGTAGGGAATTGAAACGGGTATGTTAGACTAACGTGTTAGATTAGATTTTTGCGGTAATGAGGAATCACGGTTAAAGGCGGATTTTTGTGGAATTTATAAAGAGACGATTAAAGATAAATTTTCATAGATATACTTATTCTATGTGTAAAGTGTAGAACTGTTTCTGTTGCTATGCGATTTGTTTCATTTTGTAACTGTGCAGCACACGGAAATAACGATTTCCGTTCTTGTATACTCGATTTTGTGCTAATTCATTCGATTCCCGTAGCCGACGTTGATTTTTTTTTTATCACTGAAAGTGATTTTAGTGGGGGTAACCCAGAGAATCGGGCCTCTTCAGGTACAACGGTAATGCAACGAAAATTAGCGATTGGTTGATTTGGGTCACGTGATTCGCGTGGGGGCGTGGGATACACCTCGAGTAGGAGTGGCGTTGTCTGGTATTGAGCGATCGCGCCTGTAATTTGTTTCGTATCGACTCAAATGTTTGCATGGGGTACGAGTCGTGCAGTTTTTTTAGTTTATTCGTGTTTCGTTTATATTGTACATCTTCTGCAATCGGAATCGCAATCAACGTAATCGAGAGCAATTTCTTTCGAGACACAGAGAAATTCAGCATCGAATTTTAATTTGAATCGAATTCAACTATTTTTACATGTAATTTACAGTGTGACAGTATCATCAAAATCAAAATTATCGCAAAAGTAATGTTTTTATTTTTCCGACAAGTCTGGTTTACTTGTCGCACAATTCAGTAAAAAGAAATATTATCGAAAATACCGAAGAAAAAAAAAAACAAACAAACTAAATTTAAAGCCTAAAGCAAGATTTATTCTATTCGAGATGAGCTAACGTTCCCCGACCAGAGTTCGTCACGCGATTTATTCAATACAAACCGACGGAACGATCACGATGGAATTCATTTGATCGGTTTTAACGCGCAGTGGTGTTTGCCGTCTCCGATTCATCGATCTTCGATAAAAATCGCATTGACACGTTTGCAGTCGGCCAATACAGTAAGTTCGCAGCGAGAATTCAATCGCGGCCAGTCGCTTGTTAAAGTAGTGAAGTAAGGTCTGTCAAACTCTGACGGTTTGCGACGCCTCGACTGAACAAACGTAGTAAGTGCTAATCGGAGCACGTTGAATGTCGGAGATCGTCGAGAGACGACGGCCAGCTACGCATCAGCTTGAATAACAAAATTCTCCGTGGACAGTGATGGATAATGCGTCTCGTTGACAGCGCTCCGTGCCAGGATGACGTTTTTCCTTTTTTTCTAATTAAAAGAAAAAACAACACGTCGCATTGTTGTTGAAGCTGTCCGTTCGTATTCCACGATGACTAAACGCTTTCACGTCGCTCTAAACGCCTTTCTACGATCGCGGTTTGGAAATCTTTGCGCAATATTTTTTTGAAATCTTTTCTTTTTTTCAATGATTTATATGGGGATAGTTGTTAATAAAGTCCTGAAAATGATTTTTTTTTTTTTTTTTACTACTGTACGGAGCAAACAAATGTCGAGCAACAGGAAACATTCGAGTAGAATTAATTTAATCGCGTTGGTGTAATAAAATTGCATGAAAATTGTGCATCAAAATATCCCAGAGAGAATATTTCGTAGATAATCCTTTGGCGCATCACTGACATCGCTGAAACGTCTCGCGGAATAATCCTCAAGACAGCAGTCCGAAACGTATCTTTCAAAGATATGATAGAAATGATCGATAATCCTGAATTATCGCCAATCGTCTGTGGAATTCGTTTATATAAATTTCAATAGGCGAAAGAAATTAAGATTTCTAGAAAATTAGCATATCGGGCTTTGCCAAGCGAATCCCGCTTACTCCTCTCCGTTTTCCGCGTTTCATTCGCGTTTCGCCATAGTCGTCGGGTTCCAGACTTTTTTTTTTTCCCAACCTGTTCGTTGCTCAACCTTTGCATAATCCCGAGATGCGGCCACTCGATGATCTACACGGCGAACATCGTACGGAACGTCCATTATTTACCGTTTCGTAAGGTGCGAGCGTGTAAGTGGTTTCGTCGATCCCGATTGTTGTCGCGATAGTGGCGGTTCGCGAACAAGCGGACACGGACGACGTGAAAATCACCGTTGGATCTCGAGGATTTGTCCGACTCTTCGTCGAGGATTTGTCGATACGACGTTTTCTTATCGAATCGCATCCGGTTTAGAGGAGGACTCTGCAATTAATTCTGATGAATTCTATCTAAATGTCCACTTCGGATAACGACGAGCTTCCTGGATGAAACGATAATGGAACAGCGATGACGAATATCGAGTGTCCGCCACGTAATAACGCGAACGATTCGAGAGTGAAAATTTATTCCCGTGGATTATTTCTCCTTTCAATTCCGAAGGATTAACGTACAATGCTGTTGTTTTCGTCCGAAACTTTTACCGAAGGACTGAAAATTGAAATTTGTATCGAGCGTGACTGCCTGATAAATTCGGTCGAATTTGTCCAAACTGATTCATTTTTACGCTTTCAAAAAGATATATTATTAATTTCTATTTAACGATAAAATGATCAATTCATTTGACAAGGATAATATAGAGTGATGAGCAAAACATTATGAATATTGGAATTAAACAACAATAATTCGAGAAATTTCAGTCAAGTAAATTTCGTCATTTAACCTTAATGTTCAAAGTTTAATAAAATTGCAAAAAAAAAAAAAAATTATACAGCAAGTATCAGAGATTAATTTGCAAAATCATGGTGGATCAAGTTACGAAAGAAAATTTTACAGATGTTTGAATTTTACAATTTTCCAGAATAAAAGTACTCTTGCTTACTTTACTTACCCATCACACGATGTCAAAGTGTCTTTGGAATACGTTTTGAAAAAAACGTAGAAGCTTTACGCTTTGAAATGAGACCAAGTAGATTTTTACATGATTTTACAAAGATGCAACAGTTTCGAGGTCAGTGACGGAGGATGGAGCGGGTAAACGACAGTTGCAAGTTTGAGAACAGAAAGAAAGGGACAGATAACTGGTAAGATCGAGACTGTGACGGCGCGGTTTGTTCTCGTTCTCTCGCGACGAGCCAGGTGTGGGAGTGACCGAGTGGAGATGACTGGTTCGATAAGGCGATCGATCGGCCGGACAATACCGGGATCGATGAAATCGCAAGGGGGGCCCTATCGGCGATCGTTTACGCGATAGATGACCCGAATCGTTAAGGGCTTCTGTTTCCCGGGCACGCGCGAAACGCACGCGCTGCCGATCGCAGCCACGCGATTAAACCTCGCACCGGTATTGGCGTTGCTTTTTGCGCGTAATTTTCGCCGCGGCCAGCCTCCAGATGGCAATTTCGCGCCGCGATGGCAGATCCGATCCACCGGTAGATATCGCGATATCGGGAAAGAAATAGCAACGGTAATTGACGGCGTTACATGTGTTCACCATCGATATCGTGCGAGTCGAGCGAGTCGAGCGCTGCGTATTTTATTACATTTATTATATTTATTTTATCTGAAGAAAAACTGAGAACGTCAAGTTGTTCGAAAGGTGTTGTTCCGACGCGCCGCGGGTTTAGCTGGGTTTGACGTTGTTGCATTGGGAAAAGAGTAATTGTCAGGAACTGTTTAAGTTGATGGCGTACATTTTGCTTTTTGAATTTATTTGATTGTCCCGTGAATTTTTACATTTCGATCCTGCTTTGAGTTTTTGCTAAGCAAGAAAGGGGAGTTTGAGGAAAACTTTAAACGAAGGAAGTGTTATTCCAAATATATAAATAATTTTGGTAGATATCATTACACACGTAGGTAAGAAAACAACAATTTGAAGAAGCACAGTGTAGCTACGTCTTATTTAAAACAACTGTGTTGCTCTGCTAATGCTAAGTAGATAACTTTAGCAACTGTTATTGCAAACCCGAGCGACTCGGAAAGAAATCGCACGTTCACGCGTCAGCCATCGCGCGATTGCGTAAAATACGGGCTATAAACTGCGTCTAACACGCGATTCGCGTAGAAGAATAATTGACTGGAAACGTGTCTGAATCTGCAGAGACCAACAAGACAGAAGTAAAGCCGGCGCGCGTGCGTATAAATGCAGGTGAAACGATTAAAGGGAGTAAATAGTACAGACCACGTTCGCAAAGGAAGCCAGAGTATCGCACACCGGACGCGCGATAACGATAAGGCAGAACGAACCGACCCGCAGGAGGGAAGTTGGAGGTCAGAGAGAAATAAGGAAGACACAGGCTGGATACAGTGGGATAGAAATGGGATTTACAATCAACGGGTTTTCAATCGACTCGTGATTCGATAATTGGCGATCGAATTGGCGGTCGTGTGTTACTTGGGAATTCCGATAACGCGTGCACCGGTATGCAGGCGGTGTGCCAAAGCGCTCGAAGCGTGTACACGATCCGCGATCGCCGTGACCCACGGAATTTATATTTTCTTTGGCGACCGTTCAAATGAACACTGATGCTAGGCCGATGCTAGGCAATCGGCGGCGCGCGGTTTTTAGATTTAGATTCGCGGGTTTTAGAATCGACACGATTTCGCGGGTTGTACGGCGTTTGAAATCGTTTGTTCTGGGTTTGACAGACCAGACGAATCTTTTTGACTCGGTTTTTCTTCGTTGTTAGTTGTTTTTCCATTCTTTTTTTTTTTGGAAGGAAATTTTTATGTACTAAGATTTTATTCACACGACAGTTTCGGATGCTATTTTGCACCTTTTGTGTCATACGTGAAGTATTTTGAAATTTTCGTTAATATCGCGATGAGACTGTAATGATTGTACTAATAAAATGGATAATGAGCATGTTCTATTATATCAAACATATTTTATTTCATATTTTATTTCTGTTATATCAGTATTATATGTACACAATTCCATTGTATCAAAGTTTTCATACTGTATTCCATTGTATTACAGTTTTCATACTGTACACTGATATTTCCGAAAAAAATCTCGTTTAAATGTAAATTAAAATTCGCCGTCGAAGCTCAAACACGTAAATTCTTTAATATTTCACACATATTTTTACACATTGTAGCAGATGGTGAATAAATGAATCGTCGTTTAAATTTAGCACTCGTACAAATTTTTCTTGTTCTTTCGAATCGTAAATTTCTGTTGGTTTTGTGTTGCTATCGTGACACCGTTGCACGGTAGCGCGATGTTGTCGGAATTGGTTAGCGTGGTTGAACAATAAACAAGTGTCTGAATGTAAACGTACAAAGCACGGATGTAAGAATACGTTCCTTCAGCGTGGGTTTTCGTACTCCAATGTGTTTTTGATGCCGCTTGAATAGAATGTTCGTCGACGGATTATCCGTGTCAGCCTACGATCGTTACTCAGCGATCCTTTCAACCGCAAGCGACTTTTGATCCTCGCTTCGCTGTTGTACGCTCGTTTCGTCGAGATTTTGCATAACAATGTGACTCATCCCATTCACTTTTACGAATGAAACGGGAACGAAACTATCTCGAAGATAAAGTAACATATAGCGCGTATAATTTTTTCTTTTCTGAAGAATATCCGAAAATTTCGCAGAGTCGTACCTAGAAATTTTAATTTTCAAACTGACTCGTACGTGATTTTCAGGCATTTTTAAGAGAGAAACTTGGGTAATGTTTCATCGCAACGTTATAATAATTAAATAATGTATAATCAATCGTTGAAAATGAAATTCAGTGTTAGTTGTTGCGCTGTAGGAAACAAGAAGAATATTTATAATTAAACAATGAACGATCGACAATATATAATTGGACGCAGATTTTTAGTTTCGATTTCATTTTCATGCTTCATGAGAGGAAAACTAGTAAGCGTAGATTTGAATTATAATTTCAATCTTTCGTTTGACATGAAATATCGAAGCAACCTGCCTCCTCCTCGCATCAGACTTTTTGTCAATTTTCTGTCTTTCGAAATGAACAAAATACAAAGATTCTAGAAATCGGAGAACGACACGCATATTCACACGTTTTCGAACGTTAACGAACGTTCATGAAACCATAGCCGCGTTCACCCGCGAGCGTATTCAATTCACGTAATTTCTGCTCGTTCCTCGTAACGTTCACGCACCTGTAGATGTTAAGAAACTTAGCTCGCTTTCAACAACGACATATACATGCACTTTCCCAAGAGTACGGCGTTACCGTGTTCGCAGTACGTCTTCGTCTTCGTTTTCGAGCCAGGACTTATTGCCATAAGCGCCCGCGTACATCTAGGGCCACTTAAATCAGGCAGGTGCGTGGTGCATAATAAATTGCGAAACGTCCCCGGTTGCCAAGTATTTCATATATATATATATATATATACACGTTTCAATGACGTGGGAACTGACGAATTCAAACCGTGTCATCGGGCGGGGGAAAGGTAATTTCTAAAAATATAATGGCGGCAATATTTTTTGGGAAATTCGTTATTATGTCTGATGGAAACTAATTTTCTTGTGTCCTTGAGAAAAATGTCAAAGAAAGTCGAGAAAATTTGTTATAAATTAGTTAGACTAGCTTAGTCACAGTTCCAAATTATCGCGAAAACATCAAAATATTTTTAATAATCAAATTTTAAATAAATTTTATCATAAAATCGGCTGTTGGCCGATCGTAACGCGAAACTTTTCATATCGCGAAGAATTAATCTCAAATATTTACGAAATATACTGAAATCACACTGTCTAAAGTTCTACGTTATCTCAAAAATCTGAAAACAACACTCGAAACGGGAACACTACACGCGTTGCTTCTCACGGTGGTTGTAAGAAACGTTGCCTACCGCGATCGCGTAAGTAGGTAAGGAAGTAACGAGACGAGAGTTGAACCAGAAATAAAAAAATCCACGGGAACGTGATTCAGCGACAGGTCACGAACATAACACCGGTCGCGAGCATTGAAATCGAACGTAGACCGTGTCGCTGGTAATCACCGCGTAGAGTTACGAGTCAGTTTCACAAGGACGCAAGGCTGTGTTCGACTTTAAGATAGATGATAGCCGAGCGGATTTTGTCACTGTCGAAGATCGTCGTCGTCCGCAGTGAATCTTGATAACGGCGGATTTTTCGTGCAAGGAACAATAGATTCGCCTGGTATCCACGCCGCGGGACATTTCCTGCACATAAATTCACCATCTCCGTGCGATTTCCATTCAATGAAATTGCCGCTCTCAGCCTGGTACTGGTACTTGTACTCCTATAAATCAATCACTTTTTCTATTGCTACTAATGCATTTACGCACGGCTGTAAAACTTCCACCGAAATTGATCTCAAATGAGTCTCCGACACTGCTGCGACAATTCACCAACTCGCGACAGCCCTAATGTATATACATTGCTGCATTTGTTTGATTTTGACTGATCACGCGAGCTGCATTTTTGTCCCCCCCCCCCCCCGGATTAACTTTCTCTTTGAAACTCTTTGAAACGTCGTTGTCACGTATCTCGTCAGTTTTCCAATGTTTTATTCATCGGCAACGCCTCGCGAGTTGGCCATTTTGCGAAAATACTTTCCTACGAGTAACTTGACGCTTACAACTACAAATGTGATAAATTATCATCTATCCACATTGAGGATAGAGGGGGAAAAAAAAAAAAGAACAAAAAGAAGAAACGATAAAACGTAAAAGGGATCGCGATTATCTACGAACATCGCGCGTTAGATTTATTTACAGTCAGTATTTCAAAGTAGACGCTTGCAAGTCGGTGTTCATAATTACGGACCTTGCTTTATTGCATTTGCATCTGTTATCTCTTTGATTGCGCAACAGTGCAGAAACCGTGCAAAAATGTTCACCGTGTAGTCTGTAAAAACTGTTTAAAAATGGCTGTAGCTTGCTCGTTAAAGCAAAGAAAGTTCTTTCACACCGGCTTTTGAAGAAAATGAAGTACCCTCGTTAATAGAGAATTTGTTGAAGTTCCTCGCAACAAACTGATACGCAGTATCATGTCAAAGCATATCCTCCGATTCACTTGAAATCGAACAAATTACTAATTTTCTTTTTTTATTACAATGAATACTGATTTCAACGAGTCGAGCTCTACAGCAATTTCCACTGTGATGATGACTATCTTTATAAACATTTCTTCAGCACTATGCATCACTTATTGCCAATTCAGCAACGTGCAAAACAGTTCTTGTCCAGACTTAACGTCTATGATGAAATTTATAGACGAGATACGACTGTTTTTACTATTTTGTGCGATTGTTCTGCGGATCTTGCCGGACCTGATGCCAGGGGAGGGCAGTCGCCGTCTCTGATAAGCGCAATTATTATAGTTTAGCGAAGAAGAAAACGCGATGCAATTCTGCACCATGTCACACTATCAGATAGAATTTGTTACAACACTTAATTAAGGAAACGCTACAAGCTGCTATTTCCTCCTTTTTTCCCCCCGCTTTTTCTTCTTTTCTTCTTCGCCGGTTCACATCGTGGCCAAAGGCGTCGCGGCACAATAGCGCGTAATTCGAAACTCGTTTATAACATTGCTGCTGAAAACAAGACGACCGAGTGTAATTGGATCGGCCGGTTTATCGTTCGACTGTGCAACCCGGCGCACCGATTGCATCGTGCAGTTCCGCTCTTTACCTTTCTATCGCCCTTTATTCGTCTCTCCGTGCACCTCCAACCGCGATATTTCTTCGATAAGGGAGGGACTTCATTCCGTCACGATGGACGCCTCTCGTTACACCTGATATTTGTATTTATTTAGTTATCGCGAACTCGCTCCTACCTGGTAGCGTTTTATTCCGGAGGAAGAGGAAAGAGGAGAGGCGAATCGACGCGTGCTTTTACGGAAATGTTGCAACTGAAACGGCGTGCGTGTGTGTGAAATCTCTGAAGGGACAAAGGTGAATTCTTTTTCTTTTCTTTTTTTTTTGTAAAAAAAAAAAAAAACCGCGCGCGTACACGGTAGATGAGCAAGACAGAGTTTCGTCGGTACAGTGCTCACGAGTGCTCGTAAAAATTAATAACCGAAACATCGGCGTTATGGACGGTCCGCGAACAGCGTGAACTCGCTGCTATCGTTTTCTATCATCTCGCCTATCGTCGTATTGGTTTTTTTTACGCGCGAAGGAGTCGAGGGTTAGCTCTTTTCGAGAGTGCTGCGAGAAGCATCTGCGCGGATCCTCGTTTTTATCTTGTTTTATTCCATTATCCTGGTGTCAGATTTTTTACACAGTCACGCGACAATGCTACCGACTGGTATACATTGAAAAGTTTTACATAAAATTTCTAACAAGAACGAAATGAAAACGGAGTTTGTTGATCCGAACGAACGTTCGCTGTTTGAAAATAATTTTAAAAGAGGGGTGTATCTTTGGAGCGATGTTGCTTTAATTATTCGATCGGATGATATCAAGGGAACTTTGCACGAGGCTTCTTTACGAAAAAGATTAATACAGTTTCGTTGATAAAATTGTGGTTGATACGAAACTTTTTGAAATTTTTTTCAGCGTCGTTCGATCAGATAACGCTGGATAAGACTTTGCGTGAAACTTCTTGCACGAGCAGAGTACGAGTAGAGTTGGTTAATGTTCTTCGAAAAATTAAACGTTGGTGGTTGATGCAACGAAAATTGGCTGCGAATGAAAGATAAAGTGTTTTTGACTGGCGTTAATTTAATTGTCCGAGGAGATAGTATCGGGGAGATGGTCACGATTACGGTACAAGATCGTGAGAGTATAATTAATTATAAAAGAGGAAACGTAATTCGAAACAATGAAGACCGGCCCGGTACGTACGTATACGTACACGATGTTAATTATATTTTTCGATGAGTGTTGAGCATTCCGTGGATTATATTTTATAATTTTTAACTGATTGCGAGTTTAATAATATACGTTCGCTGATTTGTAATGGAAATAACATGGTAAATTAACTTTGGCTTGCTGCGGAATACTTAAAACACGTGCTTCTGTTTAATGAAATCCCACAGCCGTATAGAAAACGTGCGATTAATTCGTTCGATTTTATATTACGAGCGGAACAGTATGTCAGATGGGGCATTATAAATTTTAATTAATAGCGGGGAACGTGCATTACACGTTTTAGGATCGTTTAGGGTATTATCAATCATTATTTCACTTCAATTATTTGCATTATTATCATTATAATACTTCTAATACTACTAATAGTCAAAAGTTATTCTTCTTTATTGTTAAGAACAATCAATTTCATGCCCTGTGACTTGACAAATTTCATTTATCAAGTATTTGTAAAGTGATTCACTTCACTTTTCTATGAATCAATCACAAATAATCACAAATAATTAC
>KQ435867.1:212848-226357 GCA_001276565.1 Melipona quadrifasciata
TGAAACCGATGCCATAAACGGCTAAGAGATAAGCCTGCATGTTTGTATAAACACAGCCACTTAGAGTCACTCGTAGCGTGGCGCGGAAGAAACTTATGGGACAACCTAATAATATTTAATTCATTTTACACTAATTAATGTAACTGTCTATAAGTTTCTCCTTTCAATCTTTTGTCAAGTTTTTCAAGTAATTCTTCTGTCTCGGGAGGGAAGATCCTTCTCATCTTCGAATTTTAGATTCAATTTTTCAGTCAAGCAATATTTTCTATCGTATTTGCAGAGGAATGAAAGTTTCTTACGGTAGAAACATTTTAATCATTTTCTAATTTTCTAATTGATAATCGTAGGTGAAGAGGAAAAGAAGAAAGAGAAACACGTTCGCGCAAGATCCGTTTTTATGTTAACATTCTCCTCCGCGGAACTTAATCATTCCGTTGGTGCAAACAAACAGATCAATACGCGGAGGAATGATCGTTGCACGTAGCGTCTACGCGGTGTAGAGCCGGGGAGGGAAAAAAACGCGGCTGTTACATCGAAATAACGCGTCGAAACCGTGTAATAAAATTCCCGTGTGGCGGGTGATTCATTGCGAATACATATTCATTGGCACGTTTAGACTCTCTCGCCAATAGCTCGATCGGCTGCGTATTTCTCTCACAATCGAGCGTATCAGCGGGGCGAGCACTCTGCGTCTCACGCAACGATATCTCACGCGTAAGACCCTGCCTGCTTTCAATTACTCGCGATTTCATTACGATTTGCAATCGAACTCCTCCCAAGCCTGCCGGTAATCGTGCTTTGTGCGCGAAACGACGGCCATAAATCCGCCACTAGCTGGTCTCTTTCTCCGCGCTACAATTACGGAAACGTGTCCCCCCTCCCCCGCTTGGAAAAATGATCCGGTTCGAAACGATAAAAGGAAGCAGAAGAAAAGAAAAAAAAAAAAAAAAAAAAAAAAAAAAAAGACGGAACGAAAAGAAAAAGAGAAAAATTGCTGGACCAAGGCGCTTTAAGTTAAATGTGGCAATTACCAGCGCGGCGGTACGACAGTGACATAAACACAAAACGCCGTATCAGCGTGGAATCGATAAATTACACGCGGACACGAAATCGAATAATACGAAACGAACGCGGTCGTGAAATCTCTCTCTCTCTCTCCCTCTCTCTCTTTTATTTCTTTTTCTCTCTTTCTGTCGGCGTGTATAGGTACGCGTTACAACTTTCGACGAGTGCAGCGCGGCGAGGCATTGGAGTTACAATCGTTAACTCCAATTTCCTCCGGCAGTGGTACAAACAGTAAATAGCCCCGACTAGGCTGCTTGCTATTTACACGCCATGAATTAGAAACACACGGGCTTTTCAGGCTGCGCTGCATTGAAACCTGCCTGCCTGCCCGTACGTTGAAATTCCTGGCAATTTCTTTTGGGATTCTTCTTGCTGAGTTTAGGTTGGATTCGTTTCATTGCGCGGGATTCTTCTTGCTGGGTTTAGGTTAGATTCGTTTCGTTGCCCGTTCGGGAGTCTAAGATGTTTTTTCAAGGAGAGGTTTTTCGTTTCTATTTTACAAAGCAAAAGGCTGAAATTTTCTTTTTCAACTGGTTGGAAGTAAAACTTACTTCCTTTAGACACCTATTTGGTATTTTGCCAAAATTTCCTTTTCCTTTCTGT
Organism: Melipona quadrifasciata; assembly: GCA_001276565.1. NCBI lineage: Eukaryota > Metazoa > Arthropoda > Insecta > Hymenoptera > Apidae > Melipona > Melipona quadrifasciata. The sequence goes on from KQ435867.1 coordinate 214,517, forward strand.
CCACATTCGTCCATTCCATTAATACTATCTTAACAGATAGTTAGGTATCGACCATGTGCGGAAAATTTAATTTTTGCGAATTTTGATTAAAAAGAAAAAGAGCCTAAGCAGAATTTTACTCCACTTGGTGTAACATCTGGTACCTTAATTTTATAAAAAGATTTTCATTTTATAAAATGACATTTTGGGGAAGAAATTCAATTTCTCATCGGTGAATTAAAATTGCCAAATGCAATACAATGGTCGGATCTTATTAAACTCGACGAAAGATCGAGAAACTAGATTGTGGTTGGGCTATTGTGGACGAAGAGACTCGATCCTCATAGAAAAATGTGCATCCATTATTGCGTAACGAAAGGTTAGAGACTGCTTCGAGGTTTATCTTTCGAATTGCTTCTACTGCTTGTCAACTTACGTTACGATCCTTCGCGCTAATAAAAAGGTATGCTTGATCAGGTGTGTGTGTGTGCAGAGATAATTCATGTGCATACCGTGAACGTTAGATAAATCCATCTTAAACAAAAAATATCGTGTATTCATTTCGCATCAAAAAAAGGGAAGAAACCTGTGAGCTGTAAGGGAAGTTCAAAGAGTGGAGAGAATTATTAATTGACTAGGTGCAAAGCGATTTAGTTGGAATTAAAAATATTGTGATAAAACAAATTACCCAAAGTTTATTATGTATATAATATATATAGTTGTACAGAGATAATACGATAGAAGGGAGGAAATATTTCTTTATCATTCACACGTTAAATTCGTTCCAATGTAGGATTGCTTCGTAAGAAAGTTGAAAATTTATGGAAATATTTTACGTGTATGAAAATGATAATGTTACTGTAAATGTAAATAATTAAAATGTCAAACATAGAAAGTCACCATCTCAAACATTCATTTCAAGAAGAAAATCGGACAATGTCGTTTATGGCTTTGGATAATAAAATATCGATTTCGTTTTAGAAGACGGTGACTTGAAAATTTGTTTGGAAAACGACGGTCGCTTCGGCGATACGTTCAAGCAGTGTGCAATTATACCTTGAAAAACGCGGATTTTCGTCATCGTCGCGTTCTAACACCTGTATCCGATCATTTTCCATGGCGAAACGAATGCAAACCGATTCGGTTTGTCCTCGTTAAAAAAACCCCCTCGCCGAGGGGGTCTCTCTCTGTTCAATAATTGATACATTTCCGAACGAGAGAAATGCAAATCCCTGGCATTTACGCCAGGATTATTGTCCAGTGGCAGAATAAATATTGTTAGACATTTTATTGGTCCCGATAACGACGTTCTGTTCGATTTATATGTCGAATCTGAGATCTTTTCTGTGGAGAAACTCGGTTACCGTTGCGGAACACTGCAGTTGCATTTATTTTAAGTCGAGAAGGCGGCACTGAAATAATTATTTGAAGATGGAATTGAAGCGAGATAAGAATTAAATCTTGCAATCTTTGATTTTTCACTCTGTAGTCAAGTGAACTTAATTTTACTTACTTCAAAAGCGAGTATGAAAATACAAATATTGTTTCAAGTCTCATTTTTAATCTTTTTTTAACGTAATCAGTAATTGCCGTTTCGTATAGTCAATTATGATTCTTAATTAAATACTTGTTAACGATGACAACAGTATTCGCCAAAAAAGGTAATAAAAATTCTAAATATATATAGGTGTACTTCGAATCGACTGAATGTTATAGAGATACAATTAAATAGACGGTACATTGAATATTAAATATACTATATTAATTAAATACTGTATTATTAAATAATATATAAATAGACAATATACTGAATAATATATTTGCGAGACAATAGCGAGAGAAATTTGAATTTAATTTGTTCCACCTTGACGAGAAATAAATGCTCCAGGTCTTCGTATACAGAGTGAAACCTATTAATTCCTGTAATTCGCTAAATGGAAAGATTAAGATAAAACGAAATAATTACTACCTCTTTTTACTGACATACTTCTACATCGTGCAATTTCATCTAATAATTTAAGATCAGTAAACGCGCAAGTTATTACTACACAATTTTCTCAAGATTAGCGTAATCAGCTATCGAAGCAAATTATCAGTCAAGCTGGTTCGAACAACATTCTTTTATTAGGTAACATTCGATTAATTTTATGTTTAAGATTATTTTCGATTCAGTTGAAATTCTGGTTTTTTAATATCGGGGCTATGAGAGAGGATTCCAGGGATTCGCAAGAAAATTTTAATCGAGATTGTACAACCTTGCGATCTATTTAGCAAAATATGATAAATTATTGCTTGGTTCTTGGCAATTCGCGAATTATCATTTGATAAAATCAAAGTGAAATTGCAAGAAATCTCATCCAGACCGGTTTTAAACACATCTGAAATAAAAAGTATTTAAAGTAATAATTTTCAAATAGTCTTATTGGAATAAAATGAAACACTATTTGAAAATTATTTTATTTCACAGTGATACGTACAAGCTTGTTGAAATTATTTATTTATAACAATAATTAAAGGCGCATAGAAATTACCATTTGAAATAATATTTCACGCTTCGAAGCTTTTGCGTCGATCATTTCAAATATTATTTCAGAGAAAAATCAACCAAAAATAAATATTAATTAGCAATATTAAACATTATCTTTGTTATTTACTCAGTCTGCGACATAGAAACATAAACGTCACATTAAGACTCGTATTGCACAGTTACTTCGCAGCCAAAGTTTCATTCGCGTGCAGTGATAAACAATTAAGAACAATTTCACGAAAACAATATTCAAATATTTCGTTGGACGAACGACGAGAGAAATGTTCATCTCAAGCAACTGTTTTTTCAAGTTCGTCGTGAAAAATATGTAATTGAAATGCATTTTCCAATTATATTTGCAAAATCAAACGAATCTCAAATAACACTTCGATCACTAGAAAAACGAATAATCGTTTCAGATGAACAAATGAAACAAATACACTGTATGTGTGTGTGTGTGTGTGAAGAATCTCGATAAATACATCTACATTTTACTTGATGCAGCGCTGCTGCAAAGTACCTACAAATTTTCAGCTCAATCGGTACACGCGTCGATGATTTTGATCAGGTTTTTCCATAGAAGAGCAAGATGCTGGAGGATCCGTGAGAAATGTGCAGTAACAGGCGAGACGATTATGTAATTCGCGGACATTTACTCGCGCCTTGCACTCGCGCGAAACCCCCAGCCGAGATCGAAAAAATTGAACCGGCGTTTATATTTTACGTTTTACGAGCTGAAATTGCGCCTGTTCGCCTGCACGGTCTGCCGTGCACATTAAACTAACTGGTTCGAGGCCCTGACGCCACCGAAATAGTCGATCCACTAATGAGTTACGAAACCCAGAATCTCAAATTGCATTTCACGCTTCACGAATATTCCTCTGTAAGGATGGCTCGCATTTTAGTTTGCAATTACGAAGGTAGGTTGGCACGGAATGGATAAATCTGGAAGGGATTTGTCCGAAAAAATCGCAACACGTTCGGTTCGAGTCAAGCTTTTCAAGGGATAATTCAGGATTTTAAGAGATAAATTCGAGTCTTTCGATACAGATTATTTCCTCGAGATATCGAGCTGGACTAGACTGTTGCAGAATTATTTCAAACGGGATTTTCCATGGAAGAAATTTTCCATGTAGTTGTTGAGCTTGTCGTTTATTTGCGTATCATTTGATCTCCGATGCAGCTAGATAAATTTCTCGATTTCTCGTAAATTCATCGCAGGATTGTTTTAATTATTGGATTGACTTGAGCTTTGCGAGAGAGAATTTTGTAGATTACATCACAGAGTCTAATATTATATAAACCTTTCAAGCAAAACGTTAGTTAATTTTCCGAGATCGTAAACAAATAAATTTTTCTAGCAACCAAGGAAGATGAGAGAAATTTCATCGCAAGTTAGAGCATACAGCGTTGCTCGTTTCAGAATTTCGAATCGTCTCAAAAGACGTTTTATTAAAGATGGAAATAAATATTGGTTACCTAGTTCGTTTGAAAAAAATTTTACAAGACTTTCTCGACGTTGGATTAACATATGCAACGCAGTTATTATGCAGTATCTTAGATACGAGACAAGAAAAATTAATTGATTACTATTGCGGCGATACGATCCGAGATATCTCCGCGTCGTTAAAAAACTCTTTTTCACAACCCGTAATTTATTCATGTGTATTTGAATCTTTAAAAATAGAGGGAAGGAACGAAAGCTTGATCGATCGTTAAAACAAATTAGCAGCGCGTGTTTGCTTTTTGCCCAGCGCAGCGGCCCGATTTACATAACTAATCACGAACGGTGAAATCCTAAAAATAATCGAGCGAACCGAACCCCGGTAACGAGAACGATTTCTGGTTTCGCCAGAGGGAAATTGCCTGCGTCGATTAAACGTGTGGCAAAAATGAATCATACCTCCTAATAAACGAGCGCTGGAAATAAACGTCACAATGATGGCAAACAACATATCTCTTATTCATTGACGGCTACCTCGTACAGTCGATCCATCAAAGAAGTCGATTTCGGAAAAACAAAAGAACAGCGACAAAGACAGAAAGAAAAAAGTGCACGACTTGTACGACTCGTCTCACTGAAAGGCCCAGTAGTAACTGTTCCGACTAGGAAACGAAGACGACTTTTCTGCCATAAAATTTTATTGATACGCAAACGTTTGAATCGATACGAAACAAATTACAGGTGCGATCGTTCGGTACCAGACAACGCCTATTCGAGGTCTACGCCACGCCCCCTCGCGAATCACGTGACTCGAATCAACCAATCGCTAATTTTCGTTGCATCAGCGTTGCACCTGAAGAGGCCCGAGTTTCTGAGTTACCCCCGCTAAAATCACTTTCAGTAATAAAATGAAAAGGGGAGCTTAATTAACTAAAATAATCGATTCTTAGTTTATCGAGATAACAATTAGTCACGAAGGTCAGTCAAATGTTTAAAGATATTTTATAAGCACAAATTTATTTATTGGTGTATAGATTCTGATAAAATAACGACGTTTTTTGTTTTATTTATTGGAAAACGTGAGATGCATGTGTAGTTATATATAGACTGTGTTCTCGATCTATTTTCTAATTTGTCTAACAAATCAATTGAAATCAATAAAAAAATGTCTACGTCTTTTCTTTTCTTGTTCGAAATATTTGAAATTTGACATACGTATGTACGTGGCTAATCATATATGTTTTTTGGTCGACCGTATTTGTTTCGAAAACACGGACATCTGCTTCTTCATTACAATTCGAACGATTATTTAATGTCTTCGATCGATTTCTCAACGACGACGGCAACGATTTGCTCGCGCGAATCGTGTAATTTGATTGTCGATATATCGAACAGCTGACAAGTGGTGCCGTGAAACACCACGGTGTACACGTGGTTACGCTATTATTTCTTGTTAACTGACGTTGCACCGAATCGTTGATTTTTTTCGGTTCAGCCTGTTTAAGTTTGCTCGTCGAAATTAATTAATTATGTACCGGTGATTAATTTGCTCGCTAGCACGTTGTTATTTCGTGTCGCAGCAGGATATCCATTTCGATGAATACAGCCCCAGAGCCCGACGAGAATTATCGTGCGAACCAGGCGCGAGAGATCTCTCGTCTCTCGTCCGTTCATAGTCAGAGGAGTTCCCATAAAATCTAGGAAATATCTTATTTCGCCAAGAGGCCAGAATTTTAACGATCGACTACGATCGTATCTCTTTGCTTCGGATATCTGCGAATAAAGTTGGAGTAACAAGCGAACATCGCTGCTTGAGGTATGCAACGATAAAATGACACTTCTATTAATATATCCTGCGTCTCTCATCCGATCTGTGTACACTTTACGGTGTTTATATTTTGACTGGGGATTTTTTGAAATTTACCAGCAAGTTATTATTACCAACTGAATATCAATCTGGTTGTCTATAATTGGCTTATTCCTATTCACGTAAAGCAAAATTTCTTTACGTTTGAAATTACATTCGAAATGGGAAAGATATCTTTCGGTAGAAATTTATCAATCAAGTTAGACAGAGAGAGGAAATTCTGAACGTGTCTCGCCAGACACGTCCTCTCGCTCATTCCCTTCATTATTCTCCGCGGCTGAGAATATCATCTCGCCGTCATCGAGAATCTATCGATCGTGCACGCTTTCTCAAACTAACTCGCCTGTTGTTTCTTTTTTGTTTCAGGTAAGTGCAAGGTGAAACTACGCACAATGCGATGCCGCTTCTCCCGCAGAGGGAACAACAGAGTTCCACGGGAGACCATTTATGGAATTGTCCATTACTGGTAGCAGGTGAGTGTCACGCGGCTACCTCGATGATTATCCATCAACCGCTTGGAAATATGTAGGTCAGTCGTGAAGTTAATCCCCGATGATCGCGAAGAGTGATAAATTAAGCGCAAAGTTATGGCGCCGACCTTTGACACCGCGCACCATTCATTGTTCCATTAACGCGACGTCGTGGCCCCTATGTGTCGCGAATAGAAAGCGTCTCTCTCGCGGTTCAAACGTCCCATATTAAATTACGTCCCCTTTGTAACGTTCGTTGCGCAATTCATTGGCAGCTCGTGGAATTCTAACAGGATCTACCTATCCGTTAGATTATTATTCACGCGTATGATTTATCGACACGTCTCTGCCTCGATGTCGGCAATTTAATCGTCGCGATTAATATCGAACGCATTTTTATGGTAGCCCCTACCCATTTATTCTCAATTAACCGCCGTCGAGCGGTATCAATTATTCTCGCGGGATAATTTAATTGCCGAGGGTTATTGCTTTTTCACCACTCGGCCGGAGTGATTTCCTTTCTCGTTCTTAAAAGATTCTTTCAATTACATTCTCGAATTATTTCGTTTCATTCAGGGTGTTTCGGTTCGGTTGGAGACGCACTACCAGAAGCGTGAGACGATTAATTTCTTCTTCTCAATTTTTCTTTTCTTCAGGGTTAAGTCGTTCTTTCGATGATTGAATCTTCACTGAATTTTCTGTGTGTTTCTGGCATGTAAACAATTTGACGAAAGATCGTTGAAAGTTGACTTGCTTGGAAATATACGTAGGAAGTTTCACGGCTTTCCGAAACGTGAAATTAAACGTGAAAACGGGGGCAAGGTTATTTTTTATTGACAGATGACGAATGATCGAACGGAGGAAAAGTGGTAATTTTATTAATGAAAATGACACACGCAACGAGTAACACGAGACACACTGGTGCACGTAACGAGCAGGAAGATTGCTGCAACGCACACTTGTGAATAACCGACTTCCACCGGTAGATAATTATGTACGTTTTTATAAGTCGCGCGATACATTGTGAGCGAAACGCCGGAATGAAAAATCGATGCAGTCGTACCCTTTGCGTTTAATTTCATTTCTCAACCGCGGGGCAATTTGCATGGCGCGGGCAATATTTTATGAATTTTCACAAGTCTCGCATTTCATTAACCCCACGGCCTGGATTTAAATGACTCTTAAACGACGCAACGTGCAAACACTCATAAATCACCTCCCGTGTTTCCAGTTGGTCGAAAAACCGTTTCACGCCGCGCCCACTTTCGCGAAGTTGCGTTCGTGTTTCGCCAAATGATACCATTTTTGCGGAAAAGAAGTGTTCGTAATTTGACGAGCAGCATCGACTAAATCAAATTCATCTTTCTTCGTTGTACTTTCTCCTCTGAAATCAATCGAAACATTCCACCAACTTCATTCCTTCGAAGTATCTCTCTCCACTTTTTCGATCCCCTTCTGTTCTTCTCTTCCCCATTCTTCTCCATATGTACACTCCCTCTGTTGCCGTTACAAGATCGTTATCTTCATTCGATCGTTGGAGGTTCTCGCGGAACGCAGGTCGCGTTCCAACATTTTCATCTCTCCTGCGCGCGCGCATACAACTCGAGAGAAGATCAGCAACGGGGATAACGGCGAGATCGGTATCAGAGACTGCCGCGCATTCCAGCGGGCTGTTACATGCATTTGGACATCGGAAACACCGTCTTTAACCCGAGAGTCTGCGCTCGCTGGAATCCGTCCAGGTAGGAACGGGACCAATCAGCTCGTGCCGCGAATGCCGAATCCGTGTTGTTTCCGTGTTCGATTTCACCGCGAGGTCCACCAAGACGGCGAGTCTGCTCCTCGACACCAGAACTACCGACGAGCAAATCGTAAAATTTCCATCAGAGATATCAAAGTGGAAGAAACAGAAAATCTTTGTAATACTTGTAAATAGGGTAAATAACACAAGCGAAGTATCATTCAGGCCTCGAAAAATATACCCTCCTTTTGTATCTGCAAAATATCTGACAAAAACATTGAAATGGTCATTTTGACCACTTTGGTAGTTATAGTGTTAAGCTCGCTCGCGAACTATTCGAATCAGCAACGAGAAACTTGGTTAACGAGCTCGACTCGCTCCGAATTCTTCGAAGCTCTCGTCTCTTTGTATTTCAACCGAACGTGTACTTTCGTTCGTCTATTTCCGCCGTAATTATTTATCTTTACTACTAACGCGGCGCGTCCGATGTTTCGCGTGTCGCGTGTATCAGAGCCGAGTCCCAATTGGCTTTCCGTTCGGAGAAATTTGCGGAAATGTGTATTTGCAGTTTAATTGGCACGATTGGTTGGAAAATTTTACGTTCGGTTTATTGAATTTATTGAACGGGTGATTAACAGGTTAATTATCAGTTTTTATTTGTGTCGTATGTGTATGTGTTGTTCCAAATCATTTTTAATAGCTTTATTCATAGACTCGTAACGATTATTGAAATGATTGACGTACTTTTTAGTATTTCTTCAGTTTGAAATTGGTTTTTTTTTGAAGCACGAGGATCGAAGATTCAGCTTAAAAAACGAAACTTTAATACAATAGGTGCCAACAAGGATCAAACTGTTTTACACAGTGAGAATAGCTTTCCTTTTCTGTCGAAATGATACATCGTTTGAATTTTATTATTCTACGCGATGATGGTTAGTTTAAATATAGAAATTTCAAACATTCAGTTCAAGTATAAAAAGAAAACACTTGATTTAACTATGAATTTGAATTTCCACATGTAAATGAAGTGGTTGTCGTTCCGCGTAACGTGGAATTTAATCCAATTTTAATATCGTAAAATGTCAGCGGTGTCGATTTTCCAGTCGGTGTCTAGAGAATAATTTTCACTTTCGTGAAAAATAACAATTTTCATAAAAAAAAAAAAAAAAAAATAACTTCGCCAATCCAAAGAAATACTGGAATGTCAGACGAGATTTTTTCAAAAGGATAATCGTAGTATCGCGTCGAATTTTAAAATTTTCCTTCTATAAAAGACACAAAATGTACAACGTCTCTTTCTCGTCTATGGCGACCGTATACGATTCCAATAAACGTGCACAAAGACGTCAAGTCTCGCTGTTCTGCCAAGTTTCTCCCCCTGCTCAAGTTTCCATCGGAGATGGAGGAGAGATGTTTTGAAATAGCTCTCGCGGGGAACAACCGTCTCGTCGGTCGGATTTCATTTTCAACGAACTCGCGCGGCGATCGAATTATTGAACGCGCAATAAACCGCGTAATTGCTGTTAGCGTTTCAAACGGATCTGCTCTACTGTGGAAAACAAGCGTGTTAACTGGCTGGAAGGTTCGAGTTTAGGTTAGGCCTGCCGGCTCCAGAGGAAACCTCCAGAGAAACACTCTCCGTGGCATTAAACCGTGGACCTTAAATCCGCTGAATGTCGACGTGTCCAATCGTTTCTCGCGCTTTTTCCCGTCTTCCGAATTTGCGTATCTCTCCCTCCCAGTTTCCGAATTCTCTGGAACCTGATGCAACGCTGATGCAACGAAAATTAGCGATTGGTTGATTTGGGTCGCGTGATTCGCGAGGGGGCGTGGCGTAGACCTCGAGTAGGAGTGGCGTTGTCTGGTGCTGAGCGATAGCGCCTGTAATTTGTTTGCATATCAATAAAATTTTATGGCAAAAAGGTCGTCTTCATTTCTTAGTCAGAACAGTTGCTTCTGGGCCTTTCAGTGAGACGAATCGTACTGGGGTACAAGTCGTGCAGTTTTTTTTTTCTTGTTTTATGACGTTTTTGACGATGGCTTCTTTGATGGATTCATGGGGGACTAAGTGGAACAAGATGACAGGGTTTACGAGGAGATCGGTCTATTGTTTCCAGGATAGCAATTACTATACGCGTGGTACTGTGAAGAAAACTCGAGGACGCGCAACAGAGAGTGCATACGACACGTATAAAAATGTATAAAATATTTAATAGCGAAATAAAATTTCTGCGTAGATTCTCTCTGTTTAGATGAAAATTTCTTTCATTGCATTTATAAGAATATGCAATTGCGTGAAGTATATATATATGAGAATGGTCATTTGGTCGTGAGAGTTACTCATTTTTTACAAGAAGCTGATGTAAGGAATTGATTACACGTATCGTGTATAATTTTTGTGAACAAAATAGGAAGCAAATGGTTCTATTGATATATAATTACCAAAAGTTGCGTGAAATAAATACATCTTTTAAGCAATATCAATAGATGTTACAATTTTGGACCAGAAACCTTCATTCTTCAACGAGAAGATCAAATCCACCAGATACTTTCTTTCGCCAATCCTCAAAACTGACTTGAACTTCGACATCTCTCGACCAAGTCGCATTGCAAGCACCGATTCCAAAAGTCAAACGTCGGGAAAGATGATATTCAATGCACGTTCACGTCCCGTCTCGGCTAGGATTTCGGAAAAATGTGTTGGCATCGTATGAGAAACGATCGAACAACGTAATCGATACACGAGAGAGAGAGGGAGAGAGAGAGAGAGAGAGAGAGAGAGAGAGAGAGTCCTCGGTTGGAAAGAAGTTTCCAGCGTGAGAGATTTGCAAGGATACAGCAAAAATGGTGGAGCGTGGGGGCCAGCGGATAGTGTCAAATAACTTCTCGGTTGGATAAGCTCGCTTCCTTCGTGCAAATTGACTTTCTCGTTAGGGGTTGGAGGGATGTCCGCGTACACGCTTTTGTACAGTATGCTTTGCGCCAATATATAAAAATATTAAACATGCGCGTGTGGCGCGCAGTAAATAATATCCCCAGCGAGATGAAAGATGCTCGAAGCCACGAGCGTTCGTCGAAGAATATAGCTCTCGCTTCGCGAGACGACTAAGATCGAGGATTTTCGACGATGGCTCATCGATTTCGTATTACGTTCGCCGTGCAAAGTATCGCGTTATTTATGGCACGGCTTACACGATCTAAGAGTCGGCTGGTTTTATGTTCTACTGTGTAAACCCCTTGGATTTATTTATTTACTTATTTATCACATTTATAAGGTTTTTCGTTATTTCGTGCGAGGTGTCTTTGTAATTTACGCGCGTAGTCGATGGATCGTCTGTCGCGCGTGCTTTCCGTTGCAACGAGGGATATTGATATTTTATTTTAATAATGGCTGGACTAGCGTTCGTAGAGTTCACGTCACGCGTCATTTGAATAAATAAAAAATTGAATTGCGAAGTTTTAAAATTGTCAAACTTAATTTTGTGGAAGTAACGTTTCATTCACGTTCGGATTTCGTAAGCAATCGACAAAGGCACAGCGAGCGATTTATTTGCACTGGTTACTTATTTCCTGCGAATTTAACAATTTAATTTTAATAATTTCGTTGATTTGGACTGGTAAAAGTAAGAAGAAAGTAGAAAAATGGTATGAAAAATGATTAGCAAGTACTGTAGTAAGACTTTATTCTTCAACAGATAAAGCAAGACTTCTTTGTTCGTTTAAAATTAATCGATTCGAGAACAGAATCAAGACAGAAAGAAAGTAGATACGTCCTCGATGAATGTGTGAATTTGAAACTCTGAAAAGTAACGT
>KQ435867.1:232890-250625 GCA_001276565.1 Melipona quadrifasciata
AATTGGATATTTCAGAAATAATTGGCCAAAATAATACACGATCCAAGAATTGTAAGAGATTTCTAGAATATTATAAAGAAAATTCGACGAATTGAAAGATCTTTTCGCTAAAATGTTATCAGTTATCTTCGCTAATAATAAGTGAACTAGTTCCATATTAAAGCACATCATTATTACCAAAGAATTGCGTCTCTTCGTTTTTCAAAATTCAAGAGATTAAAGAATATTCTCCATCAATATTATGCCATTAAAGCAGAAAATGTCCAGCAGAGACATTGAAGTCAAAAAAAGAAACAGGAAAAAATGATAAATTACGTTAAAAAAATTCCTCAAGAACGCGTCCACGTTCCCCAAGGCGTACGAAGGATTCTCCTCAGACACGTTGCGCGGCAAAGTTCATTGAATTGAAAAAGCTCGTCAGCGTTCGTCCTCGTCGACGACAATGAGATAGAGGCGCGATAAGACGAGAGAAGCAAAGGCAGACATTAAAATTCCCCGACGGCGAAGTTACGCATGCACGTAGCCGAAAAGCGGTAAAAAGTTTCATAAATACTATACCGGGCCGTGTGGCCCGATGTCCCTTCTTAGATAAAAGCGAGGCCACATATAAAAAAAAAAAAAAAAAAAAAAAAAAAAAGAAGAAAAAAAGGAAAAAAAAAAAGGAACGGTATACATCGGTCCTATTAAAAGCGTATAAAAATCCCAAGGCGCTGCGCAGGGCCGCGTAACAAGGCGAATGGGAGACGATGCCTGGAAAGAGCGTGTCTTTCATTTTTTTTTTCCACGATTCGCAGCGCGGGGTTGCACGTGGCGCCTCGTTAAGGGGTTAACCTACGACGTGCTACCGTGTAGAAGCGTGGAATGCGGATCGTCCACGAGCAGCAGCTGCGACAGCACTTTACCACGATACCAAGGGATACTTTTTCTTTTCCCTCTTCTTTATTCTTCTCCGCTCCGTTTCTTCCTCTTCTCTTCTTCTCTCTCTCTCTCTCTCTCTCTCTCTCCACAAGAAGCAGACGGCGGTGGTTTTCGCGCGTAAAACGCGCGAGATCAAGCGGCCAGAAGACGACTCGGCGGCGAACGGTTTCTCAACGTTATCGCCCGGTAATATCGAATGCTAATTCACCTCGGCGTTACACATATACGGGCGACTCCCGTGCGTCATCCAGGTGCAGTTTCTCCGTTAATGCGCCGCCGAATAACTGTCGATGGAAAGTGGAAGACAAATACGGAGCAGTTGGAAATACCCGGCTATATTACCCGGGACGCTATCTCTCAATTATTCATTTATTCGTTAATAACTTTATTTGGCCAGCGGCCAGCGTCTCCGTGTTTGGATGCAGTTTAGCGCTTGATCAATTTGTACCACCTACGCGTTGTTCGATCGAGCATTTCACAGGACGCATCGAGTGCATCAATTTCGTTGTCCGAAGAAGAGACACGGATTGAGATAAAATAGAATATTCGCGTCGTTAATGAATCTGTAGGGGACACAACCCAGACTGCAGTAAGGCAATCGTCAAAAACCTCTGACCATAAACACCGCCAGATAACGCCCGCTTTCCGACCCCTTGAGGGGAAAGGACACAGTGAGAGTCAGGGTATAAAAGAACTGACTCGAACGCGTCAAAAGATCAGTCATCCGCATGTTTAGTATTAGGTGGTCCGCGTCTTGTGAGTGCGCGGTCTAACAGTGTTTCCTACTTAGCTCTCGCGTTAAACGGTCAATAGTAATGATTACTTTCGTACACTGTCTTTGTAAATCGACGCAATCACTTTATTATTATTATTAAAACACTAAAAATCTGCAAAAACGGAAAAATAAGCAATGGCAGATTTAGACAGAGCCGCATCTAAAAATTTCCTCAGAAAGAATAAGAGGGATCAGTGTTGCAAAATATACGATCTAGAAATAGTTTTATATTGCATCAACGTCAAGACGTAAACAACAACAACAACAGGTGTTTTATTACAAGAGCAGATTACAATTGAAATTCCAACATGCATCAGGGTCGGACACGCGCGTGCCACGAGAGAGTCGCCCCCTCGAAAAAATTCACTTTGGAAACTACCTGAACAACTGTCACACCTTATAACGCAACGGCAGCAGACTCGTGACTCGAGTGTATCGCGAGAACGTGCAAGACTCGCTTATCATAATCATCTCTCCGCACCCTGTCAAGCGAGCACGGCTACCCCGAAGATCCCAATCTCGATCGATGCCCGACACCTGCACGGTCCCCGAAAATTCTACATTGTCCATTCACGGGGCATCGATACCTCCGCCGAACTATTCCGACTTCCGGGCAACTGGTTGACGTTGACACGGGCTACTCATCCGGCGACTAGAATCGACTTGCGAGAGGGGGACGAGTACGAACAATCGGCGTGTATCTTGGCTCGAGATCTTCGTTCACACAGCCGGCCATCAAATATTTTTATATAGCTGGCTGTCCCTTGTAAGGGGGCCAAGCTTCTTTTTCTTTTTTTTCTTTATCTCGCGCCTCACGAACGGAGGAGAGACACGCGGAAGGTCGACTCTCCTCGGTGAATAGAGTACGATAGGTATCGTCGGTTTCGACGTAATTAAAGCAACAAATTCCCGCGTCCGGTGATCGGTCTTCCTGATGAATCGCCACAGGTGCGCGTGTCCTTTCTCTCGGCTGCGCGGCTATCGGCGCAACAGTAATTATGAGCCGAAAGTTTTTCTGCCGACGAGTCGCAAAATTGTGATTGATCGATACGCCGACGGCGGCGATCGATGCCTCGTTTTCAACGAATGATATTCAACAATCGACGGACCAGCTATCTTTTGCACGGTTACAAAGACCGATTTGGAAATGACTAAATAACGAGATTTTTTTTTTTTTTTTGTTAAAATCTGCAACTTGCACGGAGAGCAAATCGAATCTGCCTGATCGTCTGTCATAATTGATTCTTCTGATCGAGGATACGCTTCGCGATTATTTGATAAACGGCGACGATCCAATTAACGCCTCGATTCGCGATTCTCGATTCTTTTGCTCGTCGGGGCATACCGAAGACTAAGGCCTAACGAGCAAGTCGCGACCGATTCCTATTTGGAGAAGACCGAGTGCTTGTTCACGGTGGTGCGCGGCTGCTTGGTTTCTGTCGTTTTTGTCGACGGAGGAGGTTCGCGAGTGGAAGAAGTCCGTTTCGAAAGACCTGTTCCGCAATGGCGGCGAGGCAAAGGCGATTTTGAACTTTTTAATTGGACTCGTTGGAAGAATTCGCGAGGCGTCGAAGACACGCGCGTGTGATCTATCCTCGATACTGCTTATCCTTTAGAAATTCCTCAGTTTTGTACGTTTGCAAATAGCGAAAGACTGTCTAAATATCATGTAAAAGGATCGTCTAAAATATTTGTCTTTGCTGCTGGGGATAATCTAGATTTGACAAAAGACACTCGTGATAAATAATTAATTGTTTTGTTTTCGAGATTCATCTCTTATTGTCTTCATTTAGAATTTACTTCCTTGTATAATTCATGTATAAAAATAATTATTTAAAAGTATCGCGAATCCGATTAATAATTTCTCCAAGGAGATGCATTACCTTTCAAAGAACGTAAGAATTACGAGTGAAATCGCTAAAGGATTCAGAGGAAGAAGAAGAAGAAAAAAAAAGGGAATATTTATCGATGACGCGAAAAATGGTCGGAGAGTTTCCATTTAGAAAATGAAAACGGTGCTCGGGTTTTTACGGACGATTGAACAGCGATCGTCGCAGATGATCCATGAGACCCTCGACCGATTCCGGCTCTCCCCGCGGTTGTCAGCTTTCAATTGTAGCCCCGTGCATCTGGAGTGCTCTCTCCGCGCTTCGTCGTCGATTTTCTCAGACTGTTATTAAAGCGGTCACTTCCGCTCGACACCAGCGCAGAAATTATCAACGCGGCGAGTTTCATCGATCGTATCGATCCACGTAATCGCTCCACGATTGGAGACCGAAGGACAACGATCTGTGCGGATATATTACGTTGGAAGTCAAAGTTGGACGAAAGCCTGTGGCCAGCAATTTGACCTGGTCGTATTAGCAAACTCCGACAACGTCGACACCGACAGCGTCGATTTTATCTACGACGAAACGGATGATTTCTATTCAAGAAGAAAAAGAAAGAAAGTGAAGAGGAAAAAAATTATCGTTTCCACGCCCATCGCGATCGGTTCTTCGCAGATGTTCACGTTCTCCCGCGACCACGCGGAAGAAGCAGTGTTGACAGGCTACACGATAACTTACGTTGGCGACACGATTAAGAATTGCAATCAAGGTGGTTCGGTTTGCTCTGCCATCAGATCCTTGCATCGAGATTAACCTCCTTGACGCGTGTACAGGACGATTCCAAACGTGTGTTGCGAATTTTACGACACAGAAGGAGTTCGTCTCACAGAATAGCGTTCTTTTTTCTGAAAGTGAGTTTTTAATTGTTAAAAATTCGCATCATTCGTATCAGTATTGCGAGAACGAATTAATCTCACGGGAGCTTCGACGCAACAATCTTTGCCGAAGCACTGGCTGTAACATTTAAAGGGGTAAATAAATTAATTTCACCGAAGCTCCACTTTTCCAAGAATTATATTGCGATTGATGTTTTATTGATTAATTTCTACTAATCTACATACCGCGAAGTGTTAAAAACAAAATACGACATTCAGAGCTCGATTAAACATCGGGATGCAACAAGTACATAAATATTTAGAAAGAAGATCTTTCAATTTTCAATTAATTAATCGCTCTACTAATCGTCGAAGAACTTTAGAGAACAATGTTCTGTTCACCTACGTCTCTTCCTAAAAACTTATCTCGAGGACACAAAGATAATCGTATGCGCGTTTATTTCCCTTTTTCTTTTCTCACTTGCAGATTTAGATTTAGTACAACAACGCTGGTTCGGAATCACCCTGTACGTGTACGTACGTACGCGAGCGTGTTTGAAATATGCGCGCGCGTTGACACGAAGCGGTTTCGCGAACAGGAAGGAGGATAATGACAGTGCTCGCGTCCGCTCCGAGCACGGGCAGTCACGGTTTTCGAAAAAAACATTTTGTTGGCGGAGGAACGATCGTGCGGCAATGCACACGCGCGGCCTCAGGTGCCCCCATAATGAGTGGTCCTCCGCGACACGCCGTAAATTTCCAATGTCGATGCACGATGCACCTGGTAGCCGAGGCAATCTTAACGAGATCGTTTTCGACGTTTCTTCCATTTCGCCTCGTGAAACCCTTGTTATTATCGGCTCCCTCGCGCGTCGCGTTTATTCACGTCGTAATCTCGAATCACGTAGGAATTATCGCGGAATCGTTTTATGAATTCTTCGTTAGCGCTCTTTGCGTGTCGCCGGGGTGTGTGTCGATTTGAATGGTTTTCTTTTTTTTCTCTCGTACTACTCGAACTCTTCCTTTTCCGTTTCGTTCGTCGGGATGCGAGATGCAGCGTAACGGAATATCGAAATTGTTGTTTTCATCAATTTTGCGAGGGATAAAAGGTTCTCTTCTCAAAGTTAGACGCAAATTGGAATTTTTGTTTCGCAGTTTTTGCAGTATCTGATGTTCCAATTGTACGATGGAATTGTGCAGCTCGAGAATTCAAACGCAACAACGCCAAACTCCATACACGCTAATTACGCTCGACGCAAATTCATCCTGCGGAAAGATCCCTCCCCAAAACGAACATCCATTCGAACCGATAATTAACCCAGAAACTCGCCGAAAACTGCGTCTCCTTACAAAGCGTAAAAATATATTCGCAGGCCGTATTTGTCTCTCACGAATAAAGTCATTAGCCGAACAGACTTTGGCCGAGGCTTGAAATTCACCGCCGAGTCGTCTCGATAATTACTATCCGCGTGTTTCTTCCTTCTTTTTTCTTTTTTTTTTCTTTTCGTTTCTTTTTCCTTTTCTTTTCCGTGCCGGAGGAAGCAGGTCGGGGCTTCCAGAATTCGTCGACCGAAACCTTCCTCGCGGAGGTCAGGGGTCGATCATTAAATTGTTAATCTTTCATTTAAACGTCGAAATTACAGCGTGCGCCCGAGTGTTGCGCGCGGAATGCATAATTCGACGAAATTGCGCCACCCACGGTTAACAATCTTGACGTCATAATTCAAGGAAGGGGAGTCGCCGGGCTGGTGAACGTTGTATTTTTGATATTTCGCGCGAGAGTTTAATTGCGTGATTATTCTTAATATCTGACGTGCTCTTTCCCCGGCATTTTTACGGAAGCCGAATTGCAAGATTTATCGATTATCAGTTGCGACGCACATCGAGTTCGATATCAAACTTTAAAGTTCAAATAAACTAACAGTTTCGGGCTGAACTGTTTTTAAAATTAATTGACAAGGAGCACGAGAAAGAAAGAATTTTGGTGGCTAGTAACCAAGTTTGAAAGAAAATTTGCAGGGGTCTTTTAAAAGTAATCTTGTAAATCTGCAAAGATACACGTGAAAATACATGCATTTAATTATAAAGTCGCACGAAAATTTATTCCATAAAATATAGATGCTATATTTATTTTAATGACAAAACCAAAATAACAACCGTCTGCAAAGTAATGATAATCTACCAATTATATTTTTAAAATGCCAATTATATTTTTCAAATTATTTAAATTTACCCATGGACCACGACGCAAAGTATTTTCCTTAAAGACCGTTCCAGAAGGATTTTGCAAAAAGGCGTGACGATGCACGCACCCGGTTATTTCCGGTGTCTGAGCATTGCACTTTATTCGGTGTGTATGTATCCTTTTTTTTTCTCGTATAACTGACGCCGAAGTCTGCCTATCGGAGTGATGTTTCCTTGATTATAGCCGGCCGCCACTGTGGGCCACCGCGAAAGATAAATCGTTTGCAATCGAAACCGAGGCCCACGGCGGTCGTGATCATCACTTGAAATATCCAGTCTCCGGCCTGATTGCAATCCTCATTATCTCCAGCCACGTCTGACAAGGCTGCGTTATGCGCGCCATTTCTTATCCCATTGAATGCAGCTACCACGCATCTCGTTCGATTGGCTGAAATTAGTCTCTTTCTTTTCCAGTCGATTCCACACGATTTGGATATTTGTCACTCGTGGTTTTTCGATGATCGTGGTTAAAAGATCGGTATCGATATTCTTCGTGCGACGGGATGCGCGAGCAAAACAGTTCGTATAAAAATTTTGCAAGTAAAATATTTTCTTCACGCACACACACACACACACACACACACACACACGTTCGTTGTATCGACGATCCACTTTTCCCCACTTTGACAAATTTCAAAAATTCGTACAATTTGTACAAAGTGTTTCCCGCATATTCGTAATACGCGTTCAACGAAAGAAAAATATATTCCACGAGCTTCCTTTTTTACACCTCGTAGTTACACGTGACGACGAATACGTTTTCGATGGACACGTGTATTTTGTACGGCTCGTCGCGCTTGGTTGGCATTTTTCCGCGATTCCCAAACGAAACGTGTACTCGACGATGGTATCTTCGGCTTTCGTAGGATCGGCTCGGGTTTCATTGCTCGTGTGTGCTGCAACGAGTATCTCAGCGTGGTACGTTATTTCCGTTAATTTATCAACAGCGACGATCTTGCGGTCAAACGTACGTAAACGTAAGAAAGTATTAATCATAAACCGCGATCAGATATTCGCTCCTGGTGCCTCCGACTCCGCGGAGTGTTGACGTGCAATCGTTTGCACACGGCCTAATCGTTTCAACGTACGTGCATAGATATCGCGAACCTGTCGCGAGATGCGTGCGTATCGTCCGCGCGAATTTAATAGAACGAAAAATTGACCGTGCATACCGGGATGTGAAATTGATCGATCCTTCGATAAGGCTTGCGTTTATTTTTCGAGCGATTCGTGTAATCAGCTGCGTTCCTTTGCTTTCGCTTTTGCTCTCGTACGTGATTTATGTACGAGACAAAATCGATACACGCACAAACGATTATATTTTGATTAGAAATGATTGATATACGTACATGGCGATTAAAAATTATTCGACATCTGTAGACAGACGTAGAAAGTACTGGTACGCTGAACAAAAAATGACAAATGGTCGATATTTGTACTTTGAATTTTTATAATTTCGTGAATGAAAATCGTACAGCAAATTTGAAGGGATCGTCGCAAAGAGGAGACTTTAGTCTTCAAGAACGCGGGTGAAAGAAAATTTTTTTCAATTCGTCCGCAAAGACGAACGAATTTGTAAGATTTTCGAGAGAAAAGGTATCTTTAGTTTTGAACGTGAAAATTCTCTTCATAATTAAATCATAAAGAGTTTACGACAACCTCTTAAAATTTGGTGTACGATTTCTTTTTTTTTTTTTTTTAGAAAATTACAAGAGATTATCAACTATCGATAATTTTTCATTGAGCGTACGAATACTTTCTACATCCACTGTATGTTAAATTCTGGATGCATTTGCCAATTTCTTGTAATTTTTATTAGTTTGCCTATTCTAGTTTTATCAGTTGTATCGAAAAGTTCGAAAACATGCAAATACTAAAACACGAAGAAATAAATAAATCTACAACTTTTATGTTAGTACATATCTACGAATGTATTTTGGGCAAAAGTTTAGTTGATTCAGCGATTCCCAAGTCTCCCTTGATTAAGCTTTTTATTTATGAGTATCTCCTTCTCTCATAAACCCTCAGAAACTTTCACACAGATTTCTTTACAAACCAAAGCTGTATAACTTTGTTTTTGTGCTTTTATTTCAACTTCTTTTTTCATCACTGCCAATGTTATTTTCGGCCCCTCCACCAAGAGTACGCATACCACAAATTGGGAACTGCAAAGTTCAATCGAGCCTTGATTAAAATTTTTATCGCAATATGCGATACTACACGACAACAACAATAACGACAAAAAAAAAAAAAAAAAAAAAAAAAAAAAAAAAAAAAAAGAAAAGAAAATAGATAATCCAATTTCGAAATGTCAATAAATCGTGGTTGATCGCGTACACGATTGCCTCGTGTCGTTTCACCGCGTTCAGGCGAAGCGTGGGAGTGGAGGGACTGCTCTGCGCGTTCCACTTGCGTACCCCCCTGTAAAACCAAACGCTTATTAACTCGATAGGCGAACGTGTGCCTCTAATGATCCACGGACGAGCAAATAGGAGGCACACGCTTCACCGGTCTCTCGCCACTTCCCACGATTTTCCTTCGCTTTTACAAACGATTCAACCTTGCCCTCCTCCTGTCGTTCACTCGTGATCGCGCGTGGGTTTCACCACCTTCTCCCCGTCCACGGATCGATCTTATCGCGCGGAACCATTTTCGTTTTGTTGGAACACGTTTGTTTGGGAGTGGTCGTCGTGCGGCACTAAATCTCGCCTGGTTTTACCTCAAAGATCGTTAATTCGATTAAGCTAACCAGCTTGTTTGTCGTGGAAATTGCGAATTAACGAAGGAGTGGTATTCTGGTTTTCTATTTTAGGTTTAGCCGGTAATGGGAGTCGGGTTTGAGTGATGAATCCGAGAGACTTTTGGCTCGTGTACTTGTTTGTTGTCTGTTTGTTTCAGATGGAAGTTGTTGGATTCTACAGCGGTAGAGCTGTTTGATCGAAAGATATAAAAGGTTAGTCGGTTGTAGCCAAGGAGTGGTGTGATTTTCTATTTTAGATTCGCGGTAGTTAGATTTGGACGATGGTTTGGAGAACGTTTGACTCTTGTACTCGATGCCTGTTGTTGTTTCAGATTGGAACGGTTCGGCATTTGTTTGATCTCGGATGTAAAAGGTTACTCGTAAGGCGAGGTTTGTTCGAACAATTAAATCTGTACTAGAATGTTTGGTCTCGTTTACAAGAGATTGAAGTGTTTCGTAGATGTATAGGTAGTATTAAACATCTTGTAATATTTTTAAAAATTTGTTTCAAACTCGATCAATCTCGATCAATCTCATTTTAGTGTGGATAGAATATCGAAACATTTCATATATCCACGACAGATTCGCATGGATCGTTCGAATCCTCTTCTTTTCCGCGCATTCAATCCTCGAACGATCGTGTCAATCAATAACAATCCTGGAAAATTTATCGGCGTCTCGCGTCACCGCGAGAGACTATAAACTACAAACAATCGGTGTCGACATTTGACGAATCTGACGTTACCCTCGAAGGCGATCGAACATGGCGGCAAAGGAGTAAACAAGGCATCTGTAATCCGAGCAACATCGACCGGTGGAAAGTCCCGGTTTGGTGGAATCCTCGTAACAGCGACACGGTAGTGATCCTCCTTAACTTGAATCACGTCCGCGTGCACGCGACTCACCAAGTCCTGTCGTCGTTGGCAACAAGCAGCTCCTTAGCCGAGCATAATGGCGCAATAAATTACGCCACTTTGTGAACGCAGTTAAAGCCACTATTATACGCCAGTGCCATAACTAGCCGGAAGAGAGAAAAATGATCGTGCATCAGCGCCGCGTCTGGTAAAAATGGCCGCCTCGATGCGCCGTATTTTCGATTCCACCGACGTTGCAACTGCGTTGCTCGCGGCCACGTTATTGGTAGCGTTTTGCTTTTACGACCGATGAATCATAATTAAACGGCGCTCGGGAATCTGTATTTTTAGTATCGCCGGCGTGTTTCGATCGCTTTCCTCGCTTTAGTCAAAGAATGGATGGATGTTGATTGCTGTTACTGGTTTCAGAAGCATCGAGATATTTTGCGATGAGATATTTCCAATAGGTTCGCGCAGCTGTGTTTATGGCTGCATTATGCCACGATACTTGTGCGAGGAGAGTTTATTGCGTAATCGTGTGCGCGTTATTTCAGGGAAACATTGTATATTTTGTAGATGGAATAAGCTGTGATCTAAGGGGAATAATAATTGATGATTACTCGATCAAATTCATCTTTTTTGAGTGCCTTATTCAAGAATAATAGTACAACGTGTGAAGAATGAAACAGTTTCTGGAAAATTGATTAAACGTTGCTCCAAAAAAATACGAGTCTGCGATACTTTTCCAACGGCGACCTCAGAAATTCAAATCTCACATTCGCGACAAGTTAAAAGGGTCGGACAGGTGCTCCATCTGCTTCAATTTCAACCACTCCAGTCCTAATTAGCAATTAGCGAAAAATCATAGCCGAGGCGAGTAGTTGCCGGTTCGTTGAAGCCAAACCGTCTCTTCCAGCGAAAGCAATCCGAAGAAGAAAAAGAAGAAGAAGAAAAAGTCCTTGGGTGGATACAAATAATGGCGCGACATATTACGCCATTTTGTAAAAGAGGGGGCCTTGAAGAGCGCGAACTCGTAATGCAACGGTGGGTTCCCTCCTCTCTCTCTTTCTCTCTTTCTCTTTTTCTCTCGCTTTTCTTCGTCGTGTCTAGTATCCCCGTGTATGTTGGCCGTGTGGGTGCGGCGGGTAATGTCGTAAATGGGTTGAGTCGGGCTTAAGGTACTGCGGTTGGGATAAGCATCGATGCATTAGAGAAGATGACTTCATTCGCGCCCATGCACCTATAGTAGCTGCGGCTTTCCTCGCAGCCTGTCCCGCGGTAAGTGGCCGCAAGAATGATAATGATAATGAGAATGACGAGGACGATGATGGCCACCGTTTCGCCGCTATTATTTCACCGTGGGTACGTGTTTAACTTGCCGCGAGTTTCGTTACGCACCGAGAACACGCGCCTGTTGTTCCAGGGATCGTGAGCGATCGTTGATCATCTTCAAATCCTTTCACGACGGTATGCTCGTTGTTGCATCGTTGGCTTTGTTGCTGATTTTCTTTCTTCTCGAGTTCACACTGCCAAGTGGAATAAGATTGCGAGCGTGACGAATTTGATCAGTCGAACTTTGGATCTCTTTGTCTTTGGATATTCTCCCAGCTTCGATCGAAGTGACAAAGTTATGATTTCTTTTTATTTCCGATGAAACAATAAACGTTCTCGGTTCTTAATTCTGGCCCTTGCTAGTCGTTCGTCATGGGAATTGTTCATTTTAAACGTCTCGTTTCTGGATATCTTCAATTCGTCACTCTGAATATTTGTAAGCCTCTAACTCTGAAGATTTCTAACTGCGCGTATTTATCAATTTTTAAATTCCTCATCCCTTCGAACTTTGCGTATATTTTTCGAACGTATATTATTTCATACTTGTATTTGCATTCACGTTCATTTTATATTTTTAATAATTATTTTCAATTACAAGCAGGTAAAGTACTGGAAACTTCAGTGAGAGAATTGAAACTTGATATGCGAGGTTCCTTAAAGTTCAAATTGAAAACAGATTACGCTCATTTGTTTGAAACAGTCGGCGGGGGAATATTGCGAGTAGAAACGGCTGTACGGATTATTCCGCATAGCCAGGAGGCTCAAGGCCTGACAAAAGGAATATCAGTGCTCTCTTAGCAAATTACAGTTGTATTCTTTCCAGAGACCATATCAATGGCCCATTGTTTTAGGTTATCTAGATAATAGTACTCCATTGTTGATAAATTGCTCTATTGCTTACAATACTGCTCACATCGCGCCACCTTCCATACACTGTCGTTACTCGAGTTTTTCCACTTTTTCACTTACGAATTCTCCTGAAAAATTCCGAATCAATTACCATATAGAAAATGTGTACATCCACCTTACAATTACTCGACGATACCATCTTGCACCGACACAAACGTACCGTGAAAGTAGATTCTAGTATACACGCACGTACAGACGGTTTAAAAATAATTTCGAAATATACATACAACGAAAAAAATCATCAATATTAATTAAAATATTTCCGAGCTATATAGGTGTCACATCTTGTCGTGAATAGTTAATCCGAACAACTGACGATTATTATTTATTTAACAGCCTTTCATTGGACGTGAGAGGCACGTAAATTTCGCACAATTTTAATCTTTTTTCCTTAGTATTAATTAATTATTAATTATTAAAAAATACAGGGCAAGCGGAATTACAGAAAATTAAAAAAATTATGAAAACTATATCGAATAGAAGTTAGAAATCTGAGGTTCGAGGTTCGCTGCTTGGAACAACTGATCGAAACGTTTGAACGTCCTCGGTCCCAAGAGAGAGAGAGAGAGAGAGAGAGAGAGAGAGAGAGAGAGTCATTCTCTTTCAAGGGGCATTCGTAATCGCGAAACGTTGTCCGTTAATTTAACCTCTCCAACTTAATTCACTCGGCGCGAAACACCTTTCAGTGGCGTAATTGCGCCTGGACAATGGCGGTCGCTCGTGTTGTCGCGAAATCGCGACAAAAGCCGGCCCCGCGCGATAATTAACCGCATTCAACGCGCACACCTGCACGGAAACAATGACCCGGCGAGCGTGTCATTTGCCTCTCGCCTCGCGTTTCACACGATTTTCTCGCGAATTCGATCAATTCTCCGACATCGAAGGTGTCAGCCTCGTCGTCGACGACTTTCGGTCGATCCACTGCCCGTTCGACCGTGTCGAGATCCGCATCGTTCGCCGATGGGATCGACGCATTACCGTGATTACAGTCGCGCGATGTCGGCTGAGTAATCGCCTGCTAGTTGGCCAGACGAGCCATCAAGGGCGAACCGAATGGTACATTCATACTCTTGCTTCGTGCCATCGAAAGGATTACGCATCGCGCTTTTTTCCATCTCCGTTCTGCTTATCTGCAAAAAAAAAAAAAGAAAAAAAGAAAATATAAAAAGAGAACGAAAGAGAGAGAGAGAGAGAGAGAGAGAGAGAGGGAGAAAGTGGCGGATATGTGGAAAAAGGGGAGCGCGCAGGGGTGGAAACGAAGGTACGAAGGGACAGACGAGCCAATCCGGAGGAAGCAGTTTGTACGGGGCGCAGGGTTCGCGGGTAGGGAACCGGTGGACAAAGTGGAGTCTGACGTACAGAGGAGAGAGGTGTCGATGAGAGACGAGGTAATTAGAAAGGCGCGGAAACGGGCGGGGGTGTTTATTGTTTTTTCGACAAAACTCGCCGGCGACGCGTGACACGGTCGTCGGAACGTGAATAAGGGACGAGCGACGAGCCGGCGGTAATTCACGCGACAATCGATGCTCGTTCGCGCGTCGCGTAGCTTCATGCTCGACGAGCACCAGACAAAGTCCAACCCGCCGAAAACAAGCGAATTTCGACTTCGTACGTCCGCCATTTTGGGCTCGAACGCGCATACTTGCAAATGGCCACGTCGTCGATGATCGTGATTGAGATAGGGCGCTTGAATTCTCTGGGGGCCGAGAGGGGATCGGGACTTTACTGTTTCCGGTGGGTTGAAATAAAGTTTCGGAATACGGTTTCAAATTTATTTTAAAGGTTGTATTTTAGATTAGCTATGAGATGAAGAGTCGAACATTTTCAAAGGGTTACGTACCTTGGTGTGAGTAGAAAAATAAGGGAAATTGAAATATCCTTTCTCTTTTATATAAAATTGTATTTCATTGAAAAGACAATACGCGCTTGTATGCAATCTTGTTGTATGTTATTGAAGTAGTAATTGCTGAAAACTTTACCTAAATATCTGGTAAGCTCCAAAACGCCATCCGCGGTGCCATATACATCTCCATTTTTTTAATGTTACAAAAGATATTGCTACTTATCGAAGCTGACTTTGAAAGAAAGAAAGACTTTTGTCAACTTCTTTCGTTAATGAAAAAATCGATTTTTTCAACCTCGTCAAAAGTACGCGAGCCCTGCTAATCTGGACTAAACGAAGAGTATCACGTATTACCTATTCCGAAAAATGTTAGAAAATATTTATTTCGTTCGAGCATGTTAATGATCGATGGGAGAACCAGCGCGAGATAGCAGCGGTTGAACACGTTCGGATTAATTATTTCGCGATCCTTCCTTTCCAGACGAGGACGTGAAAAACACTGTACCGAGGCGTTTAATTGCTCGATACGCAAACGACGCGACGATTTTTCGTCTCGTTAAACCTGTTGGCGATTCGCGCGACGTGTTAAATAGCTGTATATATTTATATGCACGCGCGGCGCTGCGCGTTTAATTAATCGTTGATAAATTCGTTGCTCTCGCGCTGCGTTTCCGTCTCACCGCGGAATGTAATGACCATTGACTCTTGGCGGTATGGTACGTACGATATCGGCGTCTTTGCGTTTCACTGCCTCCCCCTCCTTTCGTTTAGTTATAATTTACAGCCTGTCGGTTCGTTCGAGTTCCTAGTTGCACGCGCCACTAGGCGGGGAGGCAAGATAGTTCGAGTAATAAAGATTTACAGACTCCCCGTTTCAGTAAATAATTTCCAAGCTCTGCCGGAGGATTTCTAATAAACCTACGTTCGATGACTTGTACGTTGGCTGTTTCGTTTTTTGCTTATTAGCACCGGCGTAATTTGATTAGTACGCTGCACGAGAAGACTGCTGGGAAATACCGTTAGATTGTAATTGAATGAAATAAATATATTGCCGAGGAGAGAGAGAGAGAGAGAGAGAAATAGTGGAATTAATTCTCTATTTTTGAGAAGAGAATAAAACAGTCGAGAAAATTAGAATTTACCAACTCTCGTTGTTCTATTTTAGAATAATCTAAATTCTATCAACTTTCTGAAATTAATTTCAGTAACGAACGTTGTATCTTTTTGTACTCGTAGAATATTATTTTATATTCGAGAAGAGGATACGCAGGATAAATCGACGAATTGAGTAAATTAGGAATTTTAGTTTAATATCAGCAACGTTTCTCTTCGAATCCTAATTCCAGACGTTTCACCAAACTCCCGCGAAATCCCGGTCGTTTCTTAATTCTTCCCCTTCTCGGGGAAGATCGACGACAGCCGATAAACCAGGACAGGAGAGACAGACACGCAATTCGTCATGTATCCATTGTTGCTCGTTCTTTCCCAGCGATTGCCGCCCGCGTTACAAATTGTTTCACGTTTCTATTACTGTTTCAAGATACGTCTGCCGATAGAGGCCAACTGAGAGGATAAAGGCCTGCTTTTTATAATTCAGCGCAATCCTGGCTTTCGGCTTGGATACGCGCGACGCGTTGTCAAGCAGCACCTCGCGCGTTTACCCGTCTCTAAACGCTCATTAGCTCTTCGGTGGCCGACAAGTTGCAACGCTAGCTTCGCTTCATTTTCTTTCGCTTCACTATTTTATGAATTCCTTCCATGATCACTCGAAGCGTCTTTTCTCTTTTTGTCACCGAAAGTGATTTTAGCGGGGGTAATCCAGAAAATCGGGCCTCTTCAGGTGCAACGCTGATGCAACGAAAATTAGCTATTGGTCGATTTGGGTCACGTGATTCGCGAGGGGGCGTGGAGTAGACTTGGAGTAGGTTGTGGCGTCGTCTGCTACCGAGCGATCGCGCCTGTAATTTGTTTCGTATCGATTCAAATGTTTGTATGGCAAAAAAGTCGAACAGTTACCTCTGGGCCTTTCAGTGAGACGAATCGTACTGAGGTACAAGTCGTGCAGTTTCTTTTTCTCTCCTTAGAACCTTTTCTATTTATAACGTACAACAGTTTAATTAAAAATTTAAATCACTTTAACGTAATCTTCTTGCTTTATGTTTTTAATTACAATACCTTTGTGTCTATAATTACATGTTGTTTCTTTATTCGGATTTCGGATCGCGATAATCCAAGGAGATTTAAGGAGTTTACATACGCCACGAAACGAGACGAAATATACACGGAATTATATTTCTCTGCGAGATGCTATCGGCGATATATCTCAATTAGAACTCAATTAGCTAATATCTTTCAGGCTAACGAGTATCTAATAACTCGCGAACCGGATCTAGATTGCGAAATTAATTCCGCGAAATTTAAACAAGTAGCCACGAGCCATTTAACGAAACAACCATCGGTATTTTCTTGAACGAAGCACGATTCACTATAATTACGAATTTGGTGTTGCAACATGTATAAACTTCTCGTGTAAATACCTTCACGTAGATATTTAAATCACACCTTGGACGTAATTACGATGATGGAAATTCCTTGGATTTTACCCGACGGGAGATTTGAAATTTTTCTTTCAAGGCGATTCTCCTCAGAGGAATAAAATTCTCTAAGGAATAAAAAGGACAGGTTGCGAAGAGTCGTTTGAATCTCTAAGAATGTTACAAGTCTGTGAAAAAAATTAGAGAAACGGTGATGTCGATCTGCCAGTTTCAGTATTGACGCTACAACTATCGACGATTGAAGCACAAAATTTCCACAAGTAAAAAGAAAAAAAAAAAGAAACTTCACAATACAATGGACTGCACGAGCTTTTATTTGTATATTTTGCGAAAAATTATTTAACCCTTCAAAAACACGCTGTTATGTTACGTCTGTAAAAAGAATAAAAATTATAAATTGATAGTTCTAGTGTTAACTTCATAGTTTCACAGTTAAGCCGGATAGTATCGCCCAGTAAGGATAGAGAAGTCTCAATTCTTCTGGTCTGATCAATTCTGTTCCACGGAACGGAGCGTAATTTCTCGCAATTACGCAGGACAATGGTCCGGCGGTGTTATTTCTCCGTAACTGTTTCAAGTCTCTCTATCGGCGGATCGCCTCCTATGCGTATCTCGTTCGCAATTAAGCGTTCGTTGTCTCGCCACCACCGTCCATTTCCATATTTTCTTTCCCATTGCGTGCTGCCACTGTTCCGAGAAAAGGGCGTCGCGCGGCCGATTCATGGGATCCAGCGCAGAGAGGCCGCGAACGAAACCGCCTCGCGGGTCGTTTCTTGTTTGCGCGTTTAATGAGCTATCACGATGGCCGCCAGGGACTCGCGGAATAAATTAGTCCGTGGCTCGATGCTCGTCGAACGGTTT